>CM034151.1:444373641-444803063 GCA_019776745.2 Taxus chinensis | reverse complement strand
TGGATTTCAATGGAAAATTTCAAGGGTTCAGATTGATTCAGTCCATCAGTGATGACTCCATGCCCAATAGATACATTCAAGCTACTGGTCAACCCATCTAGCACGCAGATGTCCCCTTAAGTCAATAAATTGTTATCCATTTTACCCCTAGGTAAATTGAATAATTGATAAGGCTTGGAGTGAGGTAGTAGACAAGGGAGCCAATGACGAATCTAAGGTTTCAGGTGAAATTTTAGGTTTTGGGAGCACTTTCAGTGTTCCGGGATGGTATCGAATCATTTAGTACATTTTTTCCTCATCTAGGTTTCAAAGGGGTTCAGAGAAGTTCCAGAGTGTGAAAACTCCCCCCCTGGTCAACACTCGACCAAAATGGGAAAAAATGGAAAATTTGAAAAATATAGTCCTAGGAGGCTCTACTCCACCTTCATGATCCTTTGGGTCCATGTCTCCTTTGAATTTATAGGATAGGATTAGATAGGTTTTTTTATTTCATTAGGAGTAGTTGCAACATATGATTAGGAAGAGGAAGTAGCCTTCTCTAGAGGGCCATCTCAAGTTTACAAGTCCCATAACTTGAGAGATGGTCTGATGTTAGCAAGAAGTAGGGATCTATCATTTCCATATCAGAGGGTGCTAATTTTTTTTATAACAGTTATGGCATGCCTGGTGGGACCACAAAGAAGTCATATTTTCACATGTGTCTTTCTTGGTATTCATTTTATTTCATTAATTTATTGTGCTCTTGATGAAATCTCAGCCTTTGGAGGCACACACAAAGAAAAACTGAAAACTCCATTACTCTAAAACACCCATTCTCTGAGTTGCAGACCATTTATTCCATCCATTTCCATCCATTTTTCTCTCTATACCACTCTCTTTCCTTCCATCCATGAAGTTGTGTAGTCATGACTTCATTCCCATAATGGAATTCAGACTTGTATCAATAGCAATGCTATTGAGAACCATCTAGACATGTTATTATGACATAACTCCAGAATAGTGTTATGGACAAGATTTGTAATATTCATATCCATGTGAGAAGGATTCAAGTCAGTTTGTTTATTCGTTGAATTATGGAGCTATTCAATAACAAGAGTATGCAATTTTTGAAGGCAATCCTACACCTGAAGATGTCTATTTATAGAAAAAGGTCCAAGATTTGGATTTGATCATGGTGCTAATAAGGACTAAGGAGAAAAAGAGGGCGTCCCATATTGGTTTGAACATTATGTATCCATGGACTGGATTTATACCAAGTAAGTTTAGTCCTCAAAAAAAGGTTCAATTCATAATCAAAACATTGACTCAAGTTAGATAATGGATAGAAAAGAGAGAGGCTTATGAACTTAATGTCAGATAACCCTATCAATGGGAAAACCTTGTATTACAATCTCATAACCTTACCATTCCCCAACCAATTCCAACTCATCCTAAACCTAATTTACCAAAATTTCTACCTGCTTCCCCCATTGTGGAATACATTTTTTCACCTTCTTGTCTTCCATCACATATTCAATTTTCTTCACTTTTCCCTACTAAATATCCTTCCCCTCCATAAGGAAAATAAATTACATATTTCGTTCTACCATAATCAATAAAAAATTTAGTTGAAACCAAATCCATCCCTCCTCTTGCTTCCCTGAATCTATTTTTGGGAGAAGAATATCATAACACTAGTCAAGCAGAGGAGAAGAATGAGGAGCTTAGAAAAGAGGAGCTTGCAATAAACTTGAAAGAGTGGGCAGAAAGATTCAATATCACTCAAATTCCACTAATGACTAAGCCTTCATCAGGGGTTGAATTTCAAGAACATGTGGTGAAGACTGAATTTGCATAAGAGAAAGCACATGAGGAAGAAGACCAGAAGTCTATTTGTTTGGAATATGGTGTGCATGTTGATACTATGTTCATGGAAAATGTTGATCCATCATAGTTTTAGAACAATCAATGGAAGAGATTGAATATGCTCCAAACCCGTAAGAAGAAGAGTATGTGCTAGCAAAGGAAGAGGGACTCCCACTTTTTCAAAGTGTTATAAAGGATTACAATGATCCCCACTACCATACATGTCAAGAGCTAGCTGCACTTTTGGAGGATTGCATCAGTTCACCAAGGACATCATCAAACACAACAACCAACCACAAAGAGATTCATACCATGGAGGAGAACAAGATGGAATTAGAGGTCTTGAATACAGAGAAGGTTAGAGAAGAGATTTCACTCCCTCTTCCCTCTTCATATTTCCAAAAATATGAATTTTTTGGATGAATTTAAGCTCTCAAATTTCATGTTTGAGGATGAGGAGGACCATGGTGAACAAATGGACAATCTGGAAGACATCATGGGAGAAGTTGAATCCTTGGACCAGCCAAAAAATGAATAGGTGGATTATTTATTAGATCTGGAAGAATGTATGGGTATATAAGAGCCTATGGAACTTGTCAATTTTGTTATCCCATCATCCATCTTCCAACATAAGAAGCCTCTTTCTGTGGAGAAAAGTATTCAAGGAGTGCAAGATACTTATAACAGTCCTCTTGGATTAGGATTAGAGAAATTCAATCTTCCATGTCTCATACTAGACAAGGAAGAATAAGGAAAAAAGAATGAAACCCCTTTCAAATTAGTCATCAAGGTGGAAAATCAGTTGTTTGTAGATGAGAAACAAGGAAAAAATCAGCTCACAGATAGTAACCTTTTCCAAGAAGGTCTACAGGAAGATTCATTCCTAAAGTTGGAAATCAGAGAAATGGGTAAGATTCATGGACTAGGCCTTGCCCAATCATGTACTTGATTTGATTGAAGCAATATTTAGATTTGAAACTAGTCATGCTTACTTATGAGCATGAGGATGAACTTCAGAGTACCAAGGGTCAACACCAGAGCCTCCAAAATCCAAACAATGTGTAGCTTAAGGAGGTATTTCACTTGTTTGTTGTTTATTCTCTAGTGTTTAATATGGAAAACAAACTCCGGGATAGTTTTCCATTATTTTCAAAAGCCATGTTCAGTGTAAAATCATCCACATAACACCAAATTTTTAGGAAGGGAAGCTATTTCTCCCTGCTAGGGTTGGTGTTTGTTTAAACTCTCCTTTCCTCCAGTTATAGTTGAGTAGGATTAGGTTTCCTTTCCGCATAAGAAGTGATTGTGCCCACTCTCCATGTCCCAATTGGGGCATGTATGAATTTTTTTTTGTACATATTTTTTATTTCTATATTACTCATGTACAGTTCACCATATTTCCAGGAAGAAGGATGTTGTAGGAATAAGTTCATAGTTACAGGGAACAATTCCAATCCTCAATAGGTTTCAAATACAAAGCAACTAAAATCATATTAGGGAAAAATTTTAATGGCGTTACTCTCTTGTCTCTATAGATCATTTATGACTCGAGCTTCTAGTGCATCTTGCAAAATTATAAAATTAGTCTTAGGTAAGAAGCCTCCCTCCAATTTATTCAAGAAGCCTTTGAGATTTAAACAAAAGATCAACCTCAAATTTCCTTACCCATTCCTTGTATCTTGTTTAGTTAAAAATGTAATGAATTTATGAGAAACTCATGCCCTCAGAAATGTTCAAAGTAGTGAGAAGAATGAGGAAAATTAGTTTACCATCTTTCCCGTATTGCTTCCCAAATCAGTAGTGCTTCATCTTTGTTCAGTGCTTCATATTGGAAAAGAAACAAATTTTTAGGGTGGTCTCTGATGTTCCATTCATCCTTTTCCCAATAGATTGGTTTGTGGAAATGAAGTAGAAAATAAAATTTTAGATTAAAACAATTTTCCACTGATGCAAAATTTGGGATTTTCTTATAAAATTTTGGAAGATTTGAGCATAATAGGATAACTCTATATTCAAAAGTGTTTCAAGTGGGTTACAGGGGTAAATTTTGAGGGTTCAAATAAATTGTCTATTAGTGATGACTCCATGCCCAATAGATACATTTAGGCTATTGGTAAACCCATATAGCAGGCACATGTCCCCATGAGTCACAAAATTGTTATCCATTTTACCCCTGGGTAAAATGGAGAAGTGAGAAGGCTTGGAATGAGGTAGTTGACAAGGGCTCTAATGATGAATCTGAGGTTACAGGTGAAATTATAGGTTTTCATATCACTTGCAATGTTCTGAGAAGGTGTGGAATCATTCAAGGCATTTTTTCCTCTTCTGGGTTTTAAAGGGGTTCATAGTAGTTCCGAAGTGCGAAAATGGGTGCCCCTGGCCTACACTCGGCCAAAAATGGGTAAAAATGGAAAAGTTGAAAAATATAGTCCTAGGAGGCTCTATTACACCCTCATGATACTTTGGGTCTAAGAAAGTTCCCAAAGAATAAAAAAATTAGGGAAAAATATTGAAAAAGGGCTAAAAATAGCTTAGAGCCCAAAATAGCTTGTCGAGCTATTGGGGGAGTTAGCTGGTTTATCGAGCCATGCATGGGCTTAGGTCGGGTTGATGTGGATGAAAAATGGGATGAGTTGGTAGTTTTGAACTTGGTGAGGTAAAAGGTTCAGATCTCGGTGATCTCGTGGTTACGTTGGAAAATATGGAGCAAATAAATTCACTGAGCTCCTCGGTGAGCCTAGAGTGGAGCGTAGTGTCTTAGACCAGCTGAAGTGAGCTCATGTCAGTAGGGCACATGATGAGGCATGGGTCATGTTGGATGTGTTGTAAGCATGGTGTGATTCAAGTTCTGTGCCCATAATTCAAGGATTTAAGAGTGAGTTGATGGCGAGGATCGGGGTCAACATGGGTCGGTGCAGTGTGTCGGGGTTTCATGGTAGGGAAACACGTCATGCGAGAAGGGTAACATGATGTTAGTGTTGGTCAGAATATAATCCTAAAAAACATGCATGATGTGGTGAAGTATTTCAAAATTAGATGTAGGGATGCATGGACATGATACATGAGGCGAGTCACTCAGTGCATCATGTCAAGCGGGTTTTGGGCCCAAGTTGCATGTGAGGGTGGTAGCAAGTTATGTTAGGGGTGGAAGTGGAGATGCATTGGCATGGAACATGGTGAGGCATCAAGATACTTGGTGGAGATGAAGATTGGAACCTTCCCCTGATTCACATGGGTCAACAATGAGTCAAAGGGTGAGCTATGAAGCGGGTAGGTGGGGAGTAGGTGGAAGAGACCTACAAAGGAGTTTGCACTCAATACCTCATAACTTCCTTCAAACTTATCAATTTTTCACAAAATCATAGTCATTGAAAAGGTGATTCAGATACCCATACTATGAAGTGATTAAAAATGTGAATTTTCTAGGGTAGGTATGATAAACTGAGGGGTGATTTAAAGGACAAGATGGTCATACCTAGGTGTAAAAAATGGAGTTAATGAAGGCATGGAGGCCCATTCCTTGTTATGAAAACTAGGGTACAGTTGAGCATAGGTTTTTTAGGTCACCCCATCACTTTTATAGGTGCCATGATGGATTTTATGGGTGGTTGAAGCATGGATTCGATCTCTTTCTCTCTCCTCTCAACTCATTCTTCTTATATATTGTAAATGAGGGCATTTGTACAAAGGGTTGGACATTTTTGGTGTTTCCCTCCATTCTTCTTTTCTGTGAGGTAATTTTTGGAGCTTCAAGCCTCCATTTTTGAGCTTTATGATTTTTTAATCTTTCCTCTCCCTTCTATAATGATGTATTGAGCATACTCCTGGAGTAATAAGAATTAGTGTTTGTGATTATTTCTCTATCTTTGCATTGTTTCTATTGTTTTCTCTTTCCTTTCTTCATACTTGCAAGTGTACTATGCATTCTATTGTTCTCATTGCATGTTTATATGTGGTTCTACTTAAAATGGAAATGGTATATTTTGTGTATCTTGGTCTATGATGATTTTCCATCCTCTCCACTCTCACTATATGTCCATTTTTAGGCATTGAGGATTGTCCAACACCCCTTTTCTTGGTGATATCACCTCTTAGTGTAGGATTTCCCTTGTTTCATGCACTCTCCCTCTCTCTCTCTCTCTCTCCTTAGAATTGCTAGGATAGGCTTAGATAGGTGTTTTTCTTGCATTAGGATTAGTTGTAGCATAGGATTAGGAAGAGAAACTAGCCTTCTCTGGAGGACCATCTCAAGTTTGCAAGTCCCAAAACTTGAGAGATGGTCCAATGTTCACAAGAAGTAGGGATATATCATTTCCATATCCCAGGGTGCTACATTTTTTTTATAACAACTATTCATCACACTTTTCATCAAGTTTATGTTGCATGGCCCTAACATCATTGGAACCCTTAGGAAATTTCTAAATCTAGTGTAGATTTGATGGTCATATAGGAATTTTTCCATTTTTTCAAGGAGGGTGGACCTTAAAGTGGAATTTTATGCAAAATGGAAAAATTACCTTTCCCTTTGGTGTTTGTAGCACACATGGGTGGCTTTGTGCACATCATGTATGCACAACCTAACAAAAATTTTACGATAAAAAATGTTTTCCTTTGACATTCCCATCAATAGTTCCCTTAAGAGTGATTGTTAAGTTGTACATCTAGCTATGTCAAACCTCATAGAGAAATTGTGATGACGATGATGTAGATAAACTTCTTTTTGGTAACTATAGCCTTCTTGATTAATAGTTTCTTTTTCCAAGATACACTTCATATTGAGACAAGTTAGGTTTCAGTGGGACATATGTTTTTGAGACAATCAACTACATGGGGAGGATAAAACCAACACCTTTGAGAGTTTGATATTTTTATCCCTCCCAATGACTTCCAGGAGGAAGTCTATTTCTAGGGGAGGCGGATGTAGTTCCCACTAGTTTTTCTCCCTTTGATGATGTTGAATCCATTATATTCATGTTTGATATATTTAAATTGACATTTTCAGGACTATTTGATTTGAATAATTATGATTTTATCATCATATTAGCAATTATTGCTTATTCGTTCTTGGTAGGATGATATAGGACACATGATATTGATTTAATTCCCTTATCATTACCATTTGGTTTAGATATAATGTTATGGATATTATTGATTTGGGATTTACATGAATTATATATTATTTTTTCATCTCGTTATCTTGAATATGTTAACTTGACTTGATCAATTGTGTTTGTGGTACATGGTGCCAATTTACTCTTGTTACCATTAAACTACTATGGATGTATGTCATTTTATCCATTTATCTCATTATGGATATTGATTTATTACTTAATTTTGATGATTTCTCTTGTAATTGATTTTATCATTTGGATGTATGTAGTATTATTTCACTTGGCTTATTGTATCGAGTGGGTATGCTATGTGACTTGAGTTTGCAAGTTACAAGTTCATCACAAGAGAATGTGGGATTCAGGACTTGTACCTCCAAGATTGCACAATTGGTTGATTTGGTTGAATCCTCACCTCTTGATTGATTATTTTTTCTTTGCTTGTCTTTGGATTTGGATGGAAATGAGAAAACCAATACATTCTTTTGTGTTTTGTCATTTTATTTGATCACCTTGGTTTGTTGTCTCCTTAGATTCATTTTGGTATTAATTATTTTAATCTCTTGTTTAAATCCATTTTTATGGGTTTAATGATTCCTAATTGTATTAGTGATGAATTTATTATTTAATCATGTTTGAAGGAGGTATATGAACACCTAATTATGATTTAGGTGGGCCCCACCACCTCACAAAATGTGCCATTTTTCCCGAACCTGACTTTGGGATAAAAGTGGGATTTGTAAGAGGTTCTTTACTTGTTAGGGGTCTCCTTTACACTAAAATGGACCCCTTAGACCCTACCTATGGGTAAGTGGTGCTTTTTCAATGTTAAAAATGATCTTTCCCTCCCATTTGAGCCTCTCTTTCCCACATCCTTGTTAATTATCTTGTTTTAAGAGCCACTTTGGAATTTAGAGGAGATTTTATTTAATTTTATTTTTAATTTTGTGAGATATTTCTCGATTAAGAATTTTATCTTATGTATGATGGGGACTTGGGGTGTCTTATTTTAAGAAGGATATAGGTGACACATGTCACCCTCTCATTGGTGTGAATATTTTATATCCTCCTTATTCCTTCATTTTGGAGGGGGTGAGGACTTCTTGCCTCAATTTTATGGCACTTGGAGTTGGGGGAGCTTGGAGGAGAAAGGGACTTAAAAGGATTTGATTGCATTTGGATTTGGATTTGGATTTATTTGGCTTCTAAGGTAGGAATCACACCTCTTGGTATTTTTTTATATTATCAATTAAATTTGTGCTTTGTTTTTCTTGTATTGGATTGAGGATTACATGTTGTGTTGGTTTGAGTGTTGTGTTGATATTATTTTTTATTGTTTTCTCCATCCATCTCCCTTGGGAATGGATTTTTGATGGTTGGTAAGAGGGGATAACCCCTTGAGAAGTATGAATATTCTTGATTATGTTTTGGGTTATGGAAAAATTAAGGAGTGGGGTTATTAATATTTCTTAAAAAGTGGCGAATTCAATTAGAATTTGAAAATGTGATCGAATGGGAAAGCTATCATCTTCCCTCTCTTGAGAATATTAGATCTTATTATTTATGATTTGGTCTTTGGATTTCTTGATAATGGAATTATGCATGTTAAATACTCTTCCTCCCCTTCTTATGAATCTTGGAGGAATGTATCATCTCTCTCCTATGGGATTAGAAGGAGGATAGCATGTCCTCCAATTTTGGATATTACATGTGTATGGCGAGCCAAGAATGTGTCTTGATGGATTGCACTCCTAAGTATTCAATTCTATAAGGGTATGAGGAAATGAAGAGGATACATACATGGACTAGAAAATAGTTGATTGATTTAAAAGGGGATACAATGAGTGCTAAGATTACATATATAGAGGGAAGTGATCCCTATACTAGATCAACCTAGGGTTTCCAAGGCTTGTAGTCAATATAGAGGAGCTTACTCTTCTAGGATATTGGCTAATGGGAGAGATATGTAGATTGATAGAAATATAAGACAAGCATACAAAATCTATACTACTATAATGTAAATAAAATACAAGTAGAGGAAAGCTAAGGAGATGATCATATAAGAGAAATATACTAACTAGCACCAATGTAAATAAAATACTAATCTAACATAGAGAATTGAGAAGGGAAATGGACTAATCTATGTAAAATTAAAAATAGTTTTACAGAATTTACCTCTAGGTTGGTTGTTGATGCATCTATCTCTCTAGAGAAACAATACGCTAGGAGAGAATTGCTATGGATGGAGAAGGGGGACATCGTTCCTATCCTAGAGTCACTATAGATGAGCCAATCATGCAAACAATCTAAAAAACCAAGAAGAGTTTCCAAAATAAATCAAGTGTAAGATAGACTAAGATCAGATCAAGTAGATGCAAAGATGACACAAAAGAGAAGAGAAAGTGGATGCAAAGATGACATAAAATAACAAATCATATGGATTGTTCATGTCATTCCTTTCTTCCTATGAATGTTTGGGTGTGGTATACATATATACCTGACGCCATTACCCGCAGGTGATGGCTTTAGCCCAGGGAAAACCTCATATTGACATCATCACCTGTGGGTGATGGTGTTAGCTAAGAGGAACCCAATGTCAAGTGGAGTGAAAATGTGCCATAGATTAAGGGAAACAAAATTAAAAAGGTGTCGATGACGAAGTCAGACACAAGAAATTGTCAGGAGTACTATTGTGTGCGACATTAAAATACTGACAAAGGAAAGGGTAAATAAATATAGAACCACATAATGATATGTCTCTTTCTTTATACCATATCTAACCCATAATAAACATATGTGTATAGTCATACCCCATTCCCAGACAGGCCCCTTAAAGCACTTGTTTGAGAAATAGATGCATGAAGGACCCTTATCTGTACATAAAAAATATGTTAGTAAAATAGTATGAAAAATTAGGTGTATACATATGTCCCAAACCTATTGATCACCACATGTTGCAGTAGTGAAACATGGGGTGGTCAATGAAATGAAACAATCCACAAAACTAAAATCAAAGGTAAATAAATAAAGTAAGTGCATAAAAGTAATTAAGAAAGTAATAAAGTACCATCTAAAATGAAATATTCCCACCAATTTATATCCTAACATTATCTCTCATCCTACCATGTGTGAGGTGAAATCAACGTTGCAAGAACCCTGAAGAAGCAAGATTGAAAAGAAACAATAAGAGGATCATTAGTAAAATAATGTATAAAACACCTAGCTAGGGGTAGATGCCCATGGGTATTGATTTCATAGTGTCGAGATGTCATATTGTCATACTATGATGTACAAAGATAGGTAAAAATAAAAATTCATCGGACTCATACATGTAACAGGTCAAAATAAATAGCTCAAGGTTACGGTCACAATGCAAAAAGTGACTGCATTTTTTTG
The DNA here is from genome assembly GCA_019776745.2 of Taxus chinensis. Lineage (NCBI taxonomy): Eukaryota > Viridiplantae > Streptophyta > Pinopsida > Cupressales > Taxaceae > Taxus > Taxus chinensis. The sequence goes on along the minus strand of CM034151.1, from coordinate 444,792,714 downwards.
GTGCTTGAGAGTAAGAATGGTAGTCGTTTAAAGGTGTTTAGGGTTATCGCGGTTGATTTTTAATGGATAGATGGTCCTTCTTATATAGTCATTTTGTTTGTTATTCAATTACTTCTATATTTGGATTTGAGAGAACTGACGCTTTGGTTTTCAAATTTTGGGGTATGTTTGTGATGACATGATGTAAGTACAAGGAGGTGGAAAGGGGTGCACGTGGCAGGGAACGACCACGGGTAAGTCATTATATTTAACATTGTTGAGTAGATTAGGTGCCATTTTGTTTTTTTATTTTGCATTTTCAGATTCATTAGTTCATCATTTTCATCCAAACTTGCATCATAGGGTAGGTTAGGAAAAAATACAAGTGGTTTGCAGGATTTTAATTTTGTTTTTTCATTTGCTAGTTTTTTTAGATTCATTTTTCAAAAAGGCGCTACCACTTTTGGGTAAACACCATTAGCCCCTCTGAGGGAAGATGGTTGTAGAAATTTGATTGGGGTTGATGGTATTGTAAAGGGGCTAATGGAATATGAGGAGTTGTGTTTATATTTTTTATTTGTATTGTGACTACTTAATTTATTTTTTGATGTTCTAATTTATTTCTTTCTATCAGTATCATTTTGTGCATACAAGGAGATTGTAGGATCCACCTATGGAGTAGTGTTGATGTGGCATGTGTTAATGGATTGATTTTTAGTTTGAACCAAGTAAAGGTGGCCTAGTTACATGGTTGGGGATTTGGGGGCATCATACAGATGCCTAGGATACCTTTAGATTTGGAGTTGATCTAGATGTTTTTGGCCATATGGGATGTCCATGAGATATTGGGGTTATTCATTTAAGGGATCTATATGTACTATGATTTGACTCTTGATTCTACATAGATGATATCCTTAGTCATATGGGCTATTGGGAATGAGACATACGATGGGGATATGTTATGTGTCTAACTCAGTTTAGTGTATGCCTCAGGGATTCCAGTTATCTGGAAGGTGGTTATGGGGATTTTTGTGGCATTGATAGTGTGTCACAAGGAAGATGGATCCATCCCATGATTTTTTATAGCAGTATGCAAGGATGTTATGGACCATGGGGTGGGTTTTAGTTGGGATAACACCATATGGGTATAATTAGTGCATGATCTCTATAGGGTCAGACGTAGAGGACAAAGGGTCATGAGACCCATCATTCTATTGACATCTTGGATTTATGATAGGTTCCTTATGTATTGACTAATATATACCATTGGTTGTATTATTAGATTCCTTGAGAGTACTCTTGTGGGCATATGGGTTGGTAGTGAGAGCACTTTGACCATTTTTACCACTAGTACAAGTGGGTAAAGATGATGCTATATAGTAGCCATATGTAGGGAATGTGGATCAGTGGCCTAGTTTTCCAAGATCAGACCACTTAGAGGCCATTACTGAGGTGATAGGGTATTACTTATATTGGGTGGAGACCCACTCGACGAGTAGGTTCCCAAGGCAGTTTAGACAACCAAATCTCGTGGTGGTACCACTATTACCACCCTACTGACATCCACATGCTAGAGAGGCGACAAGAGGAGAGGAAAGGGTGCCAGAAATATGGCACCATAGGGTATAGATGACATGATAAGATCTAAGACAACACAAGTGTGGTGGGGATGCTCAGGGCCCACAATAGATTATTAGAGATGTAGTAGATAATGGTTCATAGGAGGGATTTGATAGAGGATCCACCAACATGGGTCTGTAAGGTGGATCTGGTCCTAACATGAGTGGAGTAGTAGTGTGACAACCAATAGAGTGGCTAAGGGAGTGGCAAACACACCTATAAGGAGGAGTTATCCTAACAGTTATGGGAGTCTAGATGGTCAAGCACCTGAGATGGAGGCCTAGGCCACAACGCATAGGGGACATGATAGTAGTTCCCTCAAATATGTGGGCATAATTTATGGGAGCTAGACCTCTTCATGAGGGAAATAAGGGAGAGGTACTAGGTGGCTGAGGAGACAGTGAGGCCATCATAAAGAGTCCCTTTTAACTAGGTTTTTATGTTTCATTATGTTATTTTATATGTGTTGATAGTAGTTCTTGGTGTATATTTGTATTATAATTGACATGTGTCTGTGTACTTAGTTTTGTAGAGTGTATGTTGGAGGAGTAGAACTCCCTTATAGAGGGTACCCATAATGAGATCTTGGATCATGTACTGGATGTCTAGGATATTTCAGCAATGGCGGATCTAATGACATCATCAGTATGAGACTCAATGGGTGACTTCCATCTGGTTGGATAGGCATCGAGGACCTTATGGAGATATAGGGATGCGTAAGCACTAACAACCACAAGTAGCATAAATGTGATGCTACATAGTTTATTGCAGGAATAAGTGGCCCTAGTACTGGAATAGGATTCCCACCTATCATTCCTGGAGGGTGGCTAATATGATTACAATATTAGAGGAAAAACTAGAAAGAGTCCATGAATAGGCCTCTAGAGCTTCATCTCAGGTATATTCTCTAGATCACAAAGTCTAAGCTAAAATCATGACCCCATTAGCTGAAAGCATCTAGATACCCCCCACAGGGGATGAGGGTGCTTGAGATTTAGTGTGGATGGGACAAAACCATGTATTTTCTTTTGTAGAATTTTTACAATGTATAAAATTGATTTGAGACCTATATATACATATGATTATGGAAGCTCTGTTCATTAGATGTTTGTAGTGTATAGGTTACTTTGCTTATCACTTTCCTATTTTATGCATACATATATGTGATGATACCCATGGTACTTAGTAATAATGATAATTTCATTAGATAGGTAAACCTGGTAGGCAGGGGAATCGGTAGGATAATCCATCCTACGTGATGTGAAAAAGCCAAAGGGTGAAAATGACTAGGACATCCAATGATAAGATGTCAGGGAGATGCCATGTAAATAAATCCAATTAAGGCCATAAGGAAAATATTGAGGTGTAAGAAATCCAAAATATGAGGAATCAAGACCGTGACACTCCAAAGGTAGGAGGATCAGAGGCATAAGGGATGATATATCCAAGTGGTTAATTCGACCCAGTTGAGGATGTAGCGAGATACAAGGAGATGTGTGAAAACCCAAGTGAGGGATGAGATCCCAAGAAAAGGTAAGATATAAGGAAGTGTTTGAAAACCCAAGTGGGGTCTAAGAGTGATTTAATAAAATTTTGAATTAAATAGAATTACAGAGTCACTATACTAAAATAAACGATGTATAAATACTGAAATACAGAAAAGAAACAAGCAATATAAGATTTAAAATATTAAACCCTAACCAAGAGATGATATAAGAAGACCTAGCTTATTTCCACACAATTTAGGACTGATCTAGGTAGAGAGAAGTCATGAACAGACTAGAAAGAGTTTCGTTACTACTCACTATAAATTCTAAAATGCAAGAATGAGGCCAGACATGGGTGCCTCATATATGTCAAGTGTGCCTACGCACTAGAGATTGCTTCTTGGTGTTGATGACTATACAGAAGCTTAGAATCTACTTTTTGGTGTGTCATATGGTCTTCATTGTTGTTCCCTTTTGATCACCTGTTAGTCACAGTTTGTTCACCGAATGTACCTGTAACCTACAAAATATAAATTTACTTGTACAATACCATAAACCACATAAAACCTAAAAATAAATATGCATAATGGGGATTCATAGTGACCCTGGTGGTCACCCCAATAGTGAGCTTATAGTTGAGTGTTGCACTATATCTCATTCTTCATGTAGTTCTTATGAGTGTGTATAGAAATGATTCCCTAGGATGCCCTTCTGCAATTTGCATAGTGATAGCGAACTAGATCTAGAATGTAGAAATGTAGTCGAATGTGTGGATGGAATAAAATGAACTTCTCCTTCTTATGCTTTGTATACATAGTATGAAGTCCCTTTTCCCTTGAATGGATGCTAGATGGATGCTTTGGAGTTCTTTAGGTTCCTTTTGAATGCAAGCTTAGGTGATGTTAGTAATGCTTAGTTTTTGTTATTTTATTTTGAACACATAAATATGTATTTATATGATTCCCTTGTTTAAATTTCATAACTAAAAACTAAAAGGACAAACCATAAGTGAAAAAGATACCCAAAAAGAGTGAGTAAGGTAGAAAAGGGCCAGGTGTGCCCAGAGGGAACAACAGTACCTGGGCGTTGTTGTCTTTGTTAGGTGCTAGTGTCTGAAGTCATAAAAGATAAATAAATAAAATTATGACCAGGTTTTAGGGTTTGTAAGACCAAATAGAAAACAAGAGAAAAAGAAAAGAGGCCAAAGATGGTCATCAATTGCTAGTTTTCTTACTTAGGAATCATGTAAATGAAAGTATGCTTTTATGACCTAGAAATATAAGCAAGTATGTGATTTTGTCTCTACATTTTCCCCCACTTTATGTTGTTAACTAAATACATAATAACACAAATTAGATAAGAGATGTGTACCTTATGATCTTGTTGAGCGTGTAGCAAGTATCATGCCGAGTGGACAAGTGAAGCATGGGGACTAGGAAATGAAAATGACTCTAGGGGTGAAGCATATACATTACATTGTACATGTTGTTGTGATTATACTTGTTTTTGTAGGGCTATTCTTATTCCGTATTAAGGACAGACCTGCAAAAGAAGAGCGAAATAGTAGTCAAAATCTAGCAAATCTGAGAAAAGTATGTAAAAGTATGTAAAAGTGTGTAAAAATAGTAGTCAAGGAAAGTCTACACTTGATGTAAAAGAGTTTAAATGTTAGAAAAAGTGTCCTAAATATGTTGTGTAGAGATATTTTTTGGGTGACGTCATGCTACGAACAAGTTTTTTGGTGATCTCACGCCAAGAGTGAGTTTTTTGGATGATCTCGCATCAAGAGTGAGTTTTTAGGTGATCTCACGCCAAGTGCAAGTTTTTTGGGTGACCTCATGCCAAAGAGAAAGTGTTGGGGAGAGAGGTCTAGTTTTAATCTCCTTCCATGACTCTACCCAATAATAACCACTGCAGATGGTGTATCCCTGATTTGTTTCTATTGTCTCGACTTAGTTCTAATTATATTGATTGTTCCATTTGAAATGGATTGTAGGAGATTACATGCATGTTATAACTGAAGGATTATACCTGTCACTGTAGAATTAATTTGAAGGCTTATGTAAATTATGCTGATATGATAATTTGATTATGTGTGCCCATAGGAAATTAGTGCCTGGGGGAGGACACAAGAACCTAGGCACTACTATCTGAGTCTAGGCGCTAGTGTCTATGTTGTGTTTCTAACCTGATTCTATGACTGTAACCTATGTTATTTCTTTACTATACTATGTTGTATTGTAGCTCTGAGTTGTTGTAGGGGTGATGTTTTCACCTAATACATATGCCCCCTCATTTAGGGTACATGTGATGATTATAGGAGTGTGTGGCCTAAAAGAGAGGACTTGATGTTGATATATATATATATATATGATGCCTATATGGGGTAAGGGATGTGCATGGTAGAAACTAAGGCACATGAAAATAAAACGGCTAGTAAGATGTGTTAGTAGAAAAAGTAACAAGCATGCAATAGAATATTATGTAATAGAGAAATTTTTCAGATAAGATAGACAGTGAAAAAAAGGTTTCATATATGGGACATCACTCATAATGGCACAAAACAGTTAGGGCTGCAATGACCAAAATCATACAAATAGTGATCAAACAAGACATAAAGCATAGCCTACAAACAATGACATATAATATCAAGCAATGACAAGAAAAATGTAGCAGATAACCATAGTGGTATATAGTCTTGCAAAGAAAATGCTACACATGAAGAACCCGTTAGCATGTTAGAAAGATAAAAATTATGTCAAGGCATGTATGTATCAATGGAAATTTATGTGCTAGTAAGAGTGGTAAGTAGTATATAATGAAATAATAACATATTTAATGTTTGAGAGTAGTAAAGGTATATGCCCCCAAGATCCTTGGTGGGACAGGTAAGAGATACAATGTCAAGCATCATTGTAGTGTGAAAATCTGTAAGATATATGCATTCACTCTAAAATACCAAGTGAACATGCATATGTGTATATAGAAATATAATGACATACTGAGTATCTAACTAGAATAGTAGTCAAAGTGCATCATGTAAGTATTATAATAAAGCAAGAGTACATGCAACCAAGATATACAAATGCAATGTATGAGTTTGGTGGAATGGAATATAAAGTGTGAAGGTGGAAGGATAAGCATTCCCCCTAGTGGATGTGTATGAGATGAGGTTCATTTATAAATTCCCCCTCAACAGTCAAGAAATAATCATAGAAAAAGAGTACGTCATTAGGAAATGGTTTAAGAATGTGTGCTAGAAAGATAAATCATGAAGTATAGAGCGTAAAGTATGAATGTTGCAAGGTTAATTTTAAAATTATACCCTCAACGGTCGAGTATGAACTGTGAAACTAGAGTGCCTTATAGGATAATATGTTGTGTAATAATGGAGGCTAGAAAGATGTATCATGAAGTGTAGAGCGTAAAATGTATAGTGTGTGAGGTTCATGGATGTAGTATTGATCTGTAAACTGCTTAGTTCTAATAATAACCAGATCACTATGCTCATGAAAACTGAATGAAGTACGTGATTTATTTGTTAATCAAGTGAAAGTGCACTAACACAATACAATTATACTGAAAATTGAGAAAATGGAGATAAAAGGAGACAAGATTTATCCTTGAGAAACCCAATGTGGGAAAAACTCCAGTGGTGAGTGAATTTTCTTCCCTTCACTATGTAATTCTCCAATAATACAATTCACTACCAATAATTGGCCTTCAAGATGGATGAACACTCTTCCGAACTGTATCCACTTACTCACAATATCTCAATAATGAAAAACTCTACTCAAATAAACAAACAAGAAATAATTAAACTTCTCTAACTTTTCTCACAATGGAATTCACCCAAAATCACTTGTGGGAATCATTATACAAGATTGTATTTATAGTTTCTCAACTCATAGATGCATGGAGAGGAAAAAAAATGATTGGGAAGTTCAAACATTTACAACTGTTGAGTTCCCAAATTCTGGAAATTTATCGCACAAGACCACCGCTTGTTGTAGACCGGTGGTTACATAAACCCCATGGTGGTTGTGTAACCACTTTTCTACACAGAGTGGCAGTTACGTAACTATTAGGGTGGTTGCGTGACCGACAACTGAAAAATCCCCAAAATAGAACATTAAGGCCCTAAAATTTCATTCAGAGGTGTCTAGATCACCCCCAACTGATTGGACCACCCTATGAAGACATAATAAGCTAAGGACCTGTAGAGAAAGTATCAAATATAGAGATTACATTGAATTGGGCACTTCCTGATCCATTTTTGGTTCATATTTCCACAATTTGAGGATTTTAAATCCCTAAAAGCTTTAAGGACTAATGAGGTGAGGAAATTTATTCCCCACATCTTCTCTAGAATACCACTTGGATTTGGTAGGAAACTGGCCTTTCAACCCAATTAACCACCTTTCTTGAACTCCCTTATGTGTTGTTCTTTCTTTCCATTGTAAAACCGCATCTTTCTCTAATTCTAGCTAAATTTCTGGAGCAGTATCCTCAATAGTCAGAAGCAATATGCCTCCTTCTTCATCATACAACATAGAGGGCTCAAAAATACGTAATTTTTTAAGATTCACAACCGAATAAATATTCATATAAGAAGGAAAATCCAAGCGAAATGCATTCTTGCCCACTTGTTCTAGAATTTCAAATGGTCCATATCTAAGAGGCATGAATTTATTATATTTTCTCTGTAGCCTATCCTGGCTCAAATACAACCATACCTTTTCTCCAACAAGGAAGGAATTATCAGTCCTATGTTGATCATGTCATGCTTTGTACTTGGCTTGTGACTTTGTCAATCTGTTTTGTACCTCAAGGTGTATCTGCTGAATTTTATCAATAAAATTTTCATCCTTATAGACCTCCAGCTTATCTTTCCCATTTTATCTACATCGTAATCTTAAAAAAACATCAAAATCATTCTTAGGAAAATAGCCAAAACATGTTTCAAAATTATTTTTACTAGTCGAAGCATGAACTACCCTATTATAATAATGTTGGATATACACTAATTTCTCATCCTAGGTCCTCGTATGTTTCTTGTTGTACCCTCTCAAGAGTTGGACCAAGGTACAATTAACCACCTCTATTTTCCCATCTGTATGTGGATGAAATGTGATAGACCTCTTTAGCTTCGTATCCATACTTTCCCACAAAGTAGACCAAAACTTCCCTATGAACCGTGAGTCCTTGTCTGACATAATAAAACTAGGAAAACTAAATTGAACCCACACATTAGAAAAAAATAACTCTGCCGCATGATTGGCCTTAATGGTATTTTTCCAAGGAATAAGAATACATATTTGTCTAAATCGATCTATAATTACAAATATATAATCATGACCTTTTTGCAGGTAGGTAAACCACCCACAAAATCCATGGAGATAATTTCCCATGGTCGAGAAGGAACTGGAAACGAAATATTTAACCCCAAATTCATGTTATTAGGATTGCTTTTACTACAAAAAAATATAACCCTTGATGAATTTAGCAACTTTTTCTTATATGTTTGGCTAATACACATACCTATGTAATTACACTACAATCTTTATCACACAAAAGTGACCACCTACCATGGAAGTGTATTCTTCTCTCATTAACTGTACTCTTTCCCCCTTAAGCACACAAATTTTATTGTTCTTATAGAGAAAACCATCCTGGAAATAGTATTCTCCTCTATGTGTAAATACCTCGCTTTGGCATTTCTGCTGAAAAAATATCTACAAAATCTGGATCCTTCTCATAACCTTCATGATATGCTTCACACAAAAAAGGCTCAAGAAGAGTTAATGTGCCCATAGCTGAAAGAAAAGGAGGTCTAGATAACATATCAACTAACTTGTTAGTCGCACATTTCTTATATTTAATAATTAAATGAAATTGTTGTAAGAAACCCATCCATTTATAGTTTCTTGCTTGCTAAAGTTTGTTTTAAGCCTTCAGATATTGAAGAGGCTTATGATCCATGTGAATGATAGTTTCCTTACCCATCAAATAATTTTTCCATATCTTGACTACTTGAACAAGAGCATACAATTATTTTTCATAAGTACAATAATTCATAATTGGACCGTGAAACAATTCATATTGATAACATACCGGCCTACCTCCCCGAAGTAGGACAACCCCCATAACATAGTCATTGGCATAGGTTTCCACTTAGAAGGGCAGATGTAAGTTAGGTAGAGCCCAAAGTGGAGCATGATTGATTTTACATTTAAATTATTCAAAATAAATTTGTTATTCCTTACCCCAATCAAATGTCTTACCCCCTGCCATCAGTGAATGTAATGGCATTGTTATGAAAGAGAAGTTCTTAATAAACTTCTGTAAATATTGAACTGTTCCAACTAAACTCCCGGTCTCTACCAAACTTGATGGTGTAGGCCAATTCTGAACGACCTCTATCTTATCTAGATCAATCCTTAACTCTCCATATCTAACCGCATGTCGTAAAAAGAAAAGTGACTATTGTGAAAACTCGCACTTCTTTCCATTCAACACAAGTTGGTTATCCTTAAGAACTTGCAAAACTCGACACAAATAATCAATATGCTTTGTAAAATTTCTTCTAAAAACCAAAATGTCATATAAGTACACAATGAAAAAGGAATCAATAAACAACATCATTACCTCATTCATCAACCTCATGAAGGTAGCTAGTGAATTGCATAGTCTGAACGGTAATACTAACCATTCATATAACCCTTACATAGTCTTAAATGATGTCTTCTAGATGTCCTCTTCCTTAATTTTCACTTGATGATATCCAAACTTAAAATCAAGCTTAGTAAAATATTTAGCATGTTGCAACTGATCTAATAAATCATCAATGTGAGGAAGAGGGTACTTATTCTTGATGGTTATTTTATTTAAAGCTCTATAATCAACACACATTCTCCATGAACAATATTTCTTAGGTACTAAAATAATAGGAGAACCACATGGGGAAGTGATAGGATAGATTATACCTTGCTCAATCAAATACTGCAACCATTTTTTTACGTCATTGGCATCTTTCAAATATTACTTGTATAATCCCAAGTTTGGAAGCGAACTATCGGGTAACAAGTGGATCTCATGCTCAATTTCCCTGACTGGGAGAATCCCTGTAGGTTCCTAAAATACCACTCTAAATTTCTAAATCAATATGTTATTTGTGTCTTCTCTTTATTAGAAAATATGCTAAAATTGATTTTAGAGGTAACAACTCATCATCTGGCATATCCCTCAACATAAGAAATGAAAATTTACCACTAGCATTAATGAGCTTATAGGCTTCATTGGAACTTACCAAATATATTTTTGAATCTCCTAAATATGTTAAAATGACATAGTTCTTACCATACTTCACCAAGCAATACTGTTTGGATATCCTCACGAAGATAGCATCCTTGATATATAAATACGGGCTGCCAAAAACTACACCACACACATCAAGGGGAACAAAATCCATAGTAACTTCATCAATAAACTTTTTGTCAATACCAAAAGTGATCTTACACTACTTAGTAACCTTGATGTCTACACCCTTCTTAACCCAACCCAAAGAATACGGACTGTGGTGATTGTAAGTTTCCAACTTCAGCCTTTCCACTAACTCTTTACTAATCAAATTAGCTTGAGAAAATGTATCAAGAAAAGCATCCACATTAATTTTCTTCACTTGAATTTTTAAATGAAAAAGCTTTGTTAGTTCATTTTCTTGAACAAAACTATTACAACCCAAACATACATCTCTACTGACAAAGGAAAAGCATGTAGTATAATCCACCTCTTCGTTGCAAAATACTTCCTCTCCTTGGAGGGTAGTCATTGAATTATTCTTATTCTTCTTTTTTTTGAAGGGATGTAATTCTGAGTGGAGCTTTCAACATTTTTCCTTAAAATGAGTGTCAACATCACAATGCCCACAATGAATATTAATATCCATTTTAGAAATAGAAGTAGAATTTTTCTTACCCTTTCCTTTTCCTTTATCCTTCTGCTTAGTTTCATTTTGTTTGTTTGAAGCATGTTGAGAGGTAGATGAACTCTTTTTCTTGTCCATCTCTAAGTAGTGAGCTTGCCTACAAGATTCATCAACATCCACCAGCTTGGCCAAGAGAACGGGTCTCCTCAAGTGGCTATAGAGTCCACCGATATACTTCATCAACAATTCCCAGTCTACTACATCCTTTCCCATCTGAATAGATTTTTTTTGAAACTCACTGGTATACTCTTGCATAGTTTTTCCTTGTTTCTAGCTGATATATTGCCAATACATGGAGCTCTCTTCCTCATAACAAATAGGATATATATATATATATATATATATATATATATATATATATATATATATTATTATCTTCTTAAAAATATCCCACTTATTAATTGGAGGAAGCTTCTTAAAACCCAAGCTTCTTAAAACCCAACGTATGAACATAAATTTCAAACCAAGTTAAAGCATGTTTGGTTAATTTTAATCGAGCAAAGGAAATATGTTGACTTTCATTAATTTGATGCAAAATGAAATATACCTCTAGTTGAGTTAGCCAACGGTATAGATTCTCATCATTCACGTCCCAATCATATGTTTGGATCTCTATCTTCACCTCTTCTCTAAATGAAGGAGGTGTGGGAATGTCATGGGATGGTTCTTCTTCATGATCTTCTGGTGTCTCATGTGAAACACCAAGTTTTTCCATGAGTAGTCTCATGATGGACTCCAATTTCCCAATGGACAAGGTAATATTGCCCACATCTTTGGACATATTTTCCACATTAGCCTCCAACTTATAGAAACATTCTTTACCGCTATCATCTACATCTTCTCTGTGATCCATCTCATGAATTCCTTGCTTCCACTTCCTTTTAGATATCTTTTCTTAAAAAGGAATAAGGATACCTTCACCATTTTATTTTCCCTTACGAGTAAGGGGCGTCTAACTACAATCTCAACACAAGTTAACCACACAAAAATTGCAATCTTAACTACTTTGATACCAATCTGATTTCTTAGTAAAAAAATCACTATGGTTGTGAAAAAATAATTAAGTATGTGAGTTATTTGTTAACCAAGTTAAAGTGCACTAACACCATATAATTGTATTGAAAATTGAGAAAAGAGAGACAAAAGGAGACAAGATTTATCCTGGAGAAACTCAATGTGGGAAAAAATCTAGTGGGTGAGAAAAATTTCTCCCCTTCACTATGTAATTCTCCAATAATACAATTCACTACCAATAATTTTCTTTCAAGAAGGATGAACACTCCTAATTGTATCTACTTGCTCACAATATCTCAATAATGAAGAACTCTACTAAAATAAATGAACAAGAAATAATTAAACTTCTCCAACTTTTCTCACAATAGAATTCACCCAAAATCACTTGCTGGAATCATTCTACAAGATTGTATTTATAGTTTCTCAGCTCAAGGATGCATGGAGAGGTGAAAAAATTGATTGGGAAGCTTAAAAATTTGCAACTATTGTGTTCCTGAGTTTTGTAACCATATCATACAATACCACAGCTTGCTACAGATTGGAGGTTACGTAACTACCATGGTGATTGTGCAATCGTCGCTCTGCACAGAGAGACAGTTACGTAACTACTGGGGTGGTTACGTGACTAATAAATAAAAAATCCACAAAACATAAAATTAAATCCTTGAAACCTCATTCAAAGGTGTCCAAATCACCTCCAACTTGACTAGACCATCTTATGAAAACATAATAGGCTGAGAACCTATAGAGAAAGTATCAAATATAGATATTACATAGAATTGGGCACTTCCTTATCCATTTTTTGATCAATTATGCCCTCAACAGTCAAGTTTGAACCTTATCACATGAGTGCGTCATAGGGTGATGATGATACAAGGTGTGTATCAATATGTGTAAGTGTATTGAGATAGATTGAGTGTGAACATGAAGCATGATAATAGAAACTATATAACACATGTGATGCTAGGAAGGGGGAGGAGAGTATGATGCCCCCTAAGTGTGAGGAGGATATAAGGCTATTTAATGATAGTGAAGGGAAATGTCCCTCCATCCGATGTCTAAGGAGACAAAGGCATGTGATAATTCTCTAATATTGGTGGAGTATGAGAGTGAAGGAGGTGGTGAAAACCTATGTGAAGGGGTTTCCCAAGTAGTGGACTTACGCCAACAAGATGGGCTAATGAAACTATGAGGATGACAACATCATGAAGTATGACATGTGTGAATAAGATAACTAGGTATTGAATGTGCCTTATATTTAAGAGGCCATGGAGGCCTAGATGTTATATCTGGTAGAAGGATATCATCAAGACTAGGTTTAGGAAATGGTGTGCATGGTAGAATGCCTTTAATAGTGATAACGTGCTTATTGTGAATGAAATTGAGACATAAATGATTCATGGAGGGGATAGCTTGAGCAACATAGATCCAATGAATACCTAAGAGCATGTCACGGCCTTTGGTTGAAGATGCCATAGCAAATAGCACAAACATGTTAAGAGGCCCAACTATAATGGGTATCATGGTATAGTTAAAATAATTAGGAAATTGATATATGATATTATAGATTGTACATTTGATATCCATACAAAGTCTAATTAAGCATATATTAATAGGATCCTCTTGATAGATCATGGTGTTATTGACAGTGTACAAACTGACAGAAGCATTGATGTGTAATGAATTAGAAATGAATGTAGCATGATAATCAAAATCTAAAAATGAAATAGATGGTGGTGATGCATCAGCAGAAGTGATAAGAAATTCAAGGGTCCTGTTGTTGCAGACTCATAGCACCCCTGGATGCAGATCAGGCTTCTAGGTTGATCACTCTAGCATCCAGTGTGATTGCACAACATGGAAACCTCTCTCCAAGCGTGGGGACTTGTGAAACTGAGAGAGGAATCTCCAGATTAGAGGCTGGTTCCTCAAACTCCTCTGATTTAGATCTATATTTTTGCAAAACTACAGAGGTTTGAAACCTAATCGTACTCTAAAATCCAAGGATACAGAGATAGAAAGTGCAAAAATGAAACTAAACTAACAGGTGATACACCAAAGGAGGAGTGGTGAACACTTCTTGTTCTGCAGATAGACACAGATCATAAAAAATGCAACATAAACATCATGCACAAGTTGATAAGATGTAATCAGAAGTCTGAAATGAAACAAGCAACACAAATAGAGGACTGAAAACTTATCACAGAGCCTGTATTGTCATTTCCACTGTCAAAATCCTTGTATTACAACATCAAAAGGGTAGAAAACCTGTTAAAATTTTAGAATAGGTCTGATACTTGCAAAAATCACTTGTTACAGGTGAAAGAAGAAGCTTTCTATCCAAAGAAATGTTCCCCCTTCTAGAAATGAGCCAAACATGGCTTTTACAGTGCAAGGGTCGAGCCCAGGGGACAGAAAACGTACAAAACGTGGGAGCCCATCCTTTCTTGACTGCAGGTGCATTAAAACAGCATGGGGGACCTTACAAACCCATACCCTATCATTTTGACCGGATTACAAGAGAATGCGACCCATTCTGCATTAAATCTTGTCGCTGAAATGTCACTTCTGGCCATGAACACACGTCAGATCTGTTTCTTGATTTTATCTTTCCAGACTACACCAAAACTAGAGATTAACCCTAGAATCATGTATAGAATTTCACAAGCTTTCCATTGATATAAATAACATGCCAATCTGAGCTCTGGATCAAAAGATATAGAGATCTGAAGATCTAGGGCACAAAACAGGCGAAAACAGATTTTTAAATTTCTTCCCACGCTCTGCCACCTGGATGACACGTGGCATGCATTGATTGGTCACGTGATTCTCTCTCCTTCTCTACTTTGTTGGACACATGTCCTCTTTTTATTGGCTCAGTATTTTCCTTCAAAAATCACCCCTTTCACCTTTGGACCTTTCTCCTTGTGACACGTGTCATGATCTGGTTGGTCCACAGGTCTGTCGGCTCTTTCGCGTCCACCGCGTCTTTTTTTCCCGGATGTCCCAGACTGTTTGGGACAAAAACTTCCAATCCACCCAAAATGGGCTTCCTTTTCCCTCATTTGGCTGATGACATGTGGCGTAATCTGATTGGCTCTCGGCTCCTTCGGCTATCCGCGTCCCACGCGTCTCTTTGTCCCACTTGTCCTTGTGCTAAAGTTTCCCATTCCGGCCGAACCGGCCGGTTCGCGTCCTTCGCATCCATTTGTCCCAAATGTCCCAAATCTATCTAGGAAAAATTCTTCCGGTTCACCTGATTCAGCCTGTTCGCGTTCCTTTGTCCCACTTGTCCTAAAGCAGTTGGTCGATTTTCTTCTCCCTTCAGCCGGGTCGGCTTCTCGCGCCCTGCGCGTCCTTCTGGTCCGACTGTCCCGGTGCTACAGTTCTCTATTTCAGGTGAACTAGCTGGTTTGCATCCTCTACGCACTCACGGCCCAGATGTCCCAGTACGAAATTTTCCCATTCCGGACGAACCGGCCGATTCGCGTCCTTCGTGTACTCTTGTTCCACTTTCTCCCGGTAAAGGACTTGGACAAATTTTCTTTCTTTCGGCCGATTCGGGAATTTCGCGTCCATTTGTCCCAGATGTCCCTTTGCTGTGTGGGCCACCTGTAGGCTTTTCGGCCGATCCGCGCCTTGATGTCCCAAATGTCTCGACTGTTCCTAGGACAAGGACTTAGCTGATTTTCACAATTTTTCCTGGCCCAAGCTTGTTTTCTGTAACTTTTTCACATTTTCTCAGAGCTTGTTATTTTCAACCTGGACAGGAGAGTTAGAAAAATTTCTGAAGGGACCCTAGAAACAGGATTTTTGCCTTGGAACAATCAATTTGCCTGGGACTTGAGAATCCTGATGTATGTTATCAATTCAACCCTGGGGGGTGAAATTGGATAACAATTTGGCGACTCAGCGGGGTCATCTGCCTGCTAGATGAAAAGACCAGTTGCCTGAAGTAGTCCATTGAACATGGAGTCATCGAAAATTCTGTTTAGGACCCTAACTAACTCAGAACGTGCAAGGAGGAAGATGGAATGTTACCTGATGAAAGCAAGGATTGCTAAACATCTCCATGGACAGCAAGCTGCACCAAAGCACTTAGGTAAAACAAGACTAACCTACAGCAAAACAATGTGCACAAGCACTTGGAGGAAAGAAAATTTAATCTAATATTTACAAGGGTAGTGAACTTCCCTCTAGAAGCAACGCTTGAGATAGATTCCATTGACTTGAATCTGCAGTTCTTCACCCTCCAGTGAGGCTAATTGGAAAGCATTGTTGTTCTTGCACTTTGTGACCATGTATGGGCCACTCCAAATGGCATCAAATTTTGAATGCCTTCCTAGTTTTGCTCTATCCATATCCCATTTCAACACTAGATCTCCAACTTGAAAAGATCTATCCTTGGCCTTTCTATCAAAGGTCTTCTTGATCAAAGCTTGATCCTTTTCCATTGCTTGGGATGCCTGATTTCTGATCTCTTGCAGCTCCATCAACTCTGTATACCTCACCTCCATGGGCTCAAATTCAAGTAACTCCAGCTGCTTCATGAGTTCCAATGTTGGAAACTCAAGTGACATGGGCAAGATTGCCTTTCTTCCATAGACAATCTTGAATGAAGAGTTACTTGTGGATCTTTTGGGAGTTATCCTATCAGCCCATAAGGCTGATTTCATTTTGGTATGCCAAGACCTCTGATTCTCATCAAGAGTCCTCCTAATGATCTTTAACAAGTTCTTGTTTGTAGACTTAGCCTGGCCATTACCCTGAGGGTAATAGTTCGATGAAGTGCTTAGGTAAATACCATTCTTGGCAGCCCACTCAGTCACCTTAGATCCAATGAATGCCAACGCATTATCAGAGATTATTGTGGCAGGTACACCAAATCTGGTTGTTATTCCCTCATAAAATTCTAAGATGCTAGACTCATTTGCCTCTTTGAGTGCTACTGCTTCTGTCCATTTGGTGAAGTAGTCTGTGGCTGTCAAAATCCATTTATGCCCTTGGCTTGAATTGGGATTAATGACTCCAATGAAGTCCAAACCCCATTGCATGAATGGCTGGTCAACTGAGATTGGATGCAATGGAAGGGCAGCAAACTTCTCTTTTCCTGTGAAGAATGCACAATTCTTACACCTCTTGATCCATGCATAGCAATCACTGAAGATCTTAGGCCAATAATAACCAGCCTTCATGATCTTTAGAGCTGTCACTCTTGGTACAAAATGGCCACCAGCTGGTCCATCATGGAACTCTTCTAATACCCTTTGAATCTGACCTGTGCTAATGCATCTCAGCAGCACTCCATTCACATATTTCTTGAATAAAACTCCATCAACAATGGCATATGGGACAGCCTGCAACCTGAAGTATCTCCTTTGGGTCTTGTTCATCTCTGGGGGGCACATGCTTGTACTTAGGAAGTGTATAATACCTTGGGTCCAGAAAGGAGTGGGGGAAGCATTGTCTTCTTCTTGATTGCCACTTGGCCCATGGCAAACCTGGACTGTCAAAACAGCCTCTTCTTCGTTGCATACTTCCTTTTGCTTCCCCAAAACTAGCTGCTCACACAGTCCTTTCCCTCTTACCAGCTTGGTAATCTTGATATCAATGTCATATTCCATGACACGGGTGATCAAACCTTCCCTTTTCTCATTCAAATCCTTGTTGAGGAGGAAGTCCTTAACTCCAGCATGTGAGACCAGCAACTGGACCTTGTTGTTCGAGATTAAATGATTGAATTTCTTCAAGCTTCTGATTACTGCAAGCACATGCTTCTCAATAAAAGAGTACCTTACCTCATAGTCATCTAGGCTCTGGCTGAAGAAGGCAACCGGCTGCTCATCATTATCTTTATTCTTATGTACTACAATGGCAGAAATAGTGTCATCGCCTCCAAATGCATAGAGGATGAAATCCTTGGAGAAGTCTGGGTTGATGAGAGTTGGTGCCTGAGAGATAGCTTCTTTGATTGCTTCAAAACTCTCCTTGCCTTCTGTTGTCCACTTAAAATCCATGCTCTTCTTTAACATTTTGGTGATGGGCTTGACAAGGGCTGCAAAATCTGGGACAAACCTCCGAACAAAGTTTATCCTTCCCAAGAAACTTTGAAGAGCCTTCTTGTGACTTGGCAATGGTAGTGCTCTTATGGTGGATCAATTTCCAGTCCCTCTTTGGAGACAATATGGCCTAAAAGTTTTCCTTCATGTGCAAGAAAGATGCACTTCTTGGGATTTAAAGACACTCTGAACTTTCTACACCTCTGAAATACTTTCCTGAGGTGAAAGAGATGGTCTGCTGCATTCTTTGAGAAGACAGTGATGTCATCAAGATATATCAAAACTATTTTGTTGATCAAGCCTTTGAATGCCATGTCCATTGCCCTTTGAAAGGTAGCACCAGCATTGGACAACCCAAATGGCATCTTCTTGTAAGCATAGGTTCCCCATTTGGTGGTGAAAGCCGTCTTGAACTGGTCATCTTCTTTCACCATCACCTGATTATACCCTGAGTAGCCATCTAGGAGAGAGAATTCTCTGAACCGGATACTACTTGCAATATTTGTTCCATTGAAGGAAGTGGGTAATGATCTTTGAGAGATGCCCTATTGAGGTCTCGGAAGTCCACACACAACTTGATTTCTCCACTCTTCTTCCTGACCGGAACCAAGTTAGCAACCTAGCTTGAGTGCTTGATTGGGAATATAATGCTTGCCTCAATTAGCTTATTTAGCTCTTTCTTCATTAGAGGCTCAACGTGAGGGTTAACAAGTCTCTGCTTCTGCCTGATGGGATTAGCATTTGGATCCAATTCTATGGTATGTTGTGCCAAATTAGGATTGAATCCTCTTAAGTCTTCATAGCTCCAAGTGAAGACATCTGGAAATTCTTGGCAAAGCTGTATGAAATCTGATTTCTCCTGCTCAGTGGCCACTTTACCAATTTG
The DNA here is from genome assembly GCA_019776745.2 of Taxus chinensis. NCBI lineage: Eukaryota > Viridiplantae > Streptophyta > Pinopsida > Cupressales > Taxaceae > Taxus > Taxus chinensis. The sequence continues at coordinate 444,773,682 of CM034151.1, read as the reverse complement.
AAGTGTTTTGCCTTCCCCAACTAGAATTGGCTCTGAATCTTCTCTCTTGACCTGTATGTTATCCTTTTCCTTATGGAACTGGTCGTTAGGGTTGAAGATAGACTCCAACATTACTAAACCCTTGGGAAGCTTGTTTATCCGCAGCTGCACTACTTGATCCCCATACTGCTGCTCTAGTCTGTCCTGATTCCTAGCTGAAAATTCAGCCTCTTCTTGTAAAAAATTGATGATCTTTTGATCGTTCTCAAACACCTGCCATCTTATATTATTATCTGGAACCGCTGGCCTCACAATCACATGGATATGTGGCTGTGTTTTTTCCCTTTTGATGTTGTCAACCACATCAAACGTTGCTCCAACTACTGCGAGCCTATCCACGGCTTCATTTTTCTTCCTGGGTATGGACACGATGTTGAAAGCTTCGAAATCCTCAATGAGGTCCCACACCCTATTCTTGTAGTTCTTCAGCAGGTCATTCTTTGTAGCATGTTGTCCCCTGACTTGATTGACGATCATCTCACTATCCCCGAACACCTGCAAGTTATTTATGCCCTTTTTCCTAGCCCAATGAAGTCCATGAATCAAGGCCTCATATTCAGTTGTGTTGTTTGAACAAGAAAACTGGAAACAAAAAGCTGAGTAATATTTGATGCCTTGAGGTGAAACAAGCACAGCTCCTCCTCCTGCACCTTTTCTACTCCTTGATCCATCAAAGAACAATTGCCATACTTCATTCTCATCGTTATGGCTTGGCTTGGTGATGCTAGGAACAGGTTGATTTTCTTCGTGTATATAATAGACTCCCAACTCAGATTCTTCTACTTCTTGATAGGGATCAAAAGCATGTATCTTGTTTTCCCATTCATCAAGAGTTAGGTCCGGGATACTTCCAACCTTGGTGTCAGCCTCATCAATACTAGGGTGATCTTCTTGATCAAATGCTAAGCAATTGGCATTAATCTGACTTGGAGTGTAAGGCTCAATATGGAAGTTTGCAATAGGTTCAGACCTAATTGTAGCCTTAGTTCCATACCTTGTTCTAAATAGCATGTGTGACCAATCAGCATACAAATACCCCCCAATCTTGGCTGTGAAGTCCCTTGACAAACATAGGGCAAAGAGTGGTGGAAGGTCTATGACTGATACATCTTGTAAGACAACAACATTTAGACATGCATGCAAGGTAAGACTCAAGTTTTTAATCACTCCAACTGTTGCTATTGTTGTCCCATCTAGCTGCACTACCCCTTTAGATGTTATTTCATATTGGAGTCCTAGCTGATCAGCTATCTGTTTAGGCATTACTGAGCTACTTGCCCCGGAGTCTATCATGCAATTATGTACTAGCTGATTTCCAATGATTAATGAAACATAGAAAGGAGGGGGCTTCAATGTTTTACCTCGTTGTCCTCCATGACTTCCTTCAGGCTGGGCAGCATTTGTAAGCACTTTGTCTTGGATCTGAACCTACTGATTTGAAGTTGGCCAATCCTTCATGGCAGCTTGCAGTAGATCTCTTTGGCCTGGGATAGATAGGGATTCCCACATTGATATGTTGATGTTTGTCTTCTTCATCTGATCAATGATACTGAATGGTGATGAAGAATCTCTCTTCTGTCCCTTGGTTTGCACATTTACTCCTTGCGCGTGGGCAGCAACAACTGGCATCTGAGTTGGCCTAGGGGCTGTTCTTGGCTGCCCTTGTGCATTTGAAACTGGACTTTGCTTGTCAATCATTAGTGGGGCCATGGAAGGTTGTGGATTGGCTGGGTCTAATGGCTGTTCTTCACCCAAATTTCTCCTCTTTGACCTTGTGTTGGCTGCAACACCTTGAGAAACTGCTTGATTCATGCCACAAAAATCATCAACTTGCCAATTTACCAATGTGGTGTCATTTGGGGCTGATTGCTGTTGGAATGTTTCTGGTTGTTGGTTGTTTCCTTGACTTCCCTCACCCTCCACACCAGTAGTTGTCACCATCAATGCTTGGTTGAGAGCACCATTGAAACACATGGATTGGTTATGAGGCTCGTTGCATGGAAAGCACCAATCATATTCCTGAGCAATGTTGTTCTGTGTTGGCACTAATGCCTTAGAAGCAGATATGACATTTGAATTATAGGACTGGAATGGTCTATTGGCAGGAGGCCTTGTTTGATTCATATTTGCAGCTAGATTAGGTGGTCTTTGTGGTTGGTATGGCTACCTATTAGGCTGAGCTTGGGGTTGATACGGTCTAGAACTTTGAGCTTGCTGTCTTTTGATAGTAACCAGCTCATTTCCCAAATTTTGCAACTGTTTCATGACCTCTTGGAGTTCATTTGAAGCATTAGAGGATGAAGTGGAAGCTTCATTTGAACTTTGATTTCTAGGAGTGGGAACAGGAGCCAAAGTGGGTGCTTAAATAGTGCTTTGATTTTCTAAGTTTGGATACAAGGGCATGGGAGGCCTAGGAGCTAGTTTACCAGCTTGAATAAGACAGTTTTCAGCCCTAATGGCAATGCTATAAGCCATAGGGATAGTTATGCCTCCCATGGACTGGATCAACATAGAAATATCAGAATTTAAAGCTTTAAGGTAATATAGAAAAGCACCTTCTGCTGTTGGCCTGACTGCCACTGGAATCCTATCCCAAGACCTTTGAAATCTGAAGTTGAAGTCAGTTAGCTGCTCCAAAAGAGACAAGTTGTCTCCCTTCTCTCCAAATTTCTCGTGAAGTGCAATACACAACTGATTCCAGTTTGTGATAGAACCAGCTCCAAGACTCCTAAACCATTGCAATGCTTTACCCTTGAAGGAGGATGCCAGTAACTTGACAGCCACTTGCATTTCATTGATTTCATGGATTGCGCAAAGGTTAGCAATATCTTTAACATGATCACCTGGAGTAGTCTGATTTTCTCCAGTGAACTAGGGAATATTCTTTAAGGCTGCAATAGGAACTGGATGTTGTGCATTGAGAGCAAGTGGACTGTTACCTGTGAAGTTGACGTAGGGATTGTTCTGAGCCATTCTGATTGGTCTTAAAACCCTTGTTGAATGAATGAAATGCCTACCAGGTGGAGGAGTTGAGAGAGTTCTGTTTGGTGGAGATGGAGACCTCTGAATCCTTCTTCCTCTTTGCCTTCTTCTTGGAGATAACTACAGGTATTCAAACAATACTTCTTCCTCTCCAACTCTTGACCTTGTGGTGATTCTTCTCATGAGTTTTCAGGCCTGCACTGCTGAAACCAGTTGATTCTTCCCCTTGGAGTCGCCAGATATGCAAATAATATCTCTTATAAGCAAGAAAACTGCAGCAGATGCATATCAACTTTGCTGCAATAAAAATGAGACCTCTAGTGTCCCACCGGGCGTGCCAAAACTATTGTTGCAGACTCACAGCACCCCTGGATGCAGATTAGGCTTCTAGGTTGATCACCCTAGCATCCAGTGTGATTGCACAACATGGAAACCTCTCTCCAATCGTGGGGACTTGTGAAACTGAGAGAGGAATCTCCAGATTAAAGGCTGGTTCCTCAAACTCCTCTGATTTAGATCTATATTTTTGTAAAACTACAGAGGTTTGAAACCTAATCGTACTCTAAAATCCAAGGATACAGAGATAGAAAGTGCAAAAATGAAACTAAACTAATAGGTGATACACCAAAGGAGGAGTGGTGAACACTTCTTGTTCTGCAAATAGACACAGATCATAAAAAATGCAACATAAACATCATGCACAAGCTGATAAGATGTAATCAGAAGTCTGAAATGAAACAAGCAACACAAACAGAGGACTGAAAACTTATCACAGAGCCTGTATTGTCATTTCCACTATCAAAATCCTTGTATTACAACATCAAAAGGGTAGAAAACCTGTTACAATTTTAGAAGAGGTCTGATACTTGCAAAAATCACTTGTTACAGGTGAAAGAAGAAGCTTTCTATCCAAAGAAATGTTTCCCCTTCTAGAAATGAGCCAAATATCACTTTTACAGTGCAAGGGTCGAGCCCAAGGGACAGAAAACGTACAAAACATGGGAGCCCATCCTTTCTTGACTGCAGGTGCATTAAAACAGCATGGGGGACCTTACAAACCCATACCCTATCATTTTGACCGGATTACAAGAGAATGCGACCCATTCTGCATTAAATCTTGTCGCTGAAATGTCACTTCTGGCCATGAACACACATCAGATCTGTTTCTTGATTTTATCTTTCCAGACTGCACCAAAACTCGAGATTAACCCCAGAATCATTTAGAGAATTTCACAAGATTTCCGTTGATATAAATAACGTGCCAATCCAAGCTCTGGATCAAAACATATGGAGATCTGAAGATCTAGGGCACAAAACAGGTGAAAACGGATTTTTAAATTTCTTCCCGCGCTCTGCCACCTGGATGACACGTGGCATGCATTGATTGGTCGCATGATTCTCTCTCCTTCTCTGCTTCGATGGACATGTGTCCTCTTTTTATTGGCTCAGGCTTTTCCTTTAAAAATCGCCCCTTTGACCTTTGGACCTTTCTCCTTGTGACACGTGTCATGATCTGTTTAGTCTGCGGGTCTGCCGGCTCTTTCGCGTCCACCGCGTCTTTTTTTCCCGGATGTCCCAGACTGTTTGGGACAAAAACTTCTGATCCACCTAAAATGGGATTCTTTTTCCCTCATTTGGCCGATGACACATGGCGCAATCTGATTGGCTCTCAGCTCCTTCGGCTATCCGTGTCCCTTTGTCCCATTTGTCCTTGTGCTGAAGTTTCCCGTTCCAGCCGATCTAGCCGGTTCACGTCCTTCACGTCCATTTGTCCCAAATGTCCCAAAGCTGTCTGGGACAAATTCTTCCGGTTCACCCGATTCGGCCGGTTCGCGTTCCTTTGTCCCACTTGTTCTAAAGCAGTTGGTCGATTTTCTTCTCCCTTCGGCTGGGTCGGCTTCTCACTCCCTGCGCGTCCTTCTGGTCTGACTATCCCGGTGCTACAGTTCTCTGTTTCGAGTGAACCAGCTGGTTCGCATCCTCCGTGCACTCACAGCCCAGATGTCCCAGTGCGAAATTTTCCCGTTCCGGCCGAACCGGCCGGTTCGCGTCCTTCACATACTCTTGTTCCACTTGCTCCCGGTAAAGGACTTGGACAAATTTTATTTCTTTTGGCTGATTCAGGTATTTCGCGTCCATTTGTCCTAGATGTCCCTTTGCTGTATGGGCCTCCTATAGGATTTTTGGCCGATCCGCGCCTTGACGTCCCGAATGTCCCGACTGTTCCTAAGACAAGGACTTAGCCGATTTTCACAATTTTTCCTGGCCCAAGCTTGTTTTCTGCAACTTTTTCACATTTTCTCAGAGCTTGTTCTTTTCAATCTGGACAGGAGAGTTAGAAAATTTTCTGAAGGGACCCTAGAAACATGATTTTTGCCCTGGATCAATCAATTTTCCTGGGACTTGAGAATCCTGATGTATGTTATCAATTCAACCCTGGGGGGTGAAATTGGATAACAGGTCCTTGATGAAGGATGGGGCATAATGTGATATTTATGATTATTAGAAGAGTTGAAAGCTTTTGTGTCATGCTTAGGTAATGATTAAATATTTTTATCTTTTTATTATCATTGACCATCTTACAAGTAGATGGATTAGGGAGATCAAGTGAATTATTGTCAATAAGATATTGAATGAGATGCATGAGTTTGAAATGGTGATCAGTAGAATGCCCAATGCATTATTGATAGTCACGTTTATCATTTTAATCATAATTGTTTCCATGGGGCACAAATGGATCAAGATTTAGTGGTGGGGGAAGATTAATTATATTTCTTTCAATGAGTTGAGGAAATAGGAACTAAGGTGCATATGGTAGTTTTATGAAAGTATGCTTTGGAGGATGCCACTGGAGATTTTTTAGGAGGAGATATGGCATTAATAGTTACCTTTTATTCATTGAGATTGGGTGATATCTTGAATGTTTATTTGGCTTAAAACCTATTAGAATATAATAGGGGAGTATCTTGATATTTTATTTTTCCCATAGATAGGATTTTGACTTCACACAATTTGAGCGTATGGAACAATTGATAAAATGAGGGAGAGGTCTAGAGATGAAACTATCTTGGAGTGGTGGTAAGATACTTTGGATAAAAAGATCTTGTAATTCAGAATCAGTAGGTACAATAGTAATTTTAGCTAGATTATTATTGTAATGCAAAACATAGTCAACTAGATGTTCATTAGATACTTGTTTGATTTGAGTGAGTTATGCTGAAGAGATCTTGGTGCTGATATTGATTGAAAAGTGGATAATAAAAGCATTGTCTATATGCGTAAAATAAGTTACCGAATGAATAGGTAGATCATAAAACCAATGCATGGTGTAATCTTGAATACTCCCAGGAAATAGCTTAGCTAACAATGTATGATCATCTGCATAATCGATACATGCCACGTTAAAATATCTGGGATTCTCTTGAGGGTCATCATGGCCATTAATGGTGGGTAGTTTAAGGGTGAAAAAATTAGGAGGAAGTTGGTAAGTAGAAATAGCGGGTGCAAAAGGAGTGTGAAAAAGTAAGGAGGAATCAAGAGATGGAGAGGAGTGTGAAGTATCTTGCTGTAACTAAAGGATTTGAACTTGTAGGTCTTATTATAAGAAAGATAGGTCTTAAGTGCCAGAAGAAGAGACTTTCCGAGTGTGAGAAATAAGAGGCAAAGAGAAAATGTTGGTAGGAGTAATAATGGACATGAGAATAGTAGAAGTAGGTGGAAGTGTAGAAAAGGTAGGTTGTGTTACAATAGGAATGGAAACAATATCAGAGGTGAGAAGGTTAAGCTCAGCTAGATTGGTGGCCTCCTCATAAGAAGTAAATAAAAGAATATCTAGGTCTTATGTAGGTTTAGATAGATGATCTTGGAGATCATGAAGGTCTTCATTTGTAAAAGTGGATAAGTTGCAACCATGTTAAAAGGATGATAAAATGCATAGAAGCAAGCTTACATTCGAGCGATGGGTTCACCAAATGATTTAATAAAATTTTGAATTAAATATAATTGCATAGTCACTACTAAAATAAATTATGTATAAATACTGAAATACAAAAAATGACAAGAGAAAAGTAAGATTTAAAATATGAAATCCTAAGCAAGAGATGAGGTAATTAAACAACTAATTTCTACACAATATGGAACTAATCTAGGAAGAATGTCTTTACTGCTCATTGTAAATTATAAAATGCAAGAATGAGGCCAAAAACATGTGCCTAGGATAGGTCAAGGGTACTTGGGCATTGACGATCACTTCTAGGTGTTGGTGATTACATAGGAGCTCAAGATCTTCTTTCTAGTGTGTTGCAAGGTCTTTGCTTTTTTCCCTTTTGATCACCTGTTAGTCACACTGTGATTGCAAAATATACGTGTAACGCACAAAAGATAAATTTACGTGTACAAGCCCATAAACCACATCAAACCTAAAAAAAAATATGTAGAATTGGGAGTCAAATTAACCTCGGTGGTCACCTTGAGAGTGAACTTATGACCAATCATTGCACTACATCTCAGATTCCATGTAGTTCTTGTGAGTGTGTGTATAAATGATGCCCTAGGATTCCCTTGTGTGAGTTACACAATGATAGTAGGTTAGATATATAATTTAACAATGTAGTTTAATGTGTGGATGGAATAAAATGAACTTTCCCTTCATATGTTGTGTATGTAGAGTATGTAGTCCCTTGTACCTTGAATGGATGCTAGATGGATTATTCGTAGTGCTTTAGGTGTCTTTTGAATGAAATATTAGGTGATGTTGGGAATTATTAGTTCTTGATCCTTTATTTTGAACACATAACTATGTATTTATATGATTCCCTTGTTTGAATTTCGTAATTGAAAAATAAAATGCCTACCCATAAGTGAAAAGGATGCCCCAAAAATAAAAGAGACCCAAAAAGAGTGAGTAAGGTAGAAAATGTTCAGTGGTGCCCAAAGGGAAGAGGATCACCTGGGTGCTATTATTTTGGTTAGGAAGTGGTGTCCAAATTGATAAAAGATAAATAAGTGAAATTTTTACTGGGTTGTAGGGTGTGTAAGACCATATAGAAAACAAGAGACAAAGAAAAGAGGCCAAAGATAGTTTTTAATTACTATTTTTCTTACTTAGGAATCATGTAAATGCAAGTATGATTTTTAGACCTAGAAATGTACCCAATTGTGTGATTTTATGTCTTCAAAGAGCCCAAGTGAAGGTGAGAGCTCAAGCCAAAGGATGAAATAAAATTTAATTAATGTACTATATATAGCTAGCCATGAGGGGAAAAAGATCATAGGGTTTCAGTGATGATATTGTTGACTTGGTATAAGATGTGGCTTATGGGTTGAGACATGAGGTCCTCTATGGCATGTTGTGTCATAAAAACTTGCCGATGAACTTCATATCTCATGGAAAATAGTGTATCATTGATAAAATTCTATAGTCGGGTGAGAATTTCACATCGAATATCATCCATAGTGGGACATGGATCAAGATGAGGTAGCGGCCCATAAGTGGGTTGTGGTCTAGACAGTCGAGGGAAGGTGGTTGGTTTTGAGAAGAGTTGGCTCTATTTCTTTTCCACATGAATAGGACTCGGTTTCCTAACGCTTGATACGCATAACCTGACAATAAGCATTGGTATGCATGTAATACCTATGGTAAGAACAAAAGAAGGGAGCTGAAGTAGAAGTTTGTGTATCCTTTCTAGTTTGGTTGTGTTTGACCTCATCTTTGAGCTTTTTCATGTGTTATCAATAATCTCTAAATTATGATACATCATGTCTCAGGGCCTCATGCCATGTGAAATATGGCTCGTTCGTAGGGGATCAAGGTGCCATAAGGAAAATAGGTAGGGAAGGAAGTCTCACAAGATGTGGAGGGCTAATGATAATAAACAAGGAAGGAACCGATGCAATGGGTGAAGATGGAGTTGTTTTTGGCTTAGTCATCGAAGAAAAATAAATGGGATCATCACCCATGAGGTCATCAGCTTCATAATCTAAAGTAGCAAGTTCTTGATCATCTATTTATGTAATGTAAAATGAGTCAACTAGATGGATGGTAGAGTGTAGAGAGGTAGGATGAGTTAAAGAGGCCAGTGGAGCACTAAAGGCTCAAGCACCAGACAACTGAGAGAAGTATCAACCATACTTGATGAGTCCTCTTATATGAGGATGCCATTTATGTTATAGATGTATTGGGTTTTAATGATCTCTTGGCAATGCAATACTTTTCTATCATGAATATGGGCATAACTGGATAGGTGGGGATCATCTTGTTAGGAAATAAGGGATAAAATGTGTGGAATAATCCCTCATAGAATCGCAACAATAGAAAATAATATGCTAAAAATATTACAGATCTCAAAAAAAAGTGAATAGTAAAATAACATAACACAGAGATAATATTTAATGTGGTTCACCCAATTTGGGCTACGTCCACCAAGAATCACTTGATCAAATTTTATTACAAGCCACCATCTCTCAATATAATATCCAGATCTGTTTGGAGCTATGCTCGATAAAATCTACAGAATTCACACCCAAATTCAAAGCACATATGCAATGTTTTTCATCCATCTATCATATGCATAAAACCATATAAATAAGGAGGTAACATATTCTCTAATCAGACAAGAGTTAACTATAGTCTACCACACTAGAGTCAACTATAGTCTCTAATCAAACCATATTCTCTAATGGAGGCTATAGTGTACGTGAGATGACAATGGGAACTAAGGGATACTTTTTGTGAGGATAAGTTCATAAGGAAGGAGGTAACCTGGATATGATAAACTCGTGAAGATCGGAAGTATTAATTCTAAGTGTGATCTTATTGGGATCGTCATCATCAGACTCCAAGAGTTTGGAAGGCATATGCCCAACCAATTCAGGATGACCAAAATTTCTGAGGAAAGAATATATAGGATAGTTGAAGCATTTATACTCCCAAAAGGGGATGGAAGAGAACTCATCTAGTGTTGGGAGTTTATTTGTTCCTTTTTTTTGGATTTTATTGTAGTTCCAAGGATTAGAATTGTCTTGAATCTTATAAATAGCTCCTTGGTGAGAAAATTTTACACATTGACAAGCAAAGGAAGCAATTACATGTATAAGATGAGTCTAAGGCCACCCTAGGAGGATATTATAAAATAGGGAAAAGTTGAAAATCATGACTTTAATGTAGACATTCCTAGGATGAATGATGATGGGTAACCAGATACATCCCATAAGACATCTTTCAATAGTCATACCTTGACAAGTGGTGCATGAAGATTTTAAGTTTTCTCTTCACTTTGCACCTTCTCATGGGTGAAGTGTATATTTTTATCAATGTTCTTCATCCTATGGTGTTGAACTAGATTCTTAATCAAGATTAATACAACTCTGACCACCACATAGAAGATAAATACTTCATTTAGCTTCCATGTTTATCTCTACCAATATTCATTACAGCCACATGGCTTCTTTACTTCTTCCATTGTAATTCTCTACCTCAGTATAAAAAATGGAGACTATTGATTGTATTTGTTGTTTTAAGTAATGGTTCCTACACCAAAAACTTGAACACATATCCAGTATATTTTATAACACAACATCAGTATGGTTAGAATCAAAAAATCCATATAAGATAGCATTTTCATTCTTAGTATAATGCAACCTATAATTGATTGTTCCTTTAATATATCTAGAAATTCTTTTTACGAGATTCCAATGATCTCTAAAAAAGGTTCCTACATAAACCTTGAATTAATTCCTACTATATAGGAAATATCTTATCTAGTTATAGTTAGATAAATCAAACTATCAACTAACAACGTATATAAAATAGGATCAACCTTTTTCATATGCAGATTTAGGGTCAATATTTATTCCAACTTTCATTGAAGTAGAAAATGGTTTATAATTAATCATAAGAATTTGTTTTAATATAATGGCTGGATATTGTGTTTTAAAAAATACAATAGAATGAAATACAATCATACAAAGAATATGATATGAGAGACCTAACTCATTCATTTCAAAGTACTACTTCAATTTCTCTTTAATCCTATGAATTAAATCAGACTTGTCACCAGTCATAAGCAAATCATCAACATATATACATATAATGATAATATATGAGCCTTATTGCTTAGTTAATATATCATTGCTAAAATAACAATTAACAAAACCTAACAGTTTAAAGAAAGAAACAATTTTTGCATACCAATCTTTAAGAGCTTGTTTTAAACCATACAAGGATTTCTTAACTTACAAACATAGTTTTCTTTACCAGTTTCTTCAAATCCTTTAGGTTGAAACATGTAAAGTTCTTCTTTTAAATTGCAATTCAAAAAAGAATTTTTCTTATCCATTTGGTGGATTTCCCACCTAAATTGAGCATAAATTGCAAATAAGGCCATAATAGTACTCATTTTAGCTACAGGGGAAAATGTTTCAACATAATCAATACCAGGCTTCTAAGTGAAACCTCTAGCAACAAGTCTAGATTTTTGTTAATACTACCATCAGCATTATATTTTACTTTGTATATCCACCTAGACCCTATAATAATTCGCGGCTTAGGTTCATACAAGGTAATTAATGCATGGTACATATGATGGCTTCTGGTCATTTTCCTAAGGTTAATAGGATTTGAACTTTCTAATTGTTAAGTTATGCACTCTATTTTCATGTGAGAAAGTGTTGAAGACTGTACACTAAGAGTATTATACACTTTCCACAGTTCTCTCGTCAGGGTTCGAGGGTGGTAGCCCCTGGTAGTAGGGGTTTGGGGGCGCAACCCCATAAAAAAAATTGGCCTTAAAACATGCATGATATATCAATAAATGTGCTTTTCTCATATGGGCGGGATTTTTGACCCATAGGTTTATGGGATGGTTTTGGCCCATGGTTTTAATACCCACAGTTTTGTAAAACTATTTAAGCAGTTGTCTACTTATATGGTTTTATGCATATGGTAGGGATAATGTAACATTACAGATGTGTTTTGAATTCGGGTGTGAATTCTATAGAGTTTGTTGAGCATAGCTCCAAACAGATCTGGGTATTGTATTGAGAGAGCGGTGGCTTGTAATAAAATCTGAGCAAGTGATTCTTGGTGGACGTAGCCCAAATTGGGTGAACCACGTCAAATAATGTTTCTTTGTGTTGTGTTATTTTATTCTGCACTTTTATTTAAGATCTATAATATTTTTCTGCATATTAGTTTCTACTGTTGCGATTCTGTGAGAGATTATTCCACATATTTTATCCCTTATTTCCTAATACTAACATAGATTGAGCCCAATTTAATTTCTTATCTATGAAGAAAAGAGTTTCAGAAACATCTATAACATCAAAACATCAAATTTTTGAAAAAAAAATAAATATAGACAATGATCCGACCAACTTAAATTCGACGTCTAAATGACCTTCATAATGACTTATTTTTGGTATGTCGTGACGGTCATTTGACCGTCAATTTTAACACATTAAAAATTTCCTAGAACCTACGAGCTTAAATTTTACGTCTAAATGACCATCATACTGTCTTATGTTTGGTCTACCGTGATAGTCATTTGACCGTCAAATTTATTGAAGCTAAAACTTGTTGTGTATTTCCACAATGTGAAATTCCAAAATTTCTTCTTTTGTATAATATTAGGGAGGTTATATTTTAATACATTATAATAACCTATTATAATTTATAATGTAAAAATATACACACTTTTTTTTAAAAAAAAGAGGTATATAGTTTATAGAATGTAAGTAAAAAACAATATATAGTTCATTAAAATTATAAACTATAGTATATTGTTTTTATATTAAAAACATGTAACCCTTATTAAAGGGGTTTAAAGGACATAGACCAGGTTAAAACAATTTTACCAGGTGCAAGTTAAAAATTTTAAAAATTTATATGGCTTTAACTACCAATATTTTAATAAATATTTACCACACTTCACGTGGGCCACCAATAAACTAGCCTTTTTTTAATTCACCATGTATACCTAAGAATTTCACATTTATACCTGAGATATTATCTCATTTTATTCTCCACTCCCACTCTTATATAAAAGAAAACCTTTAAATAGGTTTATTTATATAGTTTTTATAAACTATAAGATAAAAATGAATGGGTCCGCCCCCTTACATGGATAATATAAATGGTTAGGGACACATGTTCAGTTTTATTTAATAAGTATTAAGATTTAAAAAGTAATCCCTTCATGGCCAAGCAATAAACATGGGCCCTCTTACTAAAAAATAGTAAGCATTTATTTTTTTTAAAAACATATATAGACCAAATCTAATAAAATTTATATTTTAAGCGGTTTAAACTAACCATATATATAAAATATGATTCAAACTTAGGTTTGTTTCTTCTTTTTTTAAACTATATATACCTAGGTTTATAAGTTAAGTTTAAATATGATTTAAACTTAGGCTTAGAATATGGTCTGTTGAATCTTCTCCCAATCCCATGTAATTTCAATATGGTTTAAGGTTTTTAATATATAGCTTTTTATCTAAAATTATATTAAATATAATGTTTATATAAGTTATTATATAAACCTTATTCAATATATTTTTTAATTTAAAAAAATATAGTTATAGATCAACTATAAACTATAGTTTTTCAAATCAAATTCTTTTAAAGGGGTTCAAAGAACACGGGTATGAATTTACCTTCCGAAATGTTTAATCTGAAAACATTTGAAATTATAGAAAACTTGAAAATTATTTCATATAATAATTAATCATTCCCTTTTCTATATGTGATTTTCATGTAGGTAAATATTTGAAGCCCCTTTCACCTATGCACACATCAATCTCCAGACAAACATCAATTCCATATAATTTACAAAATGTAAATGAAAGTAAGAATCATATCATATTGCATCTCTCCCCAAAAAAAATAGGGATTTAAAATTTAAAACCCCTAAAAATTTTACCAAGAGTTTAATAACACAAATAAAATGCCAAAATAAATTGGAAAAAAAAGAAGGGGACCGGATACTTTTAAATACCCTTTCGGGTTGGTAGAAAATACACGTACAAATTAAATACATAAAATATAAAACATTTGATCTTAATTTATTTAATTTACCTTGCTCTGTTACCATGGTAGAATTTGAGGATTCTAATAAATACATATTTAATCAACTTACATATTATATAATGTTATAATAAATATTTAAATAAATATTACATCATAACATAAGTAAATAAAGAAATACTTAAAGGAAATAAATAACACAGGTGACACAATATTTATAGTGGAAAAACCCAATAGGGTAAAAACTACTTTGAAGATAACCTTTTACTTCAGAGAACTTATTTTACATCGAGTAAGGTCACCTCCTCCTTTCAAAACCCTATTTACCAAGGGTAAAACCAAATCACTTGATTTGCACTCCTTTGATATATTTTTTGAATATATCAAATGAGGACCTAAAATTTTTTCTATATAAGGTGATCAGGTATGTCTCCCAACCCACCTTTTCAACCTACAATGGTTGACACATACACCTAGGTTTATAATATTTAATATTAGAAATATAATAATTTCATGATATTAAATATTTAACCTAAAGTATATACCTAGGTTAGCATATTTAATAATAGAAATATAAATATTTCATATTATTAAATATTAACCTATATATTAGTGATGGACCCATATACATTAAGGGTTGGCCGAACCACTTAATCATTATGTTCCAACAGGAGAAAGATATCATCAGGGATTATGGAGGCTATAGGGAAATGAATGCAAGATTTACCATCTGTGGCAAGGTTAGTTTGATAGAGAGATGCTCACATTGACAGTGGATGCCTTCCTCTAAGCCATGTAATGTGGGACTTAACCCCAAAGTAGGAGGAAAGGGGATGTTCATGTCAAATAAGGTTGTCATGAAATATTAGCAGTGGCAAGGTGACGTACACATAAGATTTAGAAAATAGATTTGGCTAGGAAGTTGGGAAAGTGCTTTAAGATGGTCCATAATGAAGGAAAGGCTAGTTAATTAATGAAGTTTTGTTAATTGACCGAAATCAAGGGGATTGTTAGCTAATTAGTGGGAAATCACTAATTATGATTGAAATGACAGAAAAGAGGGTAAACAGTGCAATTTTATTGTGCAATCAGATTTTGGTGTCTATATTTGCCCCTCTTTGGTATGGTGTAACGTAAGTGATGCCACTTCAAAGATAGTAGACAATTATAGATAATTAAATTTTAAAGGAATAGAATGTAGGATTCCCCCTCGAGTGTCAATGGGGTAATGGAAGAGATCGATGGATGCTTGAAAAGAAGGAAATAAGCACAATAGAAGTAGAATACATTAAATGGAGAGTTGAACTTGGCTTGGTTTGTTGTTGCTCAAATTGATAGAGTAGAAAATAAATCATGTGTTTC
The DNA here is from genome assembly GCA_019776745.2 of Taxus chinensis. Classification (NCBI taxonomy): domain Eukaryota; kingdom Viridiplantae; phylum Streptophyta; class Pinopsida; order Cupressales; family Taxaceae; genus Taxus; species Taxus chinensis. The sequence continues at coordinate 444,758,276 of CM034151.1, read as the reverse complement.
AACGGATGGGAGAAACAAGGGGGGATAAATATAATCCCTATTGCCTCAGGTGTTGTGGAAGAGAATGGTGATAGAAAACAACCCAGATGGCTCAAGAGAACCTTCTTATCATCATATCACAATGTATCCAACAAACCATCTAGTTCAGGAGAAAATATTTATTTGATATAAGCATGAAACAAAAGTGTAGAATGACATGAAAAGACATAATACAAATATTTGTTCATTGTTAAAGGACTGACTCAAATAAAAATACATAAAGTAATGCAATACGAGAAAGTAAACAAGCAGACCAAGAAATAAACAAGCACAAAAAAACAATGTTCGAGAGAGTTGCACCAATGTTTTTGTTATCCAAGTTCAGTTCCCACATGTTTGAGTTATACGAAAAGGGTTAAAAATGGCACCCCAAGCAAGGATACATGCAAGGTGAATAATCGGAGGACATAGAAGTCCCATGAAAAATTAATTTTATCACTATGAAACTACCCCAAGAAACTAGATGTGCAAGGGAATATAAACATAACAAGGAAACCAACTTTGTTAATGCGGGAAGATCAAAATGATCTGCATCTCATGTACAAGAACAAGTGAGGACTAAAGAAAGATGATTTGTAGGATAATGTTTGATGTTTGAGGACATTTTATCCTATGAATGTGTAGGATTTGTGAATGTTGTGTTTACCAATTTTTGGATTTTTGAAAATTTTACCAATTTTGTGGATTATGAAAATTTTACTAATTTTTCAGATTTTGAAAATTTTACCAATTTTTTGATTTTTTGAATTTTACCATTTTTTGTGGATTTTAAAAAATTTAACAGTTTTTTTGGATTTTTGAAATTTTACTAAATGTTTGGATTTTGAAATTTTTCCTAATGTTTTGGATTTTGAAAATTTTACTAATTTTTTGGATTTTTGAAATTTTACCAATTTTTGGATTTTAAAAATTTACCAATTTTTTTGGATTTTTGAAATTTTACGAATTTTTTGGATTTTGAAAATTTTAACAATATTTTGGATTTAACCAATTTTTTGGAATTTTGAATTTTTTAGAATAATGTTGTATTGAAGAATGACAATGTGTGTGGCACACTGAAAAAGACACTGGGAAGCAAGAATATGCCCGAGGGAGAAGAAAAGGTCATCGAGAAGAAAGAACATGCCCTAACGAGATGAAAATGATAGTGAAAAGAAAAAATTTATTCAAATAAATCATCACGATGGAGCGCTAGTATGTGGCACAAGAAAAATAGAGGAAAATGTTAGTAATATTGCCTATGTGAGACAAGAAAAATGAAGAAAAGGGGCTGGGAGGGTATAAATAACAAGTGGGGAGGGGTAAAATCCATTGCGACCATTTATGTTATTACACTTTATTTTCCCATTGAGAGATTTGTGCTCTGATTTGTGAGAGAGATGACACATATAGTGGACCGTAGACATCGTGAAAACCAAGTCTGAGAGTACGAGAAGAACCTAAAAGATGATGCTTAGGAACAGAACACAAAAAAATTGATTTTGATTGCATTTATTGTCATTTTTAAGTATAAGAAAATTATAATTTAGTGATAGCGCACACTAGCGTATCCCCTACATGCGCTAGTGTGATTTATCATGTGCTAGCATTAAAATAAGGGCACGGGTGTGAAAATGGCTTGCACTAATGTGTTGAACATGCTAGTGTAAAACCAGGTGTGCTAATGTAGCTATAGTGTGCACTAGTGTAAGAAGAAGATGTGCTAGCATTCAAAGGTGTGCGCTAGAGTACAATAGTGTGCACTAGCATGAAAAAAGATGCGCTAGTGTAGAAAGAGGTGTGATAATGCAGTTTATAACCTGTTAGGAGAATTTAAAAGAAATTAGAAGAATGTAGAAGTGATTAGAAGATGAAGAATGAAGAAATGATGTTAATTTTTTGTGTTTTTGATGATTTGCATGAGAGACCATGATCTCTGGATGTGTAGGAGAGCCAAGGATGTCTACGGGTGTTTGAGATGACTTTCACTCAATGAAAGCATAGGGGTTTGATTGTCATACTCGAGTTGACGGGTTTGTCTTATATTACGTAGTTGTCATAGATTAGACTAGATCATGGCCTTCATACAATGTTATTAGCAGATCGTATGGCCGTGAGAAGATTTTAAAATCACCACTTATTTCCATTATGATCATATGCTAGAGGATGTCCATCATATTTCTTTTTCAGTTAAATCATTCGACGTAGCTTCAAATCTAGTGGTATATGATGATGATACTAACCGTATTAAAGAGCATATTTGGGACTTATTCCACCGAGAGGGCATACCCCGAGAGGGGATGACAATATATTTATACAAATGTTTTGAGAGCATGGGGATATCATGGCTTCATGTTTATCTGATGTCTACTTATCATATGTCTAAAGTTATGCTACCTGATCAACTCTAGGACACACTTTCAACTTCCTCGTGCATTTGATAGGCGTGGTGCAATTGATTGATGGATGGATTATGTTTTTCCATGGGGTCAATATTTTATATTGGCCCACCTATAATAGATTAGTTTACTATAATTGATTTCTGTCATAGATGTATTGAATCCTGAGTCTAAGTATACTTATATACAAGTATATGGGCAGTGGGATCAAATTATATCATTGGGAGGCCACTAGGTATCTTACGAGTCAAAAATTTAGATGATCCCTCATGTTGAGGCTGAGAGACAATGAGCATGGATGTTAGGAGTCACTTGGGGGATGTATCCTACTATAGGTGAGATTTGGATCATTTATAGTTATAGATGGTGACATGGTGCCCATACTGACTATATCAATGGTTGCACACATGTTGTCAAAATATTTAAATAGTTATGTTCTAAAAAGAGTTGAGTCATTGTAAAAGTACAAAAAATAAAATAAAAAAATTACCTCACGGAAAAATTTTGATTAGAATGGTGACACCCAAGTTTTAATCAAGCTTTATGATCAGGGGATCTAGGTGAGCTAGCATCATGACACCAAAGGCATGGAGGAAAAAGATAGTTTATTTTGGTACCATAATTGACCTCTTGCCCAAAATGTTAGGAATTTTAGGTATTGAGAGGGGGGCGTGAATCTGTGTTGATAAAAAACTTAGAAATCAATTTTCACATCTTTAATTTGTATACTGTTAAACTTTATTAGTTTTCATTAGCATGCATCATTATATCATGAGACATATGGAGATAAATGAACAGGGGACATATACATAGACGAGACCTGAGTATAATGTGGGAAACCATTTCAAGACCAAAACCCACTAAAAGGTATAATGCACTAACTTAGGACAGTTATCAGAATGTTTAGAGTTACAGTAGCCATTATTTCACGATTGATCTACAACTCAATATGGAGGTAGCTACAAGATGGCCATGGATAATTTAACCAGGATGGACACAGGCCACCACACAGTCTTTGACAAGATACAACATATCTTGAAGGCATAACTACAAACCATTTAGTAGGTAACACCCACTAACCTTTAATAAGCCACTACTTATAAGAGAGCATGCTTTCACCCACTGGAATTTAATTAGCCATTACTGATCTTCTATAAGCTAGATACTCAGGCCATACAAGGAGGCTACAACCCCTTGTAGATCTAAGCAGGACTACTGTAGACAAATATTGGCCTCAATGAATTTGAGAGCATATAGCATATTGTGTTGCACATTCATTAGATTTGGTGATTACTATGACTCTTCCTTGTCTTCATTCACTCTAAAATATCATTGGTTTTTATCCTAGATTCTTCTTACCTTTGTTCATTGGGTCTCTCTCCTCAAACATTCATTCATTGAATTTGAGTTTCAGCTCCTCTATACAGCTCTATCATAGATTTCTCTTTCAATCAACACGTCTTCATTTGATAACATATTCTCCTTCATCTCTCTTTACAACATTTTTTTAGCATGCAACTCTCTTATCATTTGATATAAATAACTTCATTTGATGGCACTGTCTCCTATCTAACTTTGCAACAATCTCTGTAGCTCTTGTCTCTTTCACTAATAGATATCGATTTTCCAACATTATCTCCTTTTTCACTTTTTAATCAACAATATTCAATGATGGATTTCTCTTTTCTCTCTCTACAACAATTCTTGAGAAAAACTACACACCTCTCTCCATCATTAGCTTCACTCAATATTTGATTTATACCTCTATCTCATTCATCACATAACTCGACTCTATTTTATCAATTGATCTTCATTTCATATCAATATTTTCCTTAGCACATTACTCTCCTTGCCTTTGTCTCCTTCTTCATGTATTCATTTGAATAGATTCTAAGTTTTTTATCCATTTACAATCAACACTCCATTGATGATAAAATATCATTTTTATCCCTATCTCTTCACCACCATCTCACACTCACCTTGCTCAATTGATCAACCATAATGATAATCATGAAATGTACAAGAAAATAACACAAGCACAAAGAAACAGTTAAACAAATCTAATATGTACACATTTTAAACAAGACAACAACATAACAATGTACAAAAATAAACAAACAAGCAAACATACCCAATATGAAAAATCATGAATTAACTCACATTAATTTTTTTTAAACTAATCTAATGAATTAAATAGCAGATTTATCTACAAAGAAAGAATTAATATAATCAAGTAAAGAATAGACTAATATAAAAAATCATGTAAGAAAACACATGATATGTACAAACAAGCAAACAAAACTATGTGCAAAAAAACAACCAAGAAAGAAAAATACTACCCTATTTTGTTGGAACATTTTCGAAATGTTTTTTAGTGTTTTTTATATTTTCGTGAGACAATGTTATATTGTTTTTGGGTTTTTTTTTGTGACACCTATTTGATATTTTTTGGTATTTATTGAAAGGTTTCTAAAGCTATGTACAAGAAAATGAAGATGTGTGGATGACCCCAGCGATAGATGGGAATATACAATGGAAAACTCCACACATATGGACAAGAGTAGGATCATCCGGATCAAGTCCATGAAGGATATGCTTAAAAGGATATCATACAAAGGTGAAGTACTGACGTTGGAAGAATTTATCATGCCCCTAGGTGTGAGATACTTGTGAAAAATGAACCCTCCTAAGGTGCAAAAAACTGGTTTTCACCAAAGGACTTGTCCAAAGTGCCACAATTGTGTGGTTTTCACACTTGGAAAATTTTATTTCTCTTTACTTTTTTAATTTCTCAATAGTTATCCATGATTAGGCGTAGAAACTCTTAAGATGCATGGAATTCATGGGTTCCTAAATTTTGTCACCATTATTATAGACAAGCTTATAATCACCTGAACCAACTTTACCCACCATAATATATGGCCCTAACCAGTTAGGTTCAAACTTTCCATTTTTCTCTCACTCCTTTGTAGTGTTGAACTAATTCTCTTTCAGAACAATGTCTCTTACCTCAAATTCATGAGGTATGATGCATTTTTTGTAGATCCTACACACTTTGAGGTGATCTAATGCATGGAGGAGCCTTTCATCTGGAAGTTCCATCTTGGCTAGCCTAGCCACTATATAGTCCTCATCTTTATCTAGATAATCTCTCAAGGATATCCATAAAGAAGGAAGCTCGATCTCATGGGGTAAAATGGCTTCACTGAAAAATACAAGGGAATATGGAATTTCACTTGTAGGTGTGTAAATAGACATTATGTAATCCTAGGGGGCAGGATGGATTTGAAGATGCTAATTATGGCCAATTTTATCAACCATTTTCTCCATGATGCAAACAATATTTTTATTCAAGAATTCTTCCTACACATTACCTTGAGGGTAATAGGGGGTTGACCATTTTTTTCATATTTGGAAGAGTTGGCATAGCACCTTCATTTATTTATTCTTGAAATACTTACCATTGTCAGATACAATGGCAAAGGTAATGTCGTAATGGAAAATGATGTGATTCATTATAAACTTGGCAATCTGTGCATCAGTGACAAAGTAAGAGGAACATCCTCGACCCATTTTTTAAAATACTCACTGGTAGTGATAATGTGATTGTGGACATCATAGGAAGTCTTTTTAATCTTACATATGAGATCGAGTACCCATTTTGAAAACGGCCATGGTCTCGTGAGCATGTATTAAGTTGTCATATTTTTGACATAATACACATTTCTCACATACGAACAATAATGTGTTTCCATAGTAGGCCAATAGTAGCCTACTCTCAAAATTTTCTTGGCAAGAACCATTCCACTTGTATGGGCCTTTCAGATTCCTTCGTGCACCTCTTAGACCACTAGGATAGACTCTTCTAAGTTAAGACAACGTAACAGATTCCTATTGTAGCATTAACGATAGAGAGTGCCCCCAAGTAGGGTATAATGGGCTATGTGTTAGATGAGGTTATGATTTTCAGAATGGGAAATTTTGGGAGGGAATTTTCCATCATGTAAGTAGTTAAATATATTAAGGTACCAAGGGGAAAGGGGACCAATAAATTCACATACCAAGAAATATTTTGGCATGTCGTATGCAGGTACTGTCAAATGTTCAACAAAGAGTGAATGTCATTTTTATCTAGTGGAATGTGTAACAAAAATCTAATTATAGCTAGGGAATCCACCAAGTGATTATGTCCTCTAGGTATCTACTAGAAGGTGATTTGTAGAAAGAATTATTTTAAAGTATCATCTAGTTTCATGTAAGGGACGATCTTCTCATCCTTAACTTTATACTCATCATTTACTTTCTTGATGAACAATTGAGAATCACCTATAACATTAATCTATTTGATATCCTACCGTATAGTAACTTTTTTTCATGCAATGAGGGATTCATATTTGGCTATATTATTAGTGCATGTGAATCCAAGTCTAAAATCCTGAAGAATCACATCACTTTTAGGATTAATAAGAACAACTCCTTCTCCTGAGCCATGAAAGGTAAATGATCCATAAAAGTACATTTTCCATGTGATGGATTCTCCAATATACATCATAGAAGCATCAAGTAATCTTCCAGACTTAATGGTTTAGTTCTTAGGCAAAGGGGACTTTAACTAGTTGATTCCTCAAGTACTTGTCCCTTTGACTGATTTATAGGTTATGTACTCAATATCAACCTCGCTAAGACAAGATCATCCAATTAGTCCATCCTACCCAGTAAGTGCAGTTTTTGATAACAGGTACTTGAAGTGGGTCAAATATGGATATAACCTTGGTATTCTTGTATTCAACATATAGTGGCGGAGTTTTTGAAATGCAAAAACAATAGCCAAGAAATCCTTTCTCAATTTGTCTGGATAGTTAAGCTCATACGTAGATCAACATATTTTGCTGAGGTAATAGAAAAATGTATCTCTTTTTTATTCATATCATACTGAGCTAGAAGTCATGCCTATCATAAAATTGGGTAAGATGAGATATATAGCAATAAGGCTTCTCCTGGGGTAGGCAACATACGACACAAGGCGGTTTGGACAAATATTATTTAAGCAAGGAAAATGTCTTATTGGCATTCAGGACCCTAATGAAGTTTGACATATTTTTTGAGAATGATGAGTGAATGAATGACACTTATCTAATGTATTTGGGAAATAAATCATATGAAATATATTAGATTTTTCCTTGCAAAATATGTAGTTATTTGAGTTTCTTGGGAGGAGGAATTTTTGTATGATAGCTGTGACCTTTATCTGGGTCCACCTTGATTCCTCTTCTTAGAAAAAATAAAACCTATAAATTTTCCTGAGAGAACACCAAAGACATATTTTTTTGGCAATTAAGTCTAACCTTATAATCTATGAAGACGTTGAAAAATATGTCGTAGGATGTCTAGATGGTTCTTCTCTAGTCCGGGACTTGCCTAAGATGTCATCAAGATAGTCTCCTTTATAATATCACTCAACATGTCATAGAAGATGACAATCATGGCACTTTGATAAGGTTACGCCTACATTCTTGAGCCCGAAGGGCATGACTTTGTAACAAGAATGTAACTAAAGGGGTAGTGGAGGAAGTTTTATGTTGGTCCTCTTTTGCAATATTTGATCTTGGTTATATCTTGAAAAGATCCATCCATAATAGATAGCATTTCATATATTTTAGTTGAATTGACAATCATGTTGATGTTTGGAAGAGGAGAGTCATCTTTTAGAGGTGCTTTATTGATGTCTCTAAAATCTATGAAAATTTTGATACCAATGGGTTTATTTTGCACATGTACTATGTTGGAAAGTCCACTTTGAGTAGTCAATAGGCCTAATGAATCCTACTGCCAACAATTTTTCTAAAGCTCCTCTTTGACCAACAGAGCCACATGAGGATGCATCTTAACAAATTTTTTGACTTAATCGTTATTTCGCTGATTTGTGCACAACTAAGTTATGCACTAAAAAATAAGGATCTAATCCTTTTGTATCCACATATGACCAAGAAAATATATCTGAGAATTCTTGAAGAATATGACAAATTTTTTATGTTCTTGTGCTGAGAGAGAAGCTCCCAGTCTTAACCATTCTAGGTCTCATCTTCTGTTCCAATATTAACATCAATAGTCTCCTCCACCAGCAATTTGGATTCATATTCCATATGCATAGGATCAGGGGGGATTGAGATCTTACTCTAAGGGTAGTCTCAATGATATTTTCACCCTTAAGACTGGTCACTTTTTATGTCCGTTGATTTTTCAATTTGTTTCTTCTGACTAGTGCCTCAAAAAGGTTTTCACTATGAGACTTGAATTTCTTCTTTTGACAAGGCTTTTTGGAAAATATTTTACCCTCATTTTTCTTCTTATTTTTCTGACCACATAACTCAACCTCCTCCTTAAAATACGTGTATTCATCCAGGTCGATAAAGAATCCTTTTTTGTGGTCAATGATAGAAATGTCATCATGTAGACCCATAAATTCACAAATTGCCTCATCATTTATCAAATAAATTCAATTGGTACGTGTTGTTGTTGGTCCCATTTTACAAGAGATAGGTCAAAAATATTCAATGTGGGAGTGGAAAGGGATATAGTCAAATAGCCATGTAGGGAAGCATGTTCGTGGAGGAAAGGTCCTCATAGAGACTACATTGGAACTTTATTTCACTATCATAACAAGAATAACTATCCTTCCATTCAGAAGAGGTGGCTTCAACCTCCAGGCGATGGGACCCATACGATTGAATACCAAAACCATATTTTTCTACCTTGTGATATGGTATCAGAAGAGGTTCCCACACACCCTATATCATCTATGCCACATTCATATCCTTGGTAACCCATGGCATACATCATCTTGTTAGGGATGGCATATTTAGGAGACTTGATAACATGAAGCCATTGTCATCATTAGGAGACCAGGATATAGAAGTTTCAAGTAGTTTTCTCTATCTGCCAAAATTCCTCTAGGAAGGAAAGTGTCGATGTTACAGTGTTCTCAGGACCGTTACTATTTATAACTGGGACTACCACGTGTCTTGGGTGATAAGGGAGATTGGAAACTAGGAGGGCCTATTGGAGGTTGTATTATCCACATCCAGTTGTAAGGACCTTCATATACCATAAAAAAAGGAGATACAAATGTAGAAGTACCTTTATTACGTGAGCATAATCTATCATGATCAACATGGGAGGAAAGAGCCTCAGATTGAATCTACACAAATTTTTTTGTTGAAGGACGTTCATATGTAATGGGTAAATAATCCAATAATGCTATGTAATGTGTAAAGGGTTGGGGGTATCCCCAAGAATGGTAAGAGTTTGTCCTTCATGGTATAGTTTGATACATTGATTGAAAGTTGAAGGTGAAACGGCTGACTTACATGGCATGAATCCATGGGTGACCGAGAAACATATTGTAGGGTAGTTCCAAGTCCAGGACATGGAACTGGGTATCATGACTAGTAGGGCCCAACTTCCATAGGAAAATTTATTATTACTAGCTGATTATCGGTCTACATTATCATAATTCTTGATGGTGATTCCATTAGGCTCCAATTGTTTATCAGTGTGCCCCAACTATCTAATGAGTTTCAAATTACAAATATTCAATCCAAATCCATTATCCACAAGTACCCTTTTAATATTTTTACGAGTTCATGATCACTTCATATGTACAAGGGTAGATTGTGTGTATGATCATCCATTGGAATCTCATGTTGGATAAAGGCAATATGTTTGGAAGGAGAAAGTTGGGTTACCAAGGATTGGAAGGGCAAAGAAACAATATTTGTTGAAAATCCTTGACCCCTAAAGTGTTTTGTGAAGGATTTCCTTATGAAATTTGGATATCTTAAGAAGATCCAAGATAGAAATATTGGTAGTAGTCTTCTCAAGATTTTCTAGGAGATCATAATGACTATCTGGAGGAGTATGCAAAGGAGGTTCTTGGATGACAAGACAAGAACATCTTATTGCCACAACACACTCTCGCATTTTAATATTAATATTATTCACATGATCAACATGTAGTATGAACACAACAAATGAGGTAATAAAAGTGATGATTTGTTTCTGTAATAACATGATTGCTGTTTTTATTTTAGGATGAGTGACCTTGATCTGAATTTTTATCTACATGTTTATACTTTGGGAATGGATCTTTATAAATTCCCAATTGTCTATTAGAGATTTTTTTGGGTTAAATTGAATCCATTTCAACATATCTTATATCTATAAGGTCTTGAGTGAAGTGTTTCAACTTCAAACATTTATCTATGGTATGGCCTTTAACACAATGATATTCACAATATTCATGGTCTTTATACCATGACAGTTTTGGTGCATCATCTGCAAATGGCGTAGTATTTGGTAATTTTACCATGTTAACTACATTTAATTGTTTCAATATTGATGATAAAGATTACGTAAGCAGAGTGAACACTTGACGTTAAATTTTAGGTGTAACTGGTCCTTTGGAAAGTTTCAAAAGAGAAGTATTTTGGACCACTTGAACGTGTTTTGAATCTGTTATCCTGTCACCTATAAGATTTTTTTTCTTGTTAAATAATTTTGGTTTGTCTATAGGTTTGGACTTATGGTTATCTCTTGAAAAGGGTTTCAAATTACCTTTATCTAATCAATCTTTCTCGATTTGGCTTCCTTTCTCTATGACTTCTTTGAAAGTGCTTACACAATTCATTTGCAAGAGAAAGGTAATTTCAGGATGTAATTTTGGCACAAAAATGATAACAAGTTGTTTCTCTGGAATGGATCAAGGGAAACGACTAGCTAACCCTCACCATCGTTGTAGGAAACAAGAGAAGTTATCATTGTTGCGTTTTTTTGTGTAACATAAGTCTAACATAGTATGTCACTTTCCATATTGAATGAAAAGTGGCACACAAAATTTTCAGCGAAATTCAACGAACATGAAGATAGACCCTTTAGTTATATGGAGAAATCATTTAAGTTCTTTGCCCCCAATACTCCATGGGAATAAGAGAATAAGATAATTTTTACTGTATGAAACTTCTTAGAAGATCCATGAAGAAGTATTTGAAATGAAAACATGGGTCACCTTTACCCCTATATTTTTCAAATTTAGGGTAGTCAAAGCTTAGAGGAAAGGGTTTCCATAACATCAACTGATCAAAAGGTTATGGGAATAGTTATTCAAATTGGTATTTCTTACTGTTTCCAATGTTATTTTCTTACACACTTGTGAGGGATATTTTCATAGACTATCATTCTTGGTCAAAGATTTAGCCACGTGAAGGTGTGGAAAATATATACACATGGTTAGATTTGGATGTTTCTCCCCCATGGTTTTCAGTGTAAATCTCATTATATATGACCTTAGGTTTTTCATTACACACATCCTTACTTGTTTTTCTATGGACATGGGAAGCCAATATTTCTAATTAATGACTAAGGGCTTGTAATTGTTGTTGAACAATGACCTCATCATTTTGGGGTTCTTCCTGATTTTCATATGGGGGGGTTATTCATGATTTTCATTCTCTACTCTAGCCTCATGGTTAATTTGAATAAGTGGTATGTGATAACCACTTGTCTTTTTAGGAGTTGTTCCTTCTTCATTTATTTGACCGAAAGTGGAAGCATGTCCCAGATTTAATATGTCATCAATGGATTGAAGGGGATAATCTACTTCTTCTTCTCCATGAACCATGTTTGTAAGAAGAGTATGGTAAAATTTAGGTGGTATTTTAGCCCCTAATTCTACAACTCATACCAACACTTGATCTCTATTATGGAATAGAAATTTATCCATGTGAGTAGGTCTAAATTTGAAGTTATCTCAAGGAGAGGTCCCCTCATCGCCATTTTGGTGAATCTAGTTTTTTTCTTCAAGTAAGGGCTCTAAATTTGTACAGATGAAAGGATTGGTTCCTAATATTGTATGTATAATTCTTGTAATAGGATTTATAACATGAAATGTTTCACTAAGGTTTGACAAATGTCTACAAGTACTACAATGAACCTAGGAAAAATCAAACAATATGACAACTGCAAATGGCAAAAATAATTTCAAAGAATCAAGGTACAAGAATGGTGTAAAGAATCAAAGAATTTTCCAAGGAGAATAAAATTTTTGATGATAGGTCACCAAGGAAAATCAAGAAAGTTCTAAACAAGGAACCAATCACAAGAGAACCTACTCCCTATGTCTAAATTGTCTCAAAGAGTTTTTTGTTCAAGATGACAACACAATTTTAATATTTAAACTGATTTTTTTGAAGAACAAGATTTAAATAATAAAAATGGGTTGAGGTGATTTCAACAATACAAGGTATACTTAAACAATTTTTGATACAAACAAGGTCCAAGTTCTGAAAATGGAGGTTACAAATGCGAGCAGCGTAACAATACAATTTAGATATTTTAATCAAGTTTTTAGGAAGAATGAGGTGTTAGTATCAAAAAGGTATTGGTACAATGTGAGCAGCATAACTACAAAGCCTTCCAAAACTCAAGGAAATGTTTGATCAAAAACAAGGTCTAAGTATAACAAGGAGTCAACATAATGTGAGCATTGTAACAATACAATTAGGACACTTATATCATTTTTTTAGAAAAACAAGATGTAACTATCTAAAATGTATTGATATAATGCGAGCAGCGTAACGACACAAAGGGAAATCAAGATAGGATAACCTTCTATAATGAGACACCTCAATATGGGTATCAAGACAAGGCTACCAAAATATGAATACATACCAACACACTTTCAATGCTTACTATCGCAATAGTAATAAGGAATGATGTAAGTGGGTGAAAAAGTGGTGGACATGATTTTACTAGAAATATATATTGCTTTCTTTTTACCAAAAATGTTAATAAGAAAACAAAGGAGATAGTACAAGTGGTGATGAAAAATACGTAGCACAACTTTGGCAAATTTTCACATTGTTTTATAACAAGATAAAAACTAGGACAAAGTTTTGCATGGTAATTTTCGTGATGAATAACACATGGCTTAAACTTAAATGAACTCTCCCCTTATTTGAATAACAATTTTTTGACTCTGAAATTTTTTTTTCTTTGTGAAGGCTCTTTATAACACGATTGGATAAGGAAAATTTGGCCCCAATGCCAAATGGATACCTAGGCTTTTGTTCTCCACACTCACCAATACTTTCCTGAGAGATACAGTAACTTCTAGATAAAGGACCATTACCCCATAATCAAATTAATGAAAGAGGCCTCTTACAGAAAACTTAAAGCATTCCTCATGGGTATCTCTAGTCACGTAAGTAGTGGGGCACTTCCCATTTTGTTAACCAGTTCCCTCAAGGTGTTGGCTACTTTGAGGTTCATATGGTAATCCTCATAATGAGTTTTATGGCTTATGCCAAGATAATTCCCACAATTTAAAGTGTATGGGTTTAATCCCTTATCCAAACCTACACATACAGTGTTTTGAATAAGGTGGTTTTTAATCTTTGATTAAAAATGTGGTTTAGCACACCATTGACAACCTGTAACACATTGTCATTAGTATTTTTTTATTCAATTTTTTGACAAGTGTATGGTCCTATACTCAAAATATTTAGTAGTTTCCCATATAAATAAGACCAAGGTTTCTTTTTATTCTCAAGATCGTTAAAAGACACAAGATAAGATCATACATAATGATTGATCCAACTAGATAAAAATGAATAACCTAAATCAAATGATCATTATTTTTTTGTAAAATATTAAGGTTATGTCAAAAAAGTAGCACCCTAGGATTTTTCTGACATAGATCCCTAATTTTTGGCTAACATAGGATGATCTCATAAGTATGGGACTTGCATAAATGAGATCAACCTCCAGAGAATTTTTTTTCATCTACCTAATCCTAATACTAAGCTACTCCTAATGAATAAAACACAGTTATCTACTCCTATTATAACAATCCAAGGGACTAGGTAGAGAGAAAAGTGCATGAAAATTCAAATCCTACACTAATAGAGGTGATAGCACCAAGAAAAGGGTTGAGAGACACTCTCAAATGAGGAGAATGGGAGAAAAATGATGAAAGATAGGGTAGACATAAGTACCACATTCTAACATAACCTTGAAACCACCAGATCCATGAAACAAAATAGATGTAAACCTACAAGGAGAATAGAAAATGCACAAAATACTTGCAAATGAAATGAAAGGAAAGAAAAAATGTAATAAAACACAACTAGGGTATAAAATATCCACAAAACAATTATTTTATTGCTTTAATGGATGCACAATACATTACAGTGAATTGAGTCAAGGTTTGTCATGCAAAAGATCAAATATAAGGCTTATAGCTCATACAAACATGTGTAGCACTTGGGAAGGATGCACAAGCATCGCAAGAAAATTTCCAACCACTACAAATGAGCCTCTTTTTACATTATATAGAAAATGGGAGCAAGAAAGAGAGGGGAGAATAGAGGGAAAATGTAATTCACCTTTCCAACCACCAACAAGGTGCATTAAATCTATGAAAAAAATGATGGTCATCCTGCCAAATCCATCCCTCCATGATTTTTTTCTTACTGGAGAAGAAAATGGCACCATACTTCATTAATTCTAGTTGTTCAGCTACCTAGAACTATGCTTTTAAATCCTAGAAATGTTTTCCTATTTTCACTAACTTGCCTTCATCTAAATTAATAAATCCATTTTTATGGTGTATAGGATGTTGAAACCTTTCCGAAAATTCTAATTTTGTGAAAATCAAAGCATCTGGGTCAAATTTATGCTTGTTTTAAGTTCAGGGGGTCAGGGGTCAAAATTGGTTCCCTACATGACTCCATAGTCCTATTTAATTCATTTTCTCCTTTGGATTACAAGTACTGCAGGTTTTTGGGGTACAAAGGGTACTTGATAAATAGGGTTGTTTGTTCCTTATACCTCCACATTGTCATCATTATAATCCCCGTCGTGTCACATTCCTTTGCTTTGCAAAAAATTCACTTTTACGGGGAACTCACCTCCCTGTCTCAGTTCTCCGCATTTATCCCCTTTTTTCTTTTGGTCCAAGAGCCTTTGTAGGGAACTCTTGTTCCCATGGAACTTGTTCCATCTGGCATGCCTTTTCTCGCATCTCAACACCGACCCGCAACACATTGTGTCCTTTGTAATTCGAGAAAATTATAATTTTGAGGAACATGAGGCCCAAAGAAACTTGTTCCTCCAATTCCACTGAGACCCGATTTTTTTGCAATACATTGTTTTTGCTCCTTTTCCTTTACTTTGTGGCTCCAACCTACCTACGAGGAGCCTTGGCTCCCTTAGAAATAGTTTCATCCACACCTCCATCACCCACAACACACTAAAGTCAAGTTTTCTCAAATTTTTCCCAAAAATTTCTAACTTTTGGACCAAGTAGAGAGTTAAGGAGTTGGTAAAGGAAGAGAAGAATTGTCTCAAAGCTATTTTTTCCCATTCTTACCCTTGCCCAAGCTAAGATGAAAATGTAAGTTATAAAAATTACCTTAAGAGGGAATGTTGGATAACAATTAATTCCCTTAAACAATATAAATGATGAAATTTCCAATTTAATCCCAATGTTAGAAAAATTAAGATTAATTTTTCTTCTGGCTCTCTATATCGCTCAAGAGTGCAAAAGAAGAGCATACAAAAGTTTTGATCTAATTATAATAAAGCATGGAAATACAACATTCATTAAAGAATTTAAACATGTTAGAAAATGATTTCAAAAGGTAAATCCTGTAAAATATAAGTCACAAAACCTGTAAAACAACAGCAAACACCAAAAATCATATTCTTGAAATTCGATCCCAAAAATTGACACAGAACTCTAGTGCATGGAACATTAATGTTAGCACATGAAGGCTAACACTAGTGCATAAGGTAAAATGGTAGTGCACAAAGGATAATTCTAGTGCATAGAGGTTTAATGCAAATAGAGGTTAAATAATGTAAATGAACCAAGGCTAACAGAAATGCACAAGAAGCAACACTAGTGAAAATTAGACAATATAAATGCACCAAGGCTAACAGAAATGTAAAAGGTACAATGCAAACGCGTGAGGACTCTCTATGTAAACAGAGAAAAATAATGCACATAGGAGAAATGCTAGTGCATAGGATAAAAACACTAGTGCACATGCATCCATGAAAACACAGACACTAACAACGCTAGTGCACAAAAGGGAAACACTAGCACATAGGAAGCTACAGAAGTATAAACAATATGAACACTAGTGCATGGAGCCTGTGTAATCTCAAACACATTGTAAATATGACCAAAAAATGTCAAAAAGATCAAATTTTTCCTGATAAGCTTCAAATTTGGCAGCACCTCACCTCCTTCACACCTGAAAGGAACACTCAACACATGCAAACTCAACAAAACAAGTTAAAAAATACAAGATTTATCAATATGTTCTAAAAATATGTTAGTATGCAAAAATGAAACTTGACTTCAAAAACTTAAGAAATGCGCATGAGACAAAGGAGTGTCCCACTGAGCATGCCATATGTATGCATGTAAATTTAGGCTAAGTTAACAACTACAAAATAACACCAAATATTTCCTATAACTAAGCTAATTCAAAATAAACATCATGATAAAGCTATGTAGGGGAAAAAGTTAATAAATGCATCCAACTTAAACTTGAAACCACTAATCCATCCCTTTTTATTTTTGATGGGATTTCTAAATTTTAATTGCTTCTATAGATGAACTATTCATGATTACAAATGATCAAAGGAATGATATTTATATTAATATGAAAGGATCTCACCAATATGACTTAATGGCCATGTTTGGATCTTCCTTTACTACTCTTTGCAAATAGAGGGAATGGATGCTAGATCAATAAGATTTTTAAATTAGAAATGCTCTTATCATGTGCATATAATGATACTAGTACGTGTCATGTAAGGTTGCAAGGAAGGTACTAGGTTCCTTATATAGCTTTCCAATTTGGGAGAAGCTAGAAACCTAGAGAATGTGGGATAAAGGTAAAGTAGAATTAGAAAGGAATAAACATGGTTAGAAGTAATTAATTATTAATTAGTAACTCATGGGATTTGGGAATGATTTAGAAGGAAATAGGTAGAATTTAGAGGATTTGAAAGGGGAATTTAACCAATAAAAAGGTTTATTGATTAAATAGGATATTTAAAAATGCTTAATTAACTAATGAAAAGTTAATTGATTGACTATAAGAGGATTATAGCTAACAAAGTGTCGTTAATTGGAATCTAGAATGAAGGAAAGGATAGTTAATTAATGAAGTGTCGTTAATTGACAAAAATGAAGAGGAATGTTAACTAATTAGTGATAAATCACTAATTATAATAGAAATGATCGAAATGAGGGTGAACAGTGTAATTTTAGTAGTAAAATTACGCAGTCATATTTTAGGTGTATACGCATCCCTAGTGAGGGTTTTAGATAAGATCTTGGTGGAAGCGTATGAATTTTCTTTGATCCGCTCCTTATAAATTTTTCCAAAGACCTTAATGTGAAGGGAGGTATCATTGTACCCATCATAGGATATGGAAGGAGCAATGCCCCCAATATCCATGCTAGTAATGTAAGGTGTTAAAGGCTCTTATTGAATTTCTCTAATGAATTTTTTTTGGATAGGTGGTTGGGTGATGGTCACTCTATTAGGCTCATTCAATAAAAAAAGGCGCATGGTGCCCCAAGATCCCTTTGTAGGGAAATTAACTATTTGAGACATGTTGGCTTGTATTTAAAGGAATTGATTCATAGTAGTGGATTGTTTTTGGTTCATCTTATCAATGAGTTTGAGAATAAGATTGGTAGGTTAAAAATTGGGTGTATTCTTAGATGTAACTACTTTGGGACCTTTCCCCTTTTCTGCCCTAATATAATTTTTTGCGGAGATAAATTCAAGGAGACGTTGACTCATTTTTTTATTCATCCTTATACTGAATAAGTTATGAATCTATAGAGGTTGATCAAAAGTGTTGTTATTTTGATTTTCCTATTCCTCATCTTCAAATAGGCTATTGTGGTGGGTGGGAGGTTTCTTTCTAGAGACTCCTATAACACAAAAATCTATGGAAAAGGGGAATTTGGTGTTACGGTGAAAATTTTCCAGAAATGTTTACACCATAGAATCAGAAGATCCTACGTTCAAATACTCCATGATAGAGTGATGATCTAGATGAGAGAAGGTCCTGAAATGGGGCTTAACAATGTATTTTTTTGTGCAAGAAAATTTACACAGGGTATGATGGAATAGAGAGTAAAGTTTTCAGGAACATACGGTATCATCCTTGGGTGATGGCATCTGTGTAGATTATTTTTATAGTTTCTAAATTTATGGGATTTGAAATGAGGTCAAAATTGGAGACAGATGATTTTAACGAGTTGTTCTCAGTCAGAAGGTCTATAGGATTCACATCGGGTTCACCAAAATTTATGGAGATCCAAGAATATGTCTCAATGGCTTGCACTCTCAATTATTCCATTCTAAATGGTATGAGGCAACGAAGAGGAGACACACATGCATCGACACACATTTTATTGATTTAAAAGGGGTTGAAGTGAGTAATAAGGTCACATATCCAATGGGAATTGATCCCTACACTATTCAACCTAAGGTTTCCAAGGTCTGCAGTCAAGATAAAGGAGAGTACCCTTTGATGATATTGGTTAATAGGGTAGATATATAGATCAATAGAAAGATAATACAAGCATGCAAAATATATTCTACTTCAATGTAATTAAAATACAGGTAAACGAAAGCTAAGGAAATGATAAAATAAGATAAATATG
Source organism: Taxus chinensis (assembly GCA_019776745.2). NCBI lineage: Eukaryota > Viridiplantae > Streptophyta > Pinopsida > Cupressales > Taxaceae > Taxus > Taxus chinensis. The sequence goes on along the minus strand of CM034151.1, from coordinate 444,739,103 downwards.
ATAACTAGCACCAGTGTACATACAATACTAAGCTAACATAGAGCAATGGGAAGGGAAATGAACTAATATATACAAAATGACAAATATCAAGTTAGAGAAATTACCTTTGGGGTGGTCGCTAATGCATCTATATCTCTATAAAAATAGTATGCCAAGAGAGAATTACTATTAATGGATAAAGGGAATATCGTTCATGTCCTAGACTCACCATTCTTTTCTAGGCTCGTTATAGATGACCCAATCAAGAAAGTGATACAATAACCAAGAAAAGTATCCAGTCTAAATCAAGTACAAGATAGAAAAAGAACAAAGTGAGTAAATGTAAAGATGGTGTAAAAGAGTAGATCATATGGCTTGTTCAATTCATTCCTTTCTTCCTTTGAATTTCTGGGTATAGTGTGTATATATACCTAATGTCATTGCCCCCAAGAGATGGCATTGTCAAAGGGAAAACCTAATACTAACACCATCGGTCGTGAGTGATGATGCCAACCAAGGGGAACCCAATTTAAAGTGGAGTGAAAATATGTCATGGATCAAGGGAAATAAAGCAAAAAAGGTGTCAATGATGAAGTTATATGCAAGAAGTGTTGGGAGTGCTAGTGTGTGTGACATACAAGGACTAACGGAGGAAATGGCAACTAAAGATAGGACCACATAGTGGTACATTTCTTTGTGTAATTTTTCTAACCCATAATGACCATGTGTATAGTCATACCCCATTCCCAGAAGGTCCCTTAAGGCACCCACTCAAGAAATAAATGCATTTGCAACCCTTATCTACACAAAAGAGTTGTTAGTGACATGTATGAAAAATTAGGTATATAGAACATGTAATGATTCTAATTGGTTAGGTGGACAACCAAGCCACATATATTGTGTTGGAGACATTCTATTTGAAGGTGGAGCATGATTCCTAGAGCCTTGTATGGGATATTCATATTCATTACTTGGAGAAAATGTGCAATCTTTTATAAATTGTTGACATGTTGTCACATATTTAGGGAGCCTTGTCCAAGTGTATTTAAAGTATAGTTTATTTTAAAGTTATGAGAAAGAGACTTACGCATTGGGTTGTAAGATAGAGGGGGAAATTCCTTAGTAATCTTCCTTACATTTCTCATTTGAAAAGAAGAATATGTAAATATGTGAAAGAATTTATATTTTGTGTTCTCGGTATCTCATTTATGTAGTGGAGTAGGAATCTTGTGTTGAAAAGAGGAAATATGGAAGTTTGAGTTGCATTGGTGTGAAACTTTTATTATTATTACTCTCATATTTATTATATATTGAAAAGAGAAATTAGTAGTTAGTTGTAATATGAGATTTATTTATTCATTGTTTTCTCCTCTTTTACAAAGGTAATATTACTCTGGTAATTAAAGGAAAGTGTGAGTTTGATTGAATGTATTTGAGATTATTACAAATGTTTATAAAAACATGAAATGTAATAGGTATTTTGTTGGTGTATATGACTTGTTTCATTTTCATTCAATGACTCATCCACTACAGCTGGTAGTCATCTCACTTAGTGAGAATAGGTTATAGTGGAATAGGTCAATAGGGTTAGTTAGGTTTGTGTACATGTGTCATGCACAAGAGTTACACAACACTCCTATATGTACCTCAATTTTTTATCTATGAGCATGTCAAACACATTGTTATATTTTTGTACTTGATTCTCATTTTGTGATTTAATCTCTTGTTTACTTCATGGAGCATTAACAAAACCGTTGGAAGTGAAACCTTGTTTGATATGTAAAAGGTTCTGTATTAATACTCGTAACACAATCCGATATGGTATAAGAGATATTGTTTGGTAAACATGCACTCATTTAATTTTGGTTTATTTTAATTCATTTTTTTAGTTTTCATGCTTCTCGTCGCAATTTTTTTTATTATCTTGTGGAATCTCATTAATAGGTTTAACAATTTTGTTTCTTAGAGTGTTTGTTGGTTTTCAAGTAGTGCATGTGCAAGTTACAGGTGTTTTATAGCCAGATCTAGCTAGCTACAACTAAATTTAGGGGAAAATCTAAATCTATATGTTGGTTCTTCATTTCTAGTTTTTGATTAATATTTTTTAATCGGAAGTGAAAATTTTTTGAATCTCTGATTTTTTACTTATTTTCCTTGTTGGTTTATTTTTTACAGTTATCATGTGTTGTTTGTCTTTCCCTCCTACCTGTCTCCTCTTGCGTAGGCAAGCTCCTTCTATCTCAACTCAGTGAGTTGTTTTCCCCATCTCATGCTAGTGAGTTGGCACCTTACATTGTTCAAGTTGCATGTTTTCATATCTTGTCATTTTGTTTTCCCCTTGTCTGTGTATTGGGTTGTTTACTTTTCGAGTTCATCTAGCTTGATTTGTCATTGTGCATGGTTAGGTTTGTTGTTGCATTGAACTTGAGGTTTTTGCATTGTGTTGATTTCACTGCCCTACATTATTGGAGGTGTTTCTTACATTAGGTGCGTCAAGCTATCACGTTTTTCCTTTCTCTCTTTTTTGCATTGGAAATTTTTGTTTTCTTTACAATTCAAGAATTTTTTTTATGCCCTCCTCAAGCTCGGTTCTTAGAGTTTCTCACTTTTGCATTTTATTTTTCATTGAGGGTGGGTCTTTTATGTTGAGTGTTGCCCATGAGTTTGGTGTGTTTTCCTCTAAGTAGTGTTGCCCACTATGAGTTGGTTGTTTTCAATTGTTGGTTGTTCTGGGTCTTTTTTCTCTTGCTTCGGTCATCTTGTGTCATCCAAGAATGTTGGTGTTCCTACTCTGATATATCCCTTGATCTCAAACCAAAAATTACTACTTTTCTTTCACCCAGTCATCCATCCATCCTCTTTTCCATTGTGCTTGGACAATTTCTCTCATGCCTGTGACCCAAAAATTATTACAGATCTATCTTTGACTAGCCTTTCCCTGCATATTTCTCAGACTGAGCTATTTTGGTTCTATCTACCACCTAACCTACTATCCCCAATCTTATCTCTTCTGCTTCATCATTATTGTGCATCGACTGAGTTACTTACTTGGCCTTTTCTAAGTCTCTCAAGCCCTATAATTCAGGTTTCTCAATCCCCTATTCCATCTACCCACTTTGACCACCTGTTTTATTATTCTCCCACTTTTGCATTGCATTCGAAGCCTTAATTAAAAAGTGGGGTTTTTAATTTTTTTATGGTTCAGTTGTTTTATTATAAGTGAGGTTCAATAATAAGGTGGTCGGTTTATATAAGGGGTTAGTGTTTAATAAGTGGGTTAAGTGTTTTTTATTAAGTATTGGTATATTAAAGGTAAGATATTAGTTTTAATTAGGATTTTTATTTTTAACAGTGGGTTTGTCAATGTTTTTAAAGGGTAGACTCTTTTTTATAAGTGGGTGGTAATTTAATCTAGATTAGTGGCTTTAATGATTAACTAGGGGTCTGAATTAAATATTAGGAACCTTAAATAAGTTTTAATCTCGTTTAGTAGTTTAATTTAGTTTTTTTTCTTATGATATAGTCATTTTTTCCTGTAAATTTTTTAAATTAAGATAATCGGGAAATTTCAAAGTATGATTTATAGCATTATTAGATGATTTTTTATACTAACCATTTGTTGATTGTGTTATGGCCATCCTATATTTTTTTCCTTCCAAGACCATCTTTGACATTGTGGAGGTCCCCAAGAATAATCTTGAGTCATTTTTTGCATTATAATCACCATTATTATTGTTTTCGTAATTGTGAATGTGTCCCCCATAGTCTTACAAAAAAGGGGTTTTTTGTTGCGACATGAGATGCTTTTTCTCACACTAGACTTTGTGTTGTTCACTTGTTCCTTTCTTATGCCTTTTTTGTGCTTGGTTACATGTTGTTCACTACTTTTGACTGAGACTTATTGTGACCTCCACTCTTACGCAATTTTTCACCTACTACAAGGTGAGTGGTTAATTGTTCCACGTCACATGAACACACCCTATTTTTATCAATTCACTACTTTTAAAGTTCCACAAATATGGTGGTTATCATTGTTCTTGGGTTTTGTATTGTATGCAGACGTATTCTTGACTAAGTCTGACATATTACAAATTTTTGTGTATTATTGCACCCTCATTTTCTTGCATTCTGCACTATTTTCTCTTTTTGTGTTTACACCATGGAGATTTATTTTCCCAAACCTACACTTCATAGGACTATTTTTGCATAACATCCTCCACTTATTATTCTTGGTAGGGATAACTATGCATTTTTGTGTTCAAACATGGAATGTTTTCTTATCCATGATTACCTTTATCTATTCTTGTATGGAAAAGTACCTGCACCCAGTGATCTTGATCAGCTTAAAGATTGTCTTAACAATTGTAGAATAATCATTGGTCACTTTTTTATGTACATTTCTAGGTCTCTCCACCATCATGTGGTGCACATGAAGTGTCCTTTCACTATTTCAAAAATTCTTCAATTCCTATTTGGAGACCCTTCAAAGATATATGCTACTGCTTCTCTCATTGATATATTTGTCTCCTTGTATTCCTCATGTGATTGTTTCACCAAATTGTAGTGTGATAATATAGATAAGGTAAAAGGGTCAATGAGGAATACCTATTATTACGTTACTCAAAGGTTGAGTGTGCTCGTTTCTGATTTCCAATCTAGGTTAATTGTGTGAGCTTCCTTTTTGTTATGAGGAACTACATGTAATACAAAGTAAGACCAAAAGATATAGTTAATAGCAAAAGTTAGTGGACTACCTAGCATGAGCTAGATCCAGGAAGTGTGATACTTCCTCAATGGTTGTCAATGCATTGATATATAACTCAATATAAAATAACTAAACATGAAAATAAAAGAATCTAATGCTGGTGTTTTGATTTATGTGTCTCAGACTACTATTTGTGTCAATCCAATTAAATGCTTGATAAATACACTGGTGAAGGTCTAGGGCCAATTTTATAGGTTGGGTAGGTGGTATGAGGGTCACAAACGTGGTCTAGGTAAGATTTGGTGAAGTTTGGGTTGATTTTGGGTCCTTAGGAAGCTTATTGGTCTAAGGCAGTTTTACCAAGCATAGAGACTGATGCCGATCAGGGTGACTGATATCAGTATAGGTATGACCAATGGAGGTTTAGGATGACCAATAGAGGTTACTGTGGGAAATGGTAGAATGTCAAAAGTAGGTGTCCAAGCTCTCTTTTTGTCTACACAGAGAGTTGGTAAGGTTTTTTGTGAGGTTGTAGGTGGGGTATTAGGTTTGGGTGAGGTTTTGTGAGGTTTTGGGGAGGTTCTAGTGAGGTATGCGGTAATTTTGGGTATACTAAGGGTTGATTGGTCCTAGGGAATTTTAGCAAGCACTATGACTAATATCGGCTAAGGGGGGAGACCGACGATGGTTAAGGTGACTGGCATCGGTAGGGGAAATTTGGTGATAATTAAATAAAAGTAGTTTTGGACTTCTCTATGATTTCACAGAGGATGAAGGGAGGATGGTTGGGTTTGTAATAACTCCATGGAGACTCAGGAATGCATAGAGGTTAGGTATAGAGATTCAGAAGGTCGTGGGTGGTTGGATGGGTAGATTGGTAAGAAGGTAGGGATGGAAGAATGCAAGAAGGAATAAGATGTAATAACAAAATATAATGAACCTATACTTTAAACAAGTACAAAATGATGAAAATTAAATACACTTACTTGCATTTGCAGGTCTGGTAGGTGAAGGAAGGTAGTGGTTGATCCGTGAAGAAATTTATGTTTAGTGCTACAAAAATACTTCCTAGAGTGTTCTTGTGAATATTCTAATGCCCTGGGATGAGCATCGGGTGCTTACTTATGCCTGTGGTTCAGTATATCCCATCGTATGGATGTTGAGAAGTCTCTTATTCTTGCTTGAGTGTAATAGAACTCTCTGAACTAAAAATGACTAACCTCGGTAAAGAGTTGTAAAATGGTAAATAAGGTAACCAATGATGGTTATGGTGGTCGGTGTCAGTTGAGGGATAACCATCATCGATTAAGGCAAGAAATCCTAGGTTTACCAAAAATAGGCACATCTTTACTATTTTTAGCATGCTCTTGATTGAGTCCACTTTAGGAAGTTGAGTTCATGTGAGAGAAGGTAGGAAGGTCATAGAAGAAGTCCAATTAGGTTTTTAGAAGAAGTATCGATTAGTTAGGTTAAGTGGTGACGTAGTGTTGATAGTGATGACTTGGTCAATGTGAGTTAAATGCCCATAGAATGGGTCCAGGGTGAGGTGTCTAGGTGATGTGTAAATTAACTTAATTAAAGTAATTAAATTAATTAATAATTTGAGGATGAACATTAATTCAATTATAAGAAATTAAATTAATTTGAATGTGGGGAAAAGGGGTCATGGTTATGTGAACATGTTACGTTAATTGATTTGAAAGGATACCAAGGGGAATGTGACCCAAATTTGGTGTCTACATTTGCCCCTTTTTTCGCATAGATTCTATTGATAGGCAACGTTAACAAAATAGGAATTTGGTGCTCCAGGTATGAGTGAAGGTTAGGTTTCCCTAAGTATGGGTGGAGGTGATCCCCCTCAAACCAGGAATTGATGAGATGTTAAACAGAGTCGATGAGTGGTTTGATGCATGGGTAAGTGATGAAAATTAGGGTAGGTGGGTTGTAGGTAAGGGTATGGTAATTTTGGTTAATGGGTAATGGTCATATTGGGTAATGGGTAATGGAAATCGAACACACGCACATGTATAGATTGCGATACGATACCAGGTGGAAGAGCTTGTAAACTCTACACTATCAAAAGGAGGATAGGTTTATATAAACAAGGTTGAAGTGATTTAGATATCTAAGGTATAGGATATGGTCATGAAGCACAATGAGGTCTGGTGTAGGAAGGGGTAATAGGTTTTTTTCCATGGCACCAAAGGAATGGTTGGGATAAAAATCACATCATTAGGCAAGGAAAGGTCATTAGGCTAAACAACACTGGTAAAAAAATTGCAAGGTATAAAGAGTACACGAATTCAAATGTCACAAACAGAAGTGTAGGTCAGGGTTTGTTGGGTAGGGTATAGGTAAAGCCAAGGTGTAGGTAAATAACAAGCCCGTAAACGTAATTAAGGAAATATACAAGTAGTGTGGGTTTGTGAGTAGGGTGTATAGGCAATTAAGGAAATGTACATGCAATATGTTGGGCCAATAATGGTTTTAGGAAAAATAGGCATGCGGTGGGTCAAATGGGCATGTCAGGTGACTGATGTCAGTTATGGTGTAACCGATGTCCGTAATGTCAATTTGGGGCTAAAAATAGAAATTTTTGTTTGATGGATTCATTTTGAATTTTCCACTTTTAGAAAATTACATAGGAGAAGTTGAGGAGTAAAAAATAACATTATGATATGGCAAGCTGATTTGGCAAGCCATGTAGCAGTTGATTGGCATTCGATTGGTGAGTCCATGAGATCTATTCGATTGATTCAATTGGTTTAGAGGTGAGGAGTTGATTTTGGTATGGCAGAGGTAGGAGAGGGATTGGGTGAACAACCAGTGCAACAGTTAGACATGCCACTGTGGAGATGACACCGCGGAGATGATGTTGATTAGAGGTAGAAGACAATATGAATCCCTCATTTGGTTGAGAATAGTATTGTTGAAATTATTTTTGGTTAAAATTTTGGGTGGGATTTTAATTTTAAAATTTTTGGTTAAAAATGAAGTAAATGAGGGGTGTGAAGGTCAATCATAGGTTAAATAGGGTTGGAAATGAAGCTAGGATAGGTTTGCGTGGGTTAGTGTAGGTTTGTAGGTCAGTTTTTATAAAAAAAATTGAGGATGGGGGATGGGTTCTCAGTTTTGATGTCATAACAGAGACCGATGATGGTTAGGGGTGTCTAATGTTGGTTCGATTTGGCTGGTATCAGTCAAATTCTAGGCGATAGACACTGGTCAGAAGGGGCCGATGATGGTCAAGAAGACCAATGACAGTCAAGGCAATTGATGACGGTTAAGGTTAAGAGTAAATAAGTGAAAGAAGGGATAAGTAAGAAATTTAAATAGGTGAGGAAGGGGCAGGTGAAGATTTGTGTAGATGGAAGAAGGTAAAATGTTATTTTGGGGAGGTGAGGTAGGTAGGTCGGTGAAATGAACTAAGATAGTGGATAAATGATGATAAGGTACAGCAGATGTGTAGGTGAATTAGGTAAATGGGGTAGGCATGATTGATGTGGTTAGGCATTGGGTAGTGGGTAATAGGTGATTTGAGGTGGCCAATTCTTGACAAGGTTGTGTTAGATGATGGAGGTGAGAGATCAGGTGAGGATGCGGGATAAAGTACCACCCCTACTAGTATAAATGTGACCTAGCATGACCATGGAGGAGTGGGAGAACATGATCAAGTTTGTACTTAGTGTGATCTGATGCTATAGGTGTATAGCCCTAGATCATATTTTGATGGTCACTTTCATCAATAGATGGGATTCTATGACCAATAACTTTCACTTACTGACAGGAGAGATGACTGTCACCTTGGAGGATGTATATAGGATCCTGTAGCTTCCTATTATTGGGGATCTAGTATATTCCATTTTGTTAGAGGCATCGGTGGAGCCGATAATGGCTATATTTAGTGAGGCAATGGGCAAGATGATGTATCACAACATGAGTCTCACTTATGGAGATATGTATGCAGCTTATCCGTAGGAGACTAGGTTATCTATGCTGATGATGGTGGTAGTTAGATGTTTTACATTACCAGATTCTGAGGATGGTAGGTTTCCATGAGCAGCTTATGGGATGTTATAGGATATGATCAAGGAGCGGATACACTTTGTTTGGGCACTAACTTTCCTAGTTTAGCTGTATAGGGAGCTATGGGCCTATGGGAGATTGAGGAGATTTGGTATGTGTTTATACTTATTTATTACACTGTTGGGCATACGAGAACATTGTGTGTGCACCCTCATTGGTTTTCCATGACATGATTGGTTCAGAGGGTGGCTTTCAGAGTTGGTTTCAGACAATGGGTACCTATCACTGGACAGCCGAGGGTGGCGAGGGACACATATGATGTGTCATACTACAGGAAGTGATTGGAGGGGATTTCTACAGTTGATATTGTGTGGAGACTATATGTGGACTATCCATTCTATAGAGGCATGGTTGAGGAGTTAGAGGAGCTTCAGCTACTGAGATTGATACAAGGGTGGCAAGCCAGGGAGGATGAGATTATACATGTGGAAAGGTTCAGACGGTAGTTTGGATTACGATAGGATGTGGCCCTACCATTCCCACGGTACCACAAGGATGACAAAGAGAGACCCATGTCTCCACCATGTCCAAGTGTTCTGACAGGGCAAGAGGAGCAGGTGGTAGATAGACATATTGTCAATGCAGGTGTCACTGATGAATATAGGTAGTGGTGGGTGGCACAACTACAGGCATCACTATCGAGGCCAGGAGAACCATATTTATCCATTGTCATAGTGCAGAGGGATACTTTACAAGGTCATGTGGCTTCCCTTCAAGCACAAATTATAGGGTTATAGGGACATCTCATGGGGTGAGATGCACATATAGCCACTTTACAGTCTTATATGACAGCCCTATAGGCCCAGGTAGCACATGGATAAGCACCTACACATGGTGAAGATGGGGATGGGGGGCAAGCAGCCACCTGACATGCACAAGTGGCTGGTTTACAAGGTCAGTTGGCCACTACATAGGCATAGGTTGTGGCCTTACAGGCCCAGGTTGTAGCATAGGTACAAGTACCCCCACAAGCCCAGGGATAGGGTCCCATATTACAGGCACCTGCACCAGGACAAATCCCTATGGCATAGGCATGAGGGCAGGCCTCGGGATAGGGGCTGAGGCCATTATTAGCAAGGCATATTTCACAAGTTTTAGTAAGACCTATGGCACCACCACAGACTGTGTCGATGGCAAGGTTTAGGGATGCCCTGAATGAGGCTTGTTACTATTAGGATCACCTGACAACTTCTGGTATAGATGTTCCCTCATATGCTGAGTACAAAGCCTAGCAAGCATCCATTGAGTGGATGAGATCCAAGATTCACAGTTCAGCGAGTAGAGGGGGCCATCAAGCCTATGGATAGGGCTAGGGTGAGGTTATGAGTTTTCAGAGGCCATGCCCATGTGAGGGCCAGGAGAAGATCAGACTGAGACCCATGGAGGGTGGAGAGATGTTGATAGGGTGGCTGACAGGTAGGGAGGAGGAGATAGGTGAGACTAGTCAAAAGGATATCATGTGGGGTGAGGATTAGTCACTATATTTGTGACACTATATGATCATTGTGATTTTTGATATATATATCATCCTGTGTGCTAAAGACGTGAGATTGTATATGAGAGTTTTTGAGATACTTGTATTTATTTGTATCTATGTATATATGTATTGATACACAGACTCTCCCATTTATATAGATTATGATGTTGACTGGATGGATGATGTACATTTTTTAATTTCCATTTTTATTGTGTATTGATGGAAACTAGGTGAATTAGGCATGATTGAGTCAAGGTCATGTAGGCATGATTGAGTTTAGGTGATTTAGGTAGTTGGGGTCATATAGGCATGATGGAGTCAGGTATAGGCATGGTGGATTCGAGGTATAGATGATGGATTTTAGGTTATTTAGGCATGGTGGAGTCTAGGTGATTTAGGTATGATCTAGTTTAAGTGAGTTAGGCATGATTTGGTCATGTTTTTGGGTTTGATTTAATTTCCAAGTTATTAGTATTATGGAAAATAAATAAATGATGATGTATATGTATGTTGTGGTGTAAATTTCAAAATATTTGATATTAGGAAAATGTGAAATGATTGATGTATGATATGGTGATATTATAAATTGGTAAATATGTATATTTTTATGATTGTTTAATTTCCAAGTTTTGTGTAAAAATGGAAACTAAGGTAGAATGTGAATATAAAGGGGGAAAATTGGTTAGGGGAAAGAGTGGCTGAGCTAACCTCCAAGGGCCCCATGCCCTTAGAGTGCTGCCTACATAGCCCCGACGAAAAGGGGCCTCAGGCTGATGTAGTTCTCCCATAAGCTAGGGAATAATATGATGAGGTAGAGGGATGGGTTGGTAGGTTTTAGGCATGATTGAGTCTAGGTCATTTAGGCATGGTTGATTTTAGGTCATTTAGGCATGGTTGAGTTTAGGTCATTTAGGCATGGTTTAGTCTAGGTCACTGATGCATGGTTGAGTTTAGGTTGTTTAAGCATGGTCGAGTTTATGTTGTTTAGGAATGGTTGAGTCTAGGTCAGTTAGGTATGGTTGAGTTTAGGTCATTTAGGCATGGTTAAGTCTACGTTAGTTAGGTATGGTTGAATTTTAGGTCGGATAAGCATATCTATTGTCTATGGTGAATAGATATGGGTGATTTTGGTGGAAAAGGATTTCCTAGAATGTAGGTGTCAAATTTTTGGTCATGTGTAGGAGAATAAATAAGTAATAAAAGTGGTGAATGGTAAGAGGAGAAAAACAATCTTCCTAATTGATAAGAACCATTATGAGTCTATCATACCAAATATGGCATATGAACATAAAACCCTAAAGGCATTGCATGATTGACTGTTCTAAGGATGAAAAAGGTCACATAATCATGAAAATTCCACATTTGCGGCATGTCCCTTGAGTAGGTGGAAGGTTATAAAGGAAAGGTGTCGAGGTGAAGGAAGGTTGGTTTAGTATAACCTGGTGTGTGACAACATGCCTTTTTGATAAGAGACCTAAGATCAAAATAAGCAAGTCTATGATGAAAAAATTATCTTTTTATTTTTTCTTTTCTTTTAATGGACTGATCAATGTGGGAAGTCTATGTGGGATGATTATAGTATATGCTTGAGTTCTTAATGAATTTGATCAATGTGGGAAGCTTCAAAATATTTTTATTTTATTTTTGCAAGGATAGTCTTCTTTTGGTGATAGACTATGTACATTATGGCTAGCTTTGTATAACTTTTCTTCAAGGGGGAAATCTATTTATAGCCGAAAGAAAGAGTAGATTTCCTTTTTGATGGAGTCATCTTTTTGCAATAAGTTTCACTCAAGGAGTTTAAATTTGAAAATCCCATATATTTCTTTTGAATTTTTTTTGGACTTTTAGGTCATGGACAAGACTATAGAGAAGGATAGGCACCTATTAAGAAGACGAAACCATGGCACACAAGGGTTAGCTATGAAAGATGGGTTTTAAGTAATGAACAACCATGGGATTCCATCTTGGAATAGATGAAAAGTATCCATGAGAATCATGCCATGAGTAGAATCATGGTGCTCATATTTAAGATAAGGCTGAAAAGTGACAGGTAATCACATGAGTCTTGTTTAGTCATTGATCCCGAAAATAGGTAAGTGGAAGGTGAATGGTGCTCAAGGGACAAGCATTTTATATAAATTAGGTGATCTAGGACTTGATTAAACAATAAAATGGTCAGAAGATGTAAGGACATTGAGGGGCTCAGGTTCGGGTTTACCTTCGATTGAAGACAAATGATAAGCACCTAATCCATAGGTATGAGTAACGATATAGGGTCCAAGCCAATTAGGAGTAAATTTTCCCTGTTTAATTTTCTCCTCTTTTTTTACATGTTGATTTTCCTCAAGGACGAGGTTTCCAACCCGTAAGGTCCATTCATGGACACATTTATCATAAGCACATTTGATATGTTTTTGGTAGATTTGGAGTTGATCGAGAGCATTGAGACACAATTTGGCTAAGAACTCGATTTGTGCCAAACGGTCCTGGAAAAAATCATCATTGTTGAGCATGTATTTGAGTTAGATACGAAGAGATGGAATTTGTACTTTGAGAGGTAGGATAACCTCTATAGCATAGGCCAAAGAGAAATGTGTGGCAGTAGTTGAGGTACAAATACTAGTGCGATAATCCCATAAGGAAAAAGGAATGTGTGTACCAATCTTTTCCAGTATCGTCAACTACTTTCATAAGAATTTTGTTTAATATTTTGTTGGTTGATTTAGCTTGGACATTTGTTTGAGGGTGATAAGGTGAAGAAAAACTGAGTTGAATGTCGAAGGCATCATAGAGTTTCTGTAGGGTTTTGTTTTTGAATTGCTTTCTATTATCAGTGATGAGGTGATGAGGAACACCAAAGTGACAAATAATGTGATGGTTGATGAATTCACATATTTTCTCAGGTTTCATATAAATGAGAGGCATGACTTCCACCCATTTAGTGTAGTATTCATTAGTGGTAATAATCCATTGATGGTGTTGGGAAGAATGAGGATTAATCTCTCCAATAAGATCCAAACCTCATATAAATAAAGGCCAAAGGTCTCGTGTGACCTGTAAGGCATGAATAGGGTTATGATGAAGATTATCATGTTGCTGACACTTTGCACAACACTTGACTTAGTCACAACAATCACAGTTTAGGGTTGGCTATTAATATCCTAGGCGGAGAATGTGTTTAGCAATAGCCAAACCACTAAAGTGACCCCCACAAATCCCATCATGAAATTCCTTGATGGTGTACGGAATTTTAGAACTTGTAATGCATCGTAAGAGGATACTGTCAAAGCCAAATTTATAAAGAAGACCGCCCATGATGACATAGCGAGAGACACTTTTTTAAAATGCTCGTTTTCCATTGTGAGTAAGATCTAGATGTAAAATTGAAAGGGAAAGCTAGTCAGTAAACTACTTATACCAAAGGTCACATGGGTCAGTTTCTATGGTTCTGACAAGGTTGACATCTTGAAATAGATAACAAGGTGATTACAACCTTTGTACTGTGACAAATATTTTTGATTCAGAGGGTGAAGGGGGAATTTGGGAAATAATACAGACCATGGTTTCTACAAATTTATTAGTGGAACGTGGGGTGGTTTGATGTTCATAATGGTCAAAGGTAGTCAAAATTATGTCAACATGATGCTTATACTTTTGAAGTATCTCGTTACAACACTGGTATATACCATTAACTTGGTTTACAACCAGTTGGGAATCACCAAAGATATTAATTGATTTAACATCTAAGGTGATGGTAGTTTGAAGACCTACTACGAGTGCTTCATATTCGGTGATATTGTTAGTACAATCAAAATCTAGTTTGAAAGATAATGGCATAGGCTTTCCATCAAGAGGAATGAGGATAACTCTGGCACCACCCCCACACTGACATTTAGAACCATCAAATAATAATTTCATCTGGTAAATGGTATCATACAAAGAGAGGGTAGCGATGGATTCATCTGGGAAATCAAAGTTAAAATATTGATTTCCAGAGAGAGGTGAATCTGCAAGTTGTTTAGCGATGGTTTGTCCTTTGATAGATTTTAGATGGGTGAATTCAAGTTCTAGGTCTATAAGAAGCATGATCCAATGTGCAGCACGTTGATATTGGTAGGGATTAGTGTACATGTAATGTAAGGGGTCAGTGTTGGTGACCAAAAAGGTTTTATGGTTGAGTAGGTAATTGAGAAGTTTGGTGGCGACAAAAACTAAATCTAAGAAAAGTTTTTCGGTGTGAGTATATCTAGTATTGTAGTCCAAAAGCGTACGGCTTATATAATAAACCATTTGTTCCATGTGTTGTTCATCATGATGAGCGAGCATGACACCCAATGAATGATCAATAGCAGAAATGTAAAGGTAAAATGGTTTTTCATCCTTAGGTGGAATGAGCACAGGTGGCTGGAGGAGGTATTTTTTTAAGTCATCAAAGGCTTTGTGGCATTCATCGTCCCATTTGAAGGATACATCCTTTTCGAGGAGATGATGAAATGGGTAGCAATGGTCAGAAAGCTACAAAATAAAATGACAAATAGATTACAGCTTGCCTTGAAAAATATGAAGTTGACGAAGGTTAGTGGGTGGAGTAATTTTGATAATAGCCTTGATTTTAGTGGGATAAACTTCAATGCCACACAAAGAAATGATAAAACCAAGGATTTTGTCAGAGATATCAACGAGGACACCCTTCTTAGGTTGAATTCCAACACAATACTTAATGAGATGGTTGAAGATGACCTTAAGGATTATAAGGTGTTTGGCCAGATGTTTGGATTTGGCAAGAAGATCATCAATGTAATCTTCCAATATATGATGCATAATGTCATGAAACATATAAGTCATGTCCCACTGATATGTAGAATGAGAATTTTTAAGGCCAAATCGCATGAAACGATAGCAAAAGGTCCCCCAAGGAGTGATGAAGGTAGTTTTTTGTTGATCTTTCGAGGCAAGTAATATTTTCTTATAACCTGAGAAACCATCCATGAGTGATAGGAACAATGTTAGAGATCCATTGGGGATAATCAATGGGTAGGATGAAGGAAACCAAAAGAAGCCACAATATTTCCTCTTTGATAAGAAGGGAAATGCGAGGATGCATTTTCCATAGCTTCTATTTCACAGGTTTTGCTTCAGGAATAGTGATGCTATTGTGGACAATAATTTTTGGATCTATACTAGGCATATCATCATAAGACCAAGCAAAAGCATTGTTATGATCCCGGAGGAAAGAAGTAAAATCTTCCTGTTTAGCAACATTTAAATATTGGCCTATTTTTAGAATGTGTGGGTCATCCTAAATGTGAATTTTAGTGAGATAAAATAGATAAGGTTAAAGGGTCAATGAAGAATACCTATTATTACGTTAGTTGAAGGTTGAGTACGCGCATTTCTGATTTCCAATCCAGGCTGATTGTGTGAGCTTCCTTGTGGCTAGGAGGAACTACCTATAATACAAAGCAAGACCATAAGATACAGTTAATAGAAAAATTTAGTGGACTATCTAGCATGAGATAGATCTAGGAAGTGTGATACTTCCTCAACGGTTTTCAATCCACTGATATATAACTCAATATAAAATAACCAAATATTTAAATAAAAGAATCTAATGCTAGTGTTCTGATTTAGGTGTCTCAGACTACTATCCATGTCAATCCAATTAAATTCTTGATAACTACACTGGTGAAGGTCTTGTGTCAGGTTTGCATGTTAGGCAAGGGTTTTGAGGGTTACAAATGGGGTCTAGGTAAGATTTGGTGAAGTTTTGGTTGATTTTGGGTGATTAGGAAGCTTGCTAGTCTAAGGTAGTTTTATAAGGCACATAGACCGATGCTGGCTAGGGTGGATGATGTCGATATAGGTATGACCAATGATAGTTTAGGATGAATGATATTAGCTACTATGGGAAATGGAAGAATGTTAAAAGTGGGTGTCCAGGCTCTCTCTGTATCTACACAGAGAGTTGGGAAGGTTTGTTGTGAGGTTATAGGTAGGGTATCATGTTTGGGTGAGGTTTTGTGAGGTTTTGGGGAGTTTCTGGTGAGATATGGGGTAATTTTTGGTATACTAAGGGTTGATTGGGCCTAGGGAAGCTTAACAAGCACTATGACTAATATCAACTAAGGGGGGAGACTGATGACGATTAAGGTGACCAGCGTCAGTAGGGGAAATTTTGTGGTAATTAAATAAAATTAGTTTTGGAATTGTCTATGATTACATAGAGGATGAAAGGGGGATGGTTGGGTTTGTAATAATGCCAAGGACACTCATGAATGCATAGAGGCTAGGTATGGAGAGCCAGAAGGTCGTGGGTGGTTAGATGGGTAGATTGGTAAGATGGTGGGGATGGAGGAATATAAGAAGGAATAAGATGTAATAACAAAAGATAATGAACCTTCACTTTAAGCAAGTACATAAGGATGAAAATCAAATACATATACTTGCATTTTTAGGTTTGGTAGGTGAAGGAAGGCAGTGGTTGATCCATGAAGAAATTTGTGGTTGGTGTTACGGAATTGCTTCCCAGAGTGTTCCCTTGAATATTATAATGCCCTGGGATGAGCATCAGGTGTTTTCTTGGGCCTTTAGTTTAGTATATCTCATCATCTGGATGTTGAGTAGTCTCTAATTTATTCTTAAATGCAATATAACTCTCTAAACTCAAAATGACCAACCCCAGTAAAGAGTTATAAAAGGGTATATAAGGTAACTAATGATAGTGAGGGTGACCAACATCGGTTGAGGGATAACCAATATCAGTTAAGGTGGGAAATCCTAGGTTTACCAAAAATAGGCACATCATTACTATGTTTGGCATGCTTTTGATTGATTTTGCTTAAGGAATTGGATTTCATGAAAGAGAAGGAAGGAAGATTATATAAAGAGTCTGTACGCACCCAAAATTGCATGTGCTACATTGTCAAAAAATGGTTACAAAAGTTTCCAATGATGATTCATGTCCTTTAAGAAGGTGTTCAAGCTTTAAAACCCATTTGCAATGTATATTTTTAGCTTTTACATCCTTACTTAGCTTTTTGATGCTTTCTTCCAGCTTCCCACTTCATTTTGTGCATGTTTTTGCCTTTAGTGTCGGGACCACTTCCCAGGCAGGGCAGTGATCCTGGGACCACCTCCCAGGCTTGGGCAGTAGTCGTAGGGCCACCTTTCAATCTTGGGTGGCAGTCCTATGACCGCCTCCCTGCATAGGGTGATAGTCTTGAACACTTTTTCCATAACTCTTCATGTATATTTTTGACACGGGACACTTCACTTAACTCAACTTTTAGCATGCATTTTTCATTTGTGAACCAAATTTCCTATAAATAGTCTTATTTGCATGGTATTCCTTCCCTCTTCTATTTTAAATATATTTAATTGGTTGAATTACCTCTTCTTGTCTTGTGCATGAAGGCACCTCCCATCCTCCATTCTTATATATTCCATGTTTGTGTTCAAGCAAAGGAGGGCCTGAGAATTTTGTGTATCTTGCATTTTATTTTTGTTATGATCTTGCTAGGAATTTCATAGCCAAGCTTTGATTTGTTGTGCTATCTCTCTTCTACTTGCATTGCATCCAAACTACCATAAATTTGTCATTGCTTAAGCACCATTTTCCTACTATTGTTCTTGTAGTCCCAATCCCTTGGACTCATATGGGCACACAAAGAAAGAAGGGACAAACTGAGTGGAAAAATTACTACACATCTAGATTTACCTCTGTTATGTGAATTCCATGTTGGATTTTTTGTTTGATTTCCTTCATTCTTATAATTTATCATTGTTACATCATATCAAATAGAGTAGAGTCAATTTCCTTTCATTTGTAAGTAATTAGTTAATTTCCAAGAGGGTTTGAATCTTTCATAGCAACCCCCGGTGATGGATCCCCTTCTTCCTATCCCTGTGGATATGAAGGAGAGGATATCTATAGGAGGTTGTCTACATATCATAGATCATTTGTAAAAGTTAATGTTTTAAGTTAGTTTAGTTTCAATACACTCAACACAGGTGAATAACCACACCAAGTTATCTCTATTGTTTAGTTTTAGTGTAGAAGTATATTTTAATTATTTGGAATAGAAGAAAATTGTTGTGTGTGATCGTAATATTTCAGTTTTGTGACCTGTTTTGATTAGTTTCCTCTCAGCAGTAACATAGATTGTTAATTTCATTCAGTTTACATGGAAACTTCAAACTAGTTTAGTGCTTAGATCCAATTTAGGTAAATAAACCGTAGGGAATTTATGCTACCCGTGCATAGCCTCTAAATCTCCTCTTTTTCAACTCAGATACCAGGAGATCACACTACTTGATCTTAGTCATTGATCCTCCTATAGTTAGCCACACACATTCAACATTGGCTGCTCCAGCACGACCTCAAGGGGTCGAGTGTGGTTGAATATCACGTGTTCATTTTCATCCAAACAAATTGGTGAACTAGACTTGAATGATTAATTCCTTCTTATTTCCTTTCCTTTCATTAACATCACCTCTCCATTTCTTTCCCTATTTTAGTAGGTATTTTATACTTTCTAAAATATTTTTGGAAGAGATTTTGGTGGGCCATTTATCTCTGATAGATATTACACCAATGTGTAACCACAATAGACCCCTTCTCTTTCGAGATGCAGCAACAATTACACAAGAAACGTTCAAACCTCCCCTAGTTACAATTCAAACCCCATTAGCTATGTACGGATGGAGGAGGTTGATCAACCATTAGACATGCAATACGGTCAACCCAATATAAACCACGTTGTTATCACAAATGGAATAGGTTCTTACCATAGGGTCTTGTCAAGACCTCACATTGCCATGAAATCAATAGAGGATGATCTATTTTCTTGAATAGCTAATCCTCTTCATCAAATAGATGAATCTTTAGATAGAATGAAGGCCACAACCTATGATATTTTGAATACCTATCCCAAGATTCTTATTTCTGAGGAAGACAAGAATTATAACACTGAACAATTCATGATAGGGTATCATGAGCCTACTCAATCAAACCCTATGCCACAGGCACCCCAATAAGGGACTCAATCCTCTCCCAACGATCTCATTTCTACTTTAGTAGGGAGAATTAGAGAACTAGAAATTGCCCAGACTTCACAACCAACACATGTAGTAGGGAAAAACACATGGCATCCAGTTGACAGCAAAGGATACATCCCTTCCAATGAGAAACCAACACAATATCATATACAACAAGGTTATCCAATTCATTCAAATCCAAGTGATATTCTCATAGGGTTAGACACACTAGGGATGGTTCCTCATCCTTTTCAAGCTTATCCTACGCAAGGGTTGGCTAGAAGTGCGTTCTTGAATTCCACCACAACAAGCAATGTGATGTTCCCTAGTTTTATGCCCGTTAGTCCATTTCCTGGAGCTATCCCACCTTACATGCATATGTATTCAAAAACTCCGCACATGGACCCATATACCATTCTTTCTCCCTACATGCCATATCAAGGGACCCCATACGTTCCCATCAATGCTTATAGTGCAGCTTATCTAACTCAATCTCCTCCACCTCCTTATCAAGGATCTTTAATGGTGGAATCTTACGCAATGGGTACATACGCTGAGTACTTAAAGGAGCCTCTTGACTTCACCATACGTGGTGTCATGATTCCACGATCATTTCTAGATCTTCCAAAATTTAAGGGAGAAGGAGACATGAATGCTCATATCAAGGCCTATGCTACTACAATTAGGGAATTGTTTCCTTGGGATGTTGTAGTGGCTAAGATATTTCCAAAGACTCTCGAAGGAATCGTGTTGGATTAGTATTACCATATTCTATAAGCTTATATATACTCCTTTAAACATCTCATTTATGAGTTCATCAAATCATTTAACATGAACAAGTTGTTACGTATAGGGATTAGGGAGTTCCTACATATTAGACAAGAGCAAAATGAATCTGTCACCCATTTCATCCAGAGATGGTGCCAAGTTCTCTATTCCTCTGCAAGTGCAGCTAACATAGACTGAATGGAACTTTGTGATCTTTTCCTTCACTCGCTCAATCGAGAGACTAAGGAGGAGGTCCAAAATTTTCCTTTCCATAGTTGTGAGGAAGTATTGGAAGGTGCGCTTCAGATTGACTAAGCTACCATAGATAGTGGGCATAAAATCTATGGTACCAATGGGAAATTGGTATCCCCAAATCAAAGTAATGAAAATTATCAAAACAATTGTGCAAACAACTAAGGGCCTAAGGTTGTGAATTGCAATCGTGGTTCTACCACAAATAGTGCTACTAATCAAGCCAAAAGCATTGATTTTCCAAAAAACGGAAACACTAACAATAACAACAACTTGGGCAATCAAATAGGCCTTAGCATTATGTCTTCTATTAACACAGTCGATGTAAATTGTCCACTGCAAAAACAAAATCAAACCCAAGGCCCAAACCAATATCAAAACTCTGGCCAAGGGGCAATGAATCATGGTTTTAACAACCAATTTCAAAACTACAACTGAGGTTATAACCAACAACAATAAGACTCTTATCAAAGACCAAGAAATTACGACCCTAACCTATATTGTGGTTTCCATAAGGTTCAACGTCATGATGATAGGAATCTCCATGATTGCAACAAGTTTTTGTAAAGACTTACTAAAAACCAAAGGCAATTCTTTGTAGATATGTTCCTATAAAATCCTAAAACAAACTTGCAATATGACTATACATGACATGTAACTCCTCAGAATGCTAATGTGAGCATATTTTGAGATCCGCTCCCTACACATCCTAAAAATTTCAAGGTGAATTCACAAAACACAAATAAAGGCATTCCTATAGGAAACAATGACTATGAAGCCTTAACTTCCAATAACCCTTGAGTCACTCCTAACCTTAGTTCAAATGATAACACAAAAATCTTGGGATTAGTTGAGCTAGAGGTTGAGCGTGAAACTAATGCAACAACCTAGACGAAGGAGTATGTTTCACAACCCCTTCCTTCTCTTTCCTTCCCACAAGATGATGTTCCTATAATCACAAATCTAGTAGGATCCTATGATTTAATATCGGATTTGAACAAGACCTTTTCTCAGATGAAGAATTCACCTATGCATCATTTTGTGTTGCTCAATGCACTAGGTCTTGATCATCTAGTCCATGTTACGTCACCTCTTAGTGCTTAAATAAATCATATTGACTTTGACATACATCCTCCGGGATAAAATGATAGGGATATTGGGTTAGTTTTTGATATAGACAAGATGCCATCTGATGCTGAAATCACCTGAAGAGGTGATCTTGCCTTATTTTTACAAGTCTAGGTTTATAACAATTGCATTAAGAGAGCTATGATTGATGACGAGGCTGCTATAAATTTGGTTCCCTTCTCTTTCTTGCAGAAGTTGGGATATGGAGAGACAAATTTATCCTCTACAAGAAATATCGATAGGGAAACAGTCTTAAAGAGACCTCAATTGGAACCATAGTTTTTCTAGTCACACTTGGTCCAAAAACCATCTTGACAAAGTTTTACGTTATCAACAGGGAAATAAGTTATAACATGATCCTCAGGAGACCCTAGATTCATCAAATGAATTTTATCCCTTCAACCATGTTCTAGGAGATTAGATTCCTCCATTTGGGGAAGGTCTTCATCACTCAAGGGGATCCTAAGCCCTTCGATATACACTTAGAAAACATCAAGAATAAGAAAGGATTCTATACAGAGTATGAACTTCCTGTGAATCAATTGAATAAACCACCTCCAACAAAAGAGTTATTCTTGGTCACCCTAGACATTCCAAAGGTTGAATTCATTGACCTAAAAACATTTGAGGTGGAAAAAATAGATAAGGGTAAATGAATATCTGTGGAAACAGTGTCTACTAAAACCATTTCAGGAATTATGAAACTTTTAGAGAGTGACTATCTGATCTTCCTCCCATTTGAACCATAAGGGATGGGTAGTATTCTCGGTTAAGCATATCTTCCCTCCGATGACCTAGGTCTAGGTGTAAACATGATAGCATTAACAAACAAAGAAGGTAAATTTGAAATTAAAATGATGCCCATCAAAACCTTCTTTAAGGTTTGTTTTATTATAAACCCTAGTTTCAACCCACGTGCATTTGAAACTAAGTTTGTCATATCCATGGGGCAAGGCCTCATCATTCAAAAATATTTACAAGTGAACATAATGCTCCACATAGGAAACAAGACTGAGTAGCATAGTCATGCTCACCCACACACCATTTCTCGAGAACATGATAAAGAGGCGTATAAACACCTCTTTCCGAAAAATGATTTTAATGATTGGACATAAACACTTCTTAGAAAGGGTTGTAAGTTTAAACCCAGAATGGTAGGCCCTTGTCAAGAGAATGGAAATTTTGAGGATAATAGTTCTCCATTGTGTACTTTTAGGGGTGAATAATTCTATATTCATCAACTCTCTTCACCTAAGACATCAAGACATGTAGTTTCACTTGCATTTCCACATGTACATTACTACATATGCATTGCATTTTCATCTTCCGATTCATTTTGTAAAATATTTGATCAAGGGATTTATACTTATATCAATTCCTAAAAACTTTTGAAAACATTGGCAAAAAATTCAAATCATATCTCTTCAAATATTCATAGTATCATCAATTATTTCTTAATCATTTCACTAGTTCAAGAAAGATAATACAAAGTTTTGACCATGATCATACCAAGGTCTGCATACTTGGTTCTGCTTATAGTATCTTTCTAGGTTAAGTTTTTTTTCCTATAGTCTATTCTAGAAGCTTCATGGTGTCACATATATCCCATTAAAATATCTTTGGAAATAAGAACATACTAGACATTTTTCCTAGATGAGTAAGTCAAATGCAATTCCATAGAAAAAAATTATTTTACATATTTCTTTTCCCTACTAACCTTCAGTGTTAAGCTTGCATCTCTTATTGGTTATGTAGGGTTGGGAAAGGAGAGAAATGCCCTTACTCACCTATTCCTTGTCCATAGTGATAAGCCCATGCTTCTTCCTGGTAGCATGGGGAAAAGGGTAGGAGGTCTCGTTGATAAACTTGAAAGTTACAAATAATTCACTCAAATACTGTGAAATCATAAATAAATAAAAGTGAGTTTAAGATAAGGTGATCCTATATTTCCCTTTCTTTTCATTATTATGGTTGAGACCCTTAGCAGAGCTCTAAATAAGGCTACCGAGGATGGTAGAATTAGAGGTATTTCTACCGTTGTCAACCATAACAGATTTTCTCACCAGATTTTTGTTGATGACACTATGTTGGTTGGTGTTTTTTATATCCCAAAGGCCAAGGAATTCAAATAATTAATGAAGGTTTATGAGGAGGCATCTGATCAATAAATAAATTATGGGAAAATCTCAGTCTTCTTTATCAATACCCCTGAAAGAAGAAGTAACAATATTATTGGTATTCTTGGTTGTGCTTCTAAAACTCTCCCAAATCAGTATCTCGGGATGCTTATAGGGGTGGAAAAACCTAATAATGCTGAATGGTGTTTCTTAATTGATAGATTCATGAAGAAACTTGAAGGATGGAAAGGGTCGCTGCTATCTCAAGCTGGTAAAGCCATTCTTATCAAATGCTCGATTCAGAATATACATGTATATACAATGTCTATCTACATATTACCCTCTGAGGTTGCTAGCAAGCTGGAAAGCATACAAAAAATATTTCTATGGAGTGGTTTTGAATCTAAAGATATAATTCCTCTAATTTCCTGGGAAAATTTTTGTGCTCCCAAAAAACTTGGTGGTCTTGGTATCAGAGATTGGACCAAAATGAATAAATCTATGATGTCAAAAATGAGTTGGAGACTGATTAAGGAAGAGAGTGTTTGGACTAGTACTATAAGAAGGAAATACTGGCCTAAACTGTCTGCTAACAAATGGTGCTTCAGCACCCAGAACGCTAATGTCTCTTCTTGTTTCTGGAAATATTTAAACTAGGATAAACATGTTGTCTCTAAGGGAAACAAATGGTTTGATTGAAATGGGTTAACCATTAAATTTTGGAAGGAAAAATGGTTAGAGGACCTTCCCCTCAAGGCAATTTACCCTACAGTCTATATAGATTCTATGACCAATTATAGAACCAAGGTCAAATATTTCTTCAATTTAGATGATCCTTTTTGGACAATGGAGAACCATAGCTCTAGATCATTCTAATATCATTGATATTTCTTCTCTTAACAGTAGATTAAGAGGAGTTATTATTAATAAAGAGAATCGTGAAGAGGATAGTAGTTACTGGTCAAAGGAAGATAATGGTATTTTCTCGATCAAAAGTGCTTACAAATATTTCTTTCCCGAGGGGGGAAAGGGAAAATTATAAATGGGGAAGTGTTTGGGTCAAAGAATTAATCCCTAGGATTAATATGTTTTGGTGGTTGGTCATCCATGACAAGATTCTTACAGTCGGCAACCTAACAAGATAAATTTACACATGGTTAATATATGTGTTTTATGTGAATCTAAATGTGAAGATACCTCTCACTTATTCCTAAACTGCCCCTTTCTTATCTTGGTTAGGAAAACCATTCTCAATCTTTTTAAATTAAATTGGATTTTTCCTAAATCCAGAAAAATGTTGTGGACCCAATGATCTAGCCCTTTAAAGAGCCAAGGTTTACATTTTTTATGGACCTTCTCTATTACACATTTGGCTTGGGAGATATGGAAGGAGAGAAATATAAGAATCTTTAAAGGAAAAAAATAGCCTCCCAAAAAAATTGGAGCCCATAGCGTGAAAACCATTTTGGCTAATTTCTCTAACCTGAACTCCCAAAAAAATCCTTTTTTCCATAATGAATCTAAATTTTCCTTGAAGTGGGGTTTGGGATCCACTACCATTATCCCCCCTATTCTTAACTCTAGACTAAAAGGGTGGGAGAAACCTAACAAGGAGTGTTTAAAATTGAACTTTTATGGTGCCTCCAAAGGAAACCCCAGTTGTGCTGGCTGTGGTGGGGTTTTTCATGATTCTAAAGGAATTTTTATTTTAGGGTACCATCACAATTTGGGCACTCAAACTAATAACATTTCTAAGGTTGTTTTAGTCTTTTAGGGGATGTCTATAGATCTTCAACACAATTTTTTCAATTTGGAGGTGGAAGGAGACTCCTTGAACCTAATTAATAGCATAAATGGGAAAGGATCCATCTCTATTTCCAACCATAACTCTATTAAGAGTATTAAGGAAATGACCCTTTCTTTTAATCTTATCACCTTTAAACATGTTTATAGGGAGGCTAATGTCATGGCAGACATCTTTGCTAATGTGAGGTTTAATGGTTTTGAGTTGACACTTATGAAGGAGGTGGAAATCCTCGATCCCAAGGTGTGGGCACACTTATTAAAAGACATCAATGAACACGTATAAGCTCTTGTCATGGGGTGTCAATCTCATCATGGTCATATGTCATAGGATGAATGTGCATTTATATTTCAATAATGAGAATATAGGGAAGAAGATCCACTCGTGTTATTGGGGAGCTCTTATTACTTCCCAGGTCTGTATAAATTTCACTTCTTGGCATGCGAGTAATCTTCTGGTTTTTTGGATTTTGGGTCTTTTCATGAAGAGGTTTTTGTTGTTTGGTAAAATGGGTGGTGATCTTGTTAGAACTAAACCTATTGACCTTGAAGGTGTCACGCCTAAAGCTATGGCTCTATTTGATAGCAAGGGTTTTACATCCTTTCTGAATATTTTTGAAGGGCATTATGAAAATCTTAGAAAATATTTTGATAGCACCTAGAAAGTGACCAAAAAAGGAATGGTTGTTGAAATAAAGGGGATCAATATGGAGATCATGGTGGATTCAATGGCCAAAGTGATAGGAATTCCTGTTGTGGGGAGGGAGGTATACAAACCTAATAAGGAATCCTCTGAAGAACTAAATCTTTTCCTTAAAGGTAATGACAATCTCACTTCCCATTTTGTTGATTACCTTTGAATGTCTCTTCCTAATCCTTATGATGAGGTGGCTCTCACCCTTATTCAATTTGTAACTTTGGAGGGATGCCAAAGTGTATTTATTCCTACCACCTCCCTATGCTTAATCATTTTAGGCATGGTCAGGCTTTTAGTTTTCCTTACTTTCTGTTTTGCTCCCTGGGTGCCTCTATTTCGCAGTTCAAAATGAGAAGAATCTTTTTCCCTCTCCATCAAGGATTTATCCTTGCCCTTATAAAAAGAGTGGCTTTGTACATTGATAAAAATGGATCCCTTACCATAGCTCTGGAACCTTATGTGGATGGAACTGGTTCGGAATCGGAGGATGAGGATTCGAGTGACGATACCGACCCTCAGGATGGGGACTCGGATGATGACTAAGACAGGGTGGAGGTTGTGGTGGCCCAAAATCTTAAGGTTTTGAAATCAAAGCAAGTCCCTTATAATTTTTCATACACCAAGGGTGAGTCTAGTAAACAAGAATTTGTGACCCCTATCAATGCTCAACTGGAACAACACTTCGAGGATTTGGGTAACGTTGGACTGGTAAAAGGGGAAAACCATTTGGCAAGGATGGCGGTGGATATTGAGGAACTCAAGGGTAATATGCAGCTCACTAAGAGCTCAGTTTAGTTTTTGTTCAATGATTGACATAAGATGAAAGTGTAGGTAGAGGAAGTAGTCAGCAATGGGCATGGCAGAGAGATTGAGGTTTTAAAGGCCGACTTTGGTTTCATAACAAAAGAGTTGGATCATGTTCGGGCTATCCTCCAAAGCTATATGGAATGAAGCATAGTCACAGTGAAATCAACTCTACAACACCTTCAGAATTTGGGGCATCTCAACAATGCCTATTGTGCCATGGATAGTTAGGGAAAGAAGAGAAAGGTGACCCCTGATGGTTTCGACCTGGGAAACTTGGCGGGTAATATTGATGCTTTGGCGAAGGAATGGGCTAAGGTGCTGGAGGGGCTTGAAAAATCCTATAAATTATTTGGGGTGGAATTTTATGGTTTTCATCACTGTCTTAGATCCTAGTTGTTACTTTCATCATTGTTGGTAGTTTCTCTATGTTTTTCGTTGCTTTTAGTTTCGTTACTCGAGCTCCGAAGAGCTCTTACTACTATGAACTGTTATATTTTTGTTTTTTGATGTTGTATTATTGTAATTATCTACTCTCTTGGAGTGGTGTACGGCCCCCTCAACCCTTTTTTACCTATTATAAAAAAAATCAAAACAAAGTGAGTTAGATGTCCAAAATTTGAAAAGATCTTAAAACCTCAAAACCAGATTTTGTCAACCGAGTGGCCATCTATGGATCTAAGTCTAGATAAAATAGAAAGTAAATCACATTCTAAGCTATGAGGTAACTTGATTATATTGAGGTTGTAGCATCTCAATTTGGTCTTGCCACATCCTTGTCTTTCTCTCATCATTGTCATTCGAAAAATTTCTATAACTTGTGCCCCTTCTAGTTCTTGGTGTTGAGCCCTCACATCTTACTAGTTGCGTAGAGTTAGGAGCGGGGCAAGTTCATTCACTTATCATATCACTCTTTTGCCAAATTTTTCAAAAACAATATGAAGTACCAAAAGTTTCTTAGAGAAAATAAAGTCCAACATCATAATGTGATTGCATTATCATAAATCAGCATTATAAAATACAAAAATAAATCATTCTGTTATCATTCATACCCACTGCATACATTCTGGAAAGCATATAAAAATGGAAATTCTAAACATCTAAGAGTACACAAGTGAATCAAATCATCAATTGAAGTCAACTCTATGCAAGGAATAACCGAGCCAAAAAAAATATGTATGTATATATCATGGTGTGTCATAGTTTTGTACGATGTCATCACACATTAGGTACAGTCAAAATGATTGCAATGAGCATGAAATATCAAAACATCATATATGCCTAAAAAAATGGAGACTAAGAAATAAAGGCACTTTGCCTATCTACCTCTTTGAGGCCCCTTATGACTACTCTAGTTACAAATTTCTTAGGAGTTCTTCTCAAAAGTATTCAAATAGTAAAGGGCCAAGCCTAACACAAAATACCATTCCCAAATCCATTCCAATTCAACCATGCTAAAAAATGAAAAACGGTCAATGTAGGCCAAAAGCTCAAAAATCACCAGGTCAATATGCACAAATGAATTGAAAAATGAGTTTGTTTTGGTATATATATGTTGTTATGACTTCATTTTTAGTGCATGTGTTCACAGTACTGGAGTGTTGGCACAGGTATATTTCTATATCCCCACACAGATGGTAATTCCTCTTGTTGTTTTAATTTAGTGTTTATTTTTCAATATTTTATCTATTTGCACTTGAGTCTTCTTTTTCTCTTACAAGTAGTGGGAGTTTGGGTGGAGACATTTTGACACACGAGCATGTCAGGTATAGCTTCTAACTCCCCATTTCAAGAACGCCATACTCAGACTCTACATTTTATGCCTTTTCATGGCTAAGACACTTCTCTGAGGGGGTAATATGTACGCACCCAAAATTACATGTGCTACATTGTTGGAAAATGGTTATAAAAGTCCTCAATAATGATTTATGTCCTTTCATAAGGTGTTCGAGATCCAAACCCCATTTATAGTGTATATTTGTAGCTTGTACATCCTTACTTAGATTTTCCACACTTTCTTCCAGCTTCCCGCTTCATTCTATGTATGTTTTAGCCTTTAGTGTCAAGATAGCCTCCCAAGTAGGGTGGTGGTCCTAGGACCAGCTCCCTACGTAAGGCGGCGGTCCTGAATGCTTTTCCCAAAACTCTTCATGTGTGTTTTTGACACGTGATACTTCACTTCACTTGACTTTTAGGGTGCGTTTGTGAACCAAATTACCTTAAAATAGTCTTATTTGCATGGTATTCATTCCCTCTTCTATTTTAAATATATTTAATTGGTTGAATTGCCTCTTCTTACCTTGTGCATGAAGGCACCTCCCATCCTCCATTCCTATATATTCCATGTTTGTGTTCAAGAAAAGGGGGTCTTGAGAATTTTGTGTATCTTGCATTGTATTGTTGATATGATCTTGCTAGGAATTACATTGCCAAGCTCTGATATGTTGTGCTATCTCTCTTCTATCTACATTACATCCAGACTACCATCAAGCTGTCATTACTCAAGTGTCATCCTCCTACTGTTGTTCTTGCATTCCCAATCCCTTGGACTCATATGGGCACACAAAGAAAGAAGGGACAAACTGAGGGGACAAATTACTATAAAACTGGATTTACCTTTGTTCTGTGAATTCCAGGTTGGAATTTTTTTTTGATTTCCTTCATTCTTATAATTTATCATTGTTACATCATATCAAATAGAGTAGAGTCAGTTTCCTTTCATTTGAAAGTAATTAGTTAATTTCCAAGAGGGTTTGAATCTTTCATACCAACCCCCGGTGATGGATCCCCTTCTTCCTATCCCTGTGGATATGAAGGAGAGGATATCTATAGGAGGTTGTCTACATATCATAGATCATTTGTAAAAGTTAATGTTTTAAGTTAGTTTAGTTTCAATACACTCAACACATGTGAATAACCACACCGGGTTATCTCTCTTGTTTAGTTTTAGTGTAGAAGTATATTTTAATTATTTAGAATAGAAGAAAATTGTTTTGTGTGATCATAATATTTCAGTTTTGTGACCTGTTTTGAATAGTTTTCTTTCAGTAGTAGCATAGATTGTTAATTTCATTCAGTTTAAATGGACACTTCAAACTATTTTAGTTCTTGGATCCAAGTTAGGTAAATAAACCATAGGGAATTTACGTTACCCGTTCATAGCCTCTAAATATCCTCTTGGTCAACTCAACTACCAGGAGTTCACATGATGAGATCTTAGTCATTGTTCTTCCTATAGTTAGCCACACACATTCAACATCGGCTACTCCAGTACAACCTTAGGGGGTCGAGTGCGGTTGAATATCATGTGTTCATTTTCATCCGTGTAAAGTCCAATTAGGTTTTTGGAAGAAGTCTCAGTTAGTTAGGTTAATTTGTGAATCAGCACTGAGACTGATGACTCGGTGCTGAGAGGGATGACTTGGTCACTGTGAGTTAAATGCCCCTTAAATGGGTCTAGGGTGAGATATCTAGGTGATGTGTAAATTAACTTAATTAAAGTATGTAAATTAATTACTAATGTGAGGATGAACATTAGTTCAATAATAATTAATTAAATTAATACGAATGTGGGGTAAAGGGGTCATGGTTAGGTGAACACGTTACATTAATTGATTTGAAAGGATGCCAAGGGGAGTGGGACCCAAATTTTGTTTCTACGGTGATGACATTTCTGCTAACATTGATTTTCCTATTTCTATCCATAATGAAGAGGATTATTCTTCTATTTCTTATGATGAGAGTACTACAGAGTACTTCTCTCTTCCTTCTCTTGGCCACATTTCATAGAATGTTAACACTCGTCCCTTTTCATCAGACATCAAGAATTTTTATTACTAACCTCATACTCTCATTACATCATCCTCCATTCCACTTCCAATGTGTGAGGCATTTTCCACTCCTCCTTTTATGTGTTGGTGGTTCATACTTATCAAACATTTCTCTTTTTTTTAGACATAGTTTAGGGATGAATATATGTCAGATATTATTCGTTTCTTCATAGTGCCTACTTATGATGAAGTACAGGGATTTTTTCATCCTTCTACAAGTGTCCTGGAGGAGTCTTGCATCTCCTCTATTAGGAGTTCCTCTCCTAGGACTATTATCACTTCCAATTTTTTGGAGACCATCACTGATCCACACTTTATTATGGATCCTCTTTCTACTTTTGTGGGGGCTGCTACTTTAACTTCACTTCACTTGGGCATCCTTTAAGTGGATGTTCCTCTCTCATACTCTGAAATTTATACTTTCATGGCATTATTTTCAACTCTTGTGTATTTACTTTCTATACCTTTGTCAAATTTCCATGGACAAGATTCAGATTTCTTCATACTTCTTCCTTCATTTTCCTTCGTGGAGTGGGTGGAATTTCAATACACTAGTTATGTCCTTCCTAAGGTAAGAATACATTTTTTGATGAAGATGGACCTTGATCAGTCTACATACAGAAGATCACTTCATCTACACTCTTCATGGAGGCTTCATAGAGTTACAAATTTTAGATCCAGTTGTAGGATTATTTACCAAACTCTTCACTAAATCAAAGTATCCTTACTTATGCTCTCTTCTTAGGCTGATGTCTACTTCTAATTTCTTCCATATACTTTAGGCCTCCTTGTATTTTTATTGTCTTCAGGATATTCCACCTTTTTTCTTCAACATTATTATGGAAACACCATCCCTTTGTGGAGTAGTTGGCACTTCCACCTCACATATAGAGCATCGTTCCTTGGATAAGAACCATACCTTGTCACTTCACAAATCTTCTTCTTCTTCACTTTATATAGGGTGTTCTTTGACATGTTCTTTATCTTGGGAGACTGGATCTAACATTATTATTCTCTTCTCTTCTTCTAAAAATATTGTATTTTGTACATGAGTACCTTATTAGGCCTTTAGTTGTCAGGACTCATTTGATGCATATTTATTAGGTTGTTTAGGGGTGTTCGTTATCTCTTGTAATTTGATTTTTTTCCCTTGGGTTTTCCTCCATTACTAGAGATCATTATTTTACATGGGTACCTCATCAGGACCCATTCTTATCCTCTTCATCTTTTCTAAAGAGTTGTTGTTTGTACATGGGTACCTTATTAGGCTTAGAATTCAAGCCCCATTGACACATATTTATTAATTTTCTAGGGGATTTCTCTTTTAGTTATGACTTTACATGACCTCTACCTCAGCTTTGATGAAGGGGGTGTTGGTCTATATGACTTGTTTCATTGTCATTCAACGACTTGTCCACCATAGATGGTTAGTCATCTCACTTATGAAGAATAGTTCATAGTATAATAGTTCAATAGCATTAGTTATGGTTTTGTATATGTTTCATGCATAGGAGTTACACAACAATTCTATCTATACTTATCTATGAGCATGTTGAACACACCATTGTATTTTGTACTTGATTCTCATTTTGTGATTTGATCTCTTTCTTACTACATGGAGTATTCATGAAACCATTGTAAGTATAACCTTGTTTGATCTGCATGGGGTTTCATATTGATCCTTGAAGAACAGTCCAATATATTTGCGGTTGGGAAACTAGGTCTATCTAGATTTTGTAGAACATGTATTCTTGATTTGTTGAGTTATGTTCAATGCAAGAAAGAAATAAATGGTTTTCTTATGTTACATTTATCCCAACTCTCCATGAAAATTTGCTTCTCCATGGAAACTTGATTTGTAAAATAAATATTTTATTCATTTGGTTAGATGAAGTTGTAAAAGATGTGTTAGGAAATGGGAAGGATTACTATTATAAGAATATAGGAAAGTTATTCCATATTATAGTTGCAGGGAAGATGATGAAATTTAGTTTTGGATTGGTATGAAGTTATACGATAAATTTTTTACCCTCCAAATTTACAAACAAGAGTGGAGTTATATAAATTTGTAAATAAATGCATATATGTATTACTGGTGGAAATACACATATACATACATATATATATATATAATAGTTATTATTATAATAACATGTGATTCTAGTTATATTTTATAGAAAAAGAAAAAAAATACATATATATATATAACCAATATGAAAGTAGAATCTTATTCATATTTACTTGTTGGAAAAATAATCTGTCGGGTGGGAAAATTGGGATTCTCTCACCAACAGTTTTTGGTGCCCACCGTGGGGCAGATTCAACATATCTGCACCCAATATTGATTCCGAAAATTCCATAAAAATTATATATTCCAAAATCCAAAAAAATAAAATATTTCAAAAAAACAAAAAAATAGAAATCTGAAAGTCTAAATTCCCACAAAAAGAGTGAGTAAAAGATTTACCTTGAATTGAATCCAATCTTTCCCCAAAGTGGTTGAAAGAAGATATACCAGATTGGATAGAGTAAGAGGAATTATTGACCCTTATTTTAAATATTTACAAAATTAACAAGAACGAATCACTGATAACACATATTTCTTTTCTAAAGCTTCATCTCCATCTAATTCATCAAGTGATACTCTTGAAAATCCTATAAAAAATCCTACTAATACTCCTCTTGCAAATCCTTTTGATTCTTCCATCTTTTAACCACCATTGAACATTGAATTCCCAAGTGAAGAAGAACAAGAAGAAGAATTTGGGGAAGAATTTGTAGAATAAGAATAAGAAGGATAACTTGGCATGGCAACATAAGGACCTCTCCCTTAGGGATAAAACACTAGCCCATTGGATTCGCCTCCACCACTCCATGAACTTCGTGGAGGTTCAAGAAATTATTTTTCCAAGTTTAGAAGTGATGGGAAAAAACATCCAGATGATCATATTTCTTCATTCATAACTACATGTGGTGGTGTGTTAAGAGTTTCTCACTAAGATGTCTCTATTCATTTTTTCATTGAATCACTTCAATATGGTGTTGCAGATTAGTTTTATCATTTTCGAATAGGTTCCATTACATGTTGGGCTCAAATGAAAGAAAAATTTGAAGCTAGATTCAAGTTGGTAGAGGATGCTCATTCCCTCCTAGCTCAATTGACACAAATGAATAAATAACCTCAAGAATCCATGAGAGACTTCGTGGGAAAATTCAACAAGTTGATCAATAAGATTCATGTCGTTGTTTGTCCTACTACAGATAATTTGAAAAGGTTCTTCCTGAATTCCCAAATTCCTGAAGTGAGTTTATTTTTACAAAGATCGTAACCAAGAGATTTGGACCATGCTCAAGAAATTTCCATTAAAGTGGAAGATGACCTCATCTTGTCAGGAAAGATCAAGAATCCTTCAATGAAGGATAGAGTTCAAAATTCCAACGATGAGAGAGTTAATTCATTGTTGCAAAAATTGGAAAATGAATTGAAAATTTTGAAAGAGGGAAGTTTCCCAACGAGCATCCCATCAAAATCAAAACATTAACCAAATTGTAGGAGCACCCTAAAGGCTTTCCTTGGAAGCTCCACCAATCAATGCAATTTGCAAAACCCAAGAAGAAGAAGAAGGAATTGAATAAGAAAGTGAAGACAACAATGTCCTAGACATTGAATAAGTGGAAGATGATGTAAAAATCAGATTTTTTGAATATTCAGGATATGAATAAGATGATGATAAAGATGCAACCAGTTTCTCATGTGTAGTATTCACCTAATCTTAGTTTCAAAAAGGATCTTCTTCCTTCGCTACTATGAAAAAGAAGAAGAAATAAGATCCTCATGTGGTAACTCTACAAAACAAAATAATCAATCGAGGATCTCCACTTCCACCCTCCATGGAGTCTGTAATAAAAAAAATGGATCCCATGGCAAGAAAGAGGCCACCTACTATTTTAATTAAGTCTCATAATGTTCCTTCCACTTCTAATTTTATTTTTGCAAGAGCTAGTCCTTCAAGAGATTCTGGTGTGCCTACAAAATCAAATTTTTATCCTCAAACATATTCTCATTTTACCTCACCTTCATACACCCCTTTTGATATCATAAAACATATGAACAAGTCCAAAGTGCAGATTTCTGAATCTAAGTATTGGCAGACTAGCCCGGAATAATTTTACAAGCTTATCTTCCATATCAAGGGTAGTGGTTCAAATCCCAATACTATGACTCCTAGTTTTAAATTACTACTACCAATTCCACCTACTCTTCTATTTCAAAACATGCTTGTTATGAGTGCATCAAATACTGATAAGATTGATCCTTTCTATCTCTCCCTTCTCATTGGAGGATACCGATTGAATAATTATATAATAGATTTAGGTGCTTTTGACAATGTAATTCCCATAAAAGTTTCCAATGCTCTCGAGATAATTACCTTGACATGGGCCAGTGGCTCTTGTTACTCCATGGATTCAAAGGAATCCAACTTGTGGGGAAGATCAAGGATGCACAGGTGGTTCTCACTGAATTTCCAAGACAAGAAAGTGTTATTGACTATCTTGGTAGCAAACATTCTACATCATTTGGAATGTTGCTAAGTAGAAGATTATGTCTAAGACTTGGGAGGAAAAATCTAGATGAATTGGTCTTCTGTAACCATTATGGTTAAGGAGAGATATGAAAAAGTTTATTCTGGTAAAAAAGATGAGATATACAGTGCAAAATTCAAGAGATCCAAGAGCTAACATCTTGTACCAGGATAACGGTAATAGGAATTATTTCATAACATCCAAAGAGGAGGATGAAATTCCTATCTTGATAGGACCAAGAATTCCTTTCCGATGGGGTATTGATCATGAAGAAGCATGGAGAAATATTGAATTACAAGAGGAAAACCCCAAATTTCTAGATGATGTAGGACACAAAGAAGACAATGATTCTTGATAAGTTCCAAACTGAAAAATCAGCCAATGAATTTCTTCATGATGAGGAGGTGTTCCTTTTTACATTCAAAGAAGAAGATTCTCTTGATCATGTCATCCATGGAGAAGAAAGGCCAACTTGTGATGATGCTTTAAAATATTTGAAAGAATATTTTTTGCAAGAAATTCTAAGAATTGTGGAAGAAACAAAAGATCCCCAACTCAGTCTTGAACTCCTAATGCAAGCCATGGAATTGCAAGACATGTATGAATCTAATTCTAACTTCTCAACTGATTCAAAAATTTCATGATGAAATAAAGCAAGATGAAAAATCTAACATCTCTCATGAGAAAATGGTTGATGGATGCAATGATGAAAGTAAAGTTTTCTCTTTTCCATTTGAAGAGGAAATTCTCTCTATGATGAAAAAGTTTGAAACAAAGTTTTTGAGTCCTTTGAAGATGAGGCCTCCTATAATGAAGAAAATGTGAAATTCAATGAGATTTGGGATGATGAATCAATTTCCTCCAAATTGCCTCAAAAATTCAAAATGAAGATTCTCAAATGAATGTGAAGGTGAATTTTGGAAATTTTGAAGAAGTATTTTGTGTAAGAAATCTTGAAAGTTATGAAAAGAAACGGAAGATCCAAAGAGCTCAGTCTCAATATATTTTCTCATGTCATGGTTAAACAAGATAAGTATGAAGCTAAGTTTTATTCTTCATTCGATGCCCAAATGTCTCATGATGAAATAGGAAAAAAGGATGTACTCAATTATTCTCATGAAATTTTTTTCAATAATCATGAATATAGGAAAGGGAGGAACTTAGATCATTTAAACAATCCAATCAAAAATCATCCTTAGGGAAATGGTGAAATGCAAAGTGAGAAATCAGAAATGTGGGTGAATATAGAAGACAATTTGCAATTTGATATTGATGGAATTTTTGAGCGAAGCTTTAAGCATCAAAGTAACTATGTAGGCTCACTCCTCCCAAGTATACATGAATTCATGAAAGCACCTAGATTTCATAAGCAAGTTGAGGAAAGGAGGCTACTTCCTCAAACTAGTCAATGGCTTCATAGAACATCATCACTCAATGTTACCCATTCAGGGGTAACATCCGAAGAAGAAAAGTGCTTCAGTGATAGCGGGTTGTCCCCCACATGTACCATTGGTGATTTTAGGTTGTGTGTTTCCCTTCCTTCTTATTTTTTTCCCTTTATGTCATGTTGTGGTGTTCCTTTCTTGTGGTAGTATGTTGAATTTATGACTCTATGCCCAACTGATAAAGTTTCATTGTAGATCTATGTTACGACTCTATAGCCCAATGGATAAGAAACTGGTCCATGTAGTCTCTTGAGATTTTGAAGTTCCTGCTTTTCCTATTCTCACTATGTTCAATCCATAATAATTCCTCATAAAGATATAGTTGTTGTCATAAAAATTTCTTGCATGAAAAATTTAAAAAAATGTCATGACAACCTAACCCATACTTGAAAATCCCTTTCCCGATGAATGTAAACCTATCACCCGGCTAACTCGGTTACTTTTTAACCCTCATAATGGTCAAGATGAATGTGCTAACATGATTTTTTTTTAAAAATCATGTGCAGGTAAGTGATTCATATATTCATTCAAGATCCATTCAGAAGGAATTACTCCCGAAGGCCTAAAAAGGCCTATTTTAAGGATTTTTCACACTGGTGGACACCCCTAGAAAGCTAACTGTTGAGTAGCAACCCACCTGGGAGTTTTAAGGGGGATATATAGGATTCCCTAAATTTATTTTGGAATATTTAGGAAATATTTGGAACCTCGGGAAAATATTCTTCAAATCAGGTTATTTTTTGTCAGTGATGGGGATTACATTTTCCTAAAAAATTAGCCTTTCATGTTTCAAAGGTTTCAGGATCCTTGGGATGAATCATAAGGTGATCAGATACTCATTTTAAATATAATATATCCTAATTTATAGTACAAAATTTTCTAAGGGATTTTGTGGATGGGATTTGTAGATATTGGTCGGGTAATACAAGTAAATATTATTGATCCTAGTAGAGATTAAAATGAAGATTGGGGACTTGATTAAAAATAAAAAATTACATATGGTATGATTTCTTCACACACAATTTGTTGGTTTTCATTTTCATCATCAAAAACTTGGGTAATATCTTCTTTCACTGGCCCACAAGTTTGAGTAGAATTTAAAAGGGGGTAAATTTCAAATTTCATGAACAATTAGCTCTTGAAAATTGTGGGAATGTTCTCATCAAAAAAAATTGAGTCAAAATAATATAATTTTTTCCATGGAAATTATACTCCTTAGCTCCAATGGTGAGAAAATTTGTCCAGGTGTCTATTTCAAGTAGTGTTTAGTGAAGGCAAGCATCTATTTTTGGAAAAACCACACTTGGATACCCCTTATGTCCTATTTTCCCTTTATAAAATTTTCCAAATGTACATGAGGGAAAAAAAAATTCACCACCATAGTAGAGTGGATGTTTGCATCACTTAAAAGTTGACTTGGTGGTTAGAAAATGTCTTA
This sequence comes from Taxus chinensis, assembly GCA_019776745.2. Lineage (NCBI taxonomy): Eukaryota > Viridiplantae > Streptophyta > Pinopsida > Cupressales > Taxaceae > Taxus > Taxus chinensis. The sequence goes on along the minus strand of CM034151.1, from coordinate 444,700,951 downwards.
CACTCACCTAACCCACTTACCCCCTTCTCATGATGACCTGACCCTTAGCACATTTTTAAGGTAGTGATTTCCCTTTTTCCCATTTCCTAAAGGGACATGTGGGACATAAAAGTATTCCACCATGGGATGATATTTTGTTTCGTCACTTAATTCATCAATGTGATGGTTACAAAAAGTTTTTGACTTCACTTTTCAAATTTGGCCCATTCCTCATAAAGAGGGGACCCATGGCACAATTTGAGAGGTTTGATGTCCATTTTCCCCCTTTCCAAAAGTGACATGGGGGAAATAAAAGTTTCCCACCATGTGTAGGAGGATTTTTTCATCACTTAAGTGCACAACTGAAGTGTTAGACATGTGTTTTCCACTCACTCTTATGACTTATTTTGGCCCCCCTTTCATGTTGCTTCCACTCATGGCACAGTTTTCCAAACTTGATGGCCCCTTACCCTTAATAAATTTGGTAAGGGACATGGGGACATCATAGACCCATTTAGAAATTTTTAACCCCACTCCTCTACCCATTAGTCTCTAGTTAAGCCAAGTTAAGCCATGTGAGTCAAGTGATGGGTTAACTAGGTTTATGAGTGAGGGAAGGTGTAAAGATCATACTTAGTCATTTATAACTCACTCTTCATGTTTTTAACTCCCTTATTCCATGCTTCCTTATTGTTATTCTTCTTAAATTCCCTCAAATCCCTCATGCTCAAGAACACACTTTTGCTCATATCTCACAAACCCTTGCTCCGTTTTCCATGAGATTTGAACTGAAGGTTCCTTGAAAAAAAGCCTTTAAGGGGAGTGTTTTCATGCCTCCATTAATTCACCCTGATATTTTCTACAATGCCTTGAAATTTTCAGCCAAAAATACTCATTTCTCATATCTACACAAATTTGATTATCGAAATCCTCTGAAAATTGAAACAAAGACCTAAACTGAAAAATAAAAAAATTTGCAAGTGATTTCAATCGAATATGACACCAAGAATACCGCTCTCTATTTTTTAGTAATCATTTATGGGAATAATTACAAAAAATAGTAAGTTTGATAAAAATGAGGATTCATACACCTCATTGCATTCCCCTATGACCGAGACACTCAAAATTGGCAAGATTGGTGAAAATGGAACAATAATGATGAATATTTTAAAAATATTAAATGGATGAAAATGAGATAAAAATGGTCACATTTCATTCCTTCATTCTATAATGGTCCCAGCACTCACAGAAATCTTTTGCTCAATTTTCAATTAAATTCCCGCATTCCCTGATGTGGTAAGCATAGAGTACCAAAATGGGGAAAATGCCAATTTTTGTCCAAAATTCTATTTCACTTCATCCCACATGGAGTGCATGATCAAAAGGTGGATGTCATTGGTCTTGGTTTCATTATTATTCCCTTGCTCTAGAATAATAAATATTTGGTCTCATGTTTCATTCATCATCATTGCTCCCACAGTGGCACAATTAGTATCATGATTGTGTGAACAAAGTATACCAAATTATCCTCATGTGAATGATTAATCATAAAGATGTGATTGTGTCTCAAGGATCAGAGAATGAGGTAATTCTTCTAATTTTCTTAGTAGTCTACTTCTCAATTTTTCATCACTCCTTTTCTTAGTGTATCGAGGTAGTGTGTAGAAGTACATCATTCCAATAATCTTCAAAAGGGTACAAACTGCTAAAAATTTCTTCATCAAAGTGTTTCATCAGTGCATCATTATAAAGGGTCATCATGGGTAAAAAAATTATTCTCAACATCTCTAGAGTTGATATTCATTAAAGGTGGAGGCATCTTCATCTATGTTTTGGATCATTTCTTCTTTCCTCTCATTATTTCTCCTCTTCTCTTCCCCCTTTCTTTTATTTTGATACATAAATTTTGGAAAAGGGCTCCAAGGTCTATATACAAAGAGATATTACATTGAATTTTCACATCCAGCAAAAATATATATAAAAAAACTACCCAAAACCCACTTGAGTCAAAAAAGAATTGACTCAACTAGAGAAAGACACAAGGACAAAAAAACCCAAGCCGAAACTAGCAAAAACCTAACCAGAATAGGGAACGATCCAAAAACCATTGAAACTTGTCAGAAAAAAGGTCTCTAAAATCCCCTTTTACACTTTTTCCCTATTTCCTCGATCTCCGCCCAGCATTCACCCCCTGGCTGTCAGAGTAGACATCATCATCAAAGTTTTTAATGGCTATCTTCCTCTTCTTCCCATTTTCAGAAGCTACCATCTCCTAAAGGGCTTCAGCCCTATGACTGAGAACCATAAAATATGAATCAAAATGTTACGGCCCCCTGATCATATTATTATTCTCATCTTTCACTTGATTAACCAAATCCTTAAGAGCCTCAATTTTTCTAGCCAAAAAATTTGTCAGGGTATTTCCCTCATGTAGGCCATCCAAAGTACTTGCATTCGGGTTCTGCACTACCAAAAATTGAAGAGTCATCACCACATCCAAATCATTCTTAGCCTTCTCCTTCATAACATTAAGCTTACGCCTATCAACTAGAGTCAAATGATCTTCTTAGTCTTCACCATATCTAAATCCAACACCTATGGTTTTAGGAATCAAGGTGTCAGCTTTGATTAACAAAAGAATTAATTCCTGATGTAGAGGGACCTCTGTTTTCTTTGATTAGAAATCTTTCACTGAACCTTGAAGCTAATTGAGTAAGTAGAAAGGAACACTCATCTTTTTTCTTCATTTGAAATGGTTAAGCAACATAAAATGATTTGTATGGAGCTTCCTGTACTTCCCATTGAGTGTAATATACTTCATTATGAAGAGACAAACCTCATACCACCACCATGACAAAGAACTCTGAGCTATACCATCTTCCATGTAGTAAATTTTCTCATCGTTTTCAAGGAAAATGTAGACATAGTCCTACATCATATTTCTATTTTTAAAAATCTTGCATCTAACACAATCCATGTTAGTGACCCAATCAATTAATTCCTCCAAAACTAGAATACTAACCCCATGCATTTTCACTAACCCCTTATCCCAAACTTGTGTGAAATCCTTTGACAGATTCTCATCAAAACCATTAATCCTTTGGGAAAAAATGGGTAATCCCCCCACTTTAAAAGATATACCAAATGATCGTATCCCTTTCCAGAGAAGAATAAGAATATGGATCAACCCTAACTCTGTTACCTCCAAAGATAGAAAACCAATTCAAAACCTGCAACAAAAAAAAGAAGAAAATATGTTGCCCACATAAAGCCAAATTATAAGTAAAATAAGAGATCTGAGGCCTCGCACAATCGGTAATGATAGCAAGGATAGATCAAATCTGAATCCCACACTTGAAATAAATTCTACTTTTCAGCATTAAGGATGGCCCTAGTACTTAACGGTAAGTCTAACTCATCTTTTCATATATGATTATGATGAGCCCATACACCATAATTGGCCAATGTGTCTGTGCAAGCATTATCTTGGTGATACACATGCTCAATTTGGACATCCTCAAAATTTGATAATAAACCCCTTATATCTTCCATGATGGAATTAATATTGGCTTAATGTTTTGATTTTCCCTTATTAACAATTATAATGTATAAAGAATACCCTTCCACATAAATTTTCATTAAATTTGGTGATGATTAGCCCACTTTAGACCATTTAACACCGCATAGGCCTCAACATAATTATTGGTTTTATTTCCAATAGGCATAGCATAGGAAAATATAAAGAACTCTTCTCATTCCTAATAATAACACCCACACCAGCTAAACCCGGGCTAATTTTCATTGCACCAACAAGATTGAGTTTCATCAATCCATCCTTAGGATTTTCCCACTTCACATTATCACTAATATTCTTCTTCCACAATGAAATTTTTAGTGTTCCCTTGTAAATTCCCAAAGCTTGAATGATTTTAGTTTCATAATTAGGGATACATATTTGTTCTTTGGATCCAATAATGGATATATTATTGATCAAATCCCCAACAATTGCATTCCCCACTCTAATAGAGATTTTTTTTTTTTGAAAAATCCTATTATTCCTTTCCAACCATATTCCCCATAGAAACTGAGGGAACACAAACTTCCAGGCATTTTATAGATACAAGGAAGAAAAGGGGCTAGTATATTTCTCATACCAGTTAGCAAAATACTTCGGTAAGACCCAAGAAACTTGAAATAATCTCAAAATATTGAAAAAAAAATTAAGAGTATAGACATTGGAGAAAAAGATGTTGAATAGTTTCACAAACATATTTACACATAATTTGTCTATTTGGTATCATCATCCCTTCGGCCTATAAGTTATCAATAGTAAGAACTTTATTTTGAATAACATACCACAAAAATAGATTCACCTTTGGAAAAAGAGTATTGTCCAAGAGATAATTCCAGCAAGGGTTTGGAGGAGGGAAATTGCGAGCTACAACATAGCTAGTTCTTAAAAATTACTCACCATCCTTAGTCCCTACCCAAATAAGAGCACCCAGTTTAGGAATTGGCAAAATATGCACTCCACCCATATTAGTATTAAAATTTTGAATTGCCTCCTTGATACCCACATCTTCTCTTCCCATTAAAGAGGTTTCCAAGACTATTCCCACGCATTTCTATCTCAGTAATCTCTTAGGAGGCTTCCTATAGAGGAAATGAAGTGATTTGCTAAATTTCCCTCCTGATCCTATTTAATAAGGGGTTCACCATAGAGCCACCAATTTTGCCAGAAATTAATCTGATTTTCATCTCTTATCTCTCATTTTCTCCCTTTCATCAATAGACCCCTACATTTACCCAAACCATTCCAAAAGCATGAACCTTCAAGGAGGATATCATTTGAAATAAAAGAGACTTTCTCAAAGAACATATTTTTAGCCTTTAGAATCTTAGCCCATAATCCATCATCCCGTATAATCCTCCATCTCACTTTAGCCATTAAATCCATATTCATACTTTTAATATCCTTCAATCCCAGACCACCCACACTCTTTGGAAGACTGACCCTATCATAGGCCATAAGAGGGAGTCTATCCTTAGATTTAGTACCTGACTAAAAAAACCTATGTTGTATCTAGTATCTAATCTTTGTAGGTGTCTTAAAAATAGACATTAGATACGTCAGTAGACTTTGTAAGGAACTTTGGAGTAATTTTAATTTACCAACATGTGAAAGCAAATTCCCTTTCCAAGTTTCTAATTTTTTTTTAAATCTACTAACAAGAGTATTCCAATTATCTAGTACCATTCTCCCCTTAAAAAGGGGCATACCCAGATATGAACAAGGAAAATAATTTATAGTGCACTCCAAAATAGCAGCAATTTTGTTATGAATTTCTTCCTCAACATTCAAAAACATAATTGAGATTTTTTGAAAATTAATAAGTTCACCTGTGACTTCTTCAAAATCTTGAAGAATATCCCTAAAGGCCATAGATTCTAAAACAGTTTCCTTTCCCAACAAAAACATTTCATCCACAAACTACTGTAGAGCAATTGGATCCAAACCATTTGAAATAATTAAACCATTAATAATCCTCCTTTGCTTATGGTCAGCACAAATTTTTCTTAAATTTTCCACCACATAATATACAGAAAAGGAGACAAAGGGTCCCCCTGTCTCAGACCCCTCCTTGAGGAAAAAAACCCTTCATACTTACCATTAATAAGGATAGAGTATTTAGGAGACTTCCCCCATTTCTAATTCTTCATTGTAAGCAATCATTGTATTTTATCTTATTCTTTCAAGTGACTCCCTAATGTTGTAATGTAAAATTCCCTTTTAATTTATAAAAAGGGGACTTATTTTCTCACTTCCTATGACTATAAAGAGTCATAAGTGGAATAAATAAATGAAGGGTCATATCGGGGGTATATGAAGCTTTGCATTATAAAGCTGTAAATTAGGAGAGCCTCCTCATTTATAAGGATGGTTATTCTTATTTACTAGCTTAGGTACTCTCTCTAGGAACAAGCGATAAAATTTCCTCTATTTCCTTTGTTTATGTTTCCTCTTCGTCTCAAGTACAGTGTGTGAGCATGTACTTGTTGAATATTATGTATTGATACTTTGAGTTTTGTGTGTTTTGTTCCTTGTTGATTCTCATGGTCTCTTCTCATTGAATTCATGGATAATATTCTGATTTTGAAACAATAAACTTTGTTGTACTATTTATTGTGAAAACCCCTACTTACTTTTCTCTTCACACCTCTCCTACAAGACTTTTCGTCGCTTATAAAATCTATAAACACTTTGCCACATGTGTAGGGAATTACTCCTTTGTGATCCCTAGTTGAAATACCACCTTATTGATATAGTAGTGTAAATATTCCCTATTTTCAATAAATTTAGATGCCCCATTCAAGTAGAGGGACCTAGTCCTATACACTATTAGTGAGAGAACCGTAATTTTCCCACCCAAAAATATTTTTTTGCCAACATTACTTTTAAATATTGATAGTTAGAAGCCATGTTTCTATTTTAATTAGAAAATAAACAATCTTAACTGATTTTATTATATATATATGGATATGTATATGTATAATATTTTTTTAAAATAAAACTATTATGGTGGTATTGGGGGCCACAGCCAGGCCGTGACCCCCACTTTTCCAAAAACCCTTAAATATTTTCCATATTCCTTTGCCATTTTATATATATATATATATATATATATATATATATATATATATTGCATGACATGTAACTTCTTACAGACCTATAAAGGTCGTGAATGATCTTATGTGGAACTACAATAATATATATATATATATATATATACATAAAATAATTTTTGATATATATGTATGCATATAAAAATACAAACACTTGTATGTATTTATGCATATATATGGATGTATAAGCCCCTTGCTTATTTTGACTAACTTTTTTTCATTCCTTCCTTCCTTGTGCCTCAATCAATTTTTTACACTTTTCAGGCACTCAAAATTATCTATAAATGGCTTCATCAGATAGAGAATTTTCTCACCTTTCCAGAAAGGTAAAATTTTCCTTCTAACTCCTTGTATTTTGCAAGTTATGGCTCGGCAAAGTTTTTGAGGGAAATTTTCCCTGGGAAGGTCCACAACCAACGAGGATGTGCCACATGACGGCAGAATGGTGGGTCAGTGGAGGTAAGTTAGAAAAATTTTCCAAGGAAGCGGTGGGGGCGTACAAAGAAAAATTTTTTTCCCATGGGCCCGCAAACCAATAAATGGCTTGAGCCCCGTGTGAGGAGGTGCCACGTGGTGGCGGAGGTCGGACCGGCGGAGGTAAGTTTTGGCTTTTCCAAAAAATGGCGCAACGAAAATTTTGGCCCAGAAGCCCCGCAAATGAGAGTGTGACACATGTCCATGAGGCCCAGAGGGGTGGAGGCTTTTTGCCAAAATAGTAAAATGGTGAAAAGGAAAAAATTGGCCCGCAGGCCCGCCAAGGAGAAAATGGAATTTTGTTTTAAACCCCGTGGACCAATAAGAAGATGACACATGTCCTATTCAGGTGGCAGAGGTCAGGGGCGCAGGGGAAATTTGACAATTTTTCCAAAGTGGTCGGCAGCAAAAGGAAAAATTTGGAGCCGTGCCCAGCGAATAGGAGGATGACACAGTGTCCACATGAGCATGGCGGCAGGTGGAGGAATTTTGGGATTTTTTCCAAAATTCAAAAAAGTGTAAAATGGCCATTTGAACCCGCAAACCAATGGGAATGTGCCACATGGCATTGGAGTAGTGGGGCACAGAGATTTTTGGGGAATTTTTCCCAAATTCAAAAAAGGGGAAAAATTTTAGGTTTCGGCCCGCCGACCTGATTTTTGCCCCAGTTTTTCCCTAAATCTTCAGAGGGGCATATCTTTCGATCCAGAGCTCATTTTTTCTCAATTTTGGTGTCATTGGAAAGCTATTGAAGTCCTCTACATGATGGAATCTTCAATTTTGTTTTTTGGTGGAGTTTAGTGAGAGAAAAATGAGAAAACACCTCTGGCATGGGGAAAAGAGTAGAACCGACATTCAACCACCATTTTTAATGCAGTATGGCTTCCATTCTTCTCCAGCATGGTCAAAAATCTTGGGGAATGAAATTTTAAGGGTACCCATGCTATTTTGATGGATTTGGTTGGTGGTTGAATCATTCATTTCATTTTTCCCATGTTTCTCCTTCCTGAACTCGGGTTTTCATTGTTAAAAGCCAGATTTGGCTCATTTGTAAAGGGTTGGACATTTTTTATGTTCTGTAGGCTCCCTCCTTCACCCTGGCAAGTGAATTTGTGGAATATCATACCTTTTTTAGGACTGCAACATGTTTTCTACCTCCTTGCTGTTGTAATGCACTGTATTTAAAAATGGAAATGACAATGCAAGCTCTGTGAATGAATTTTCAATCCTTTCTTGTGTTGTTTGCTCTATCCTGATCCTTCATTACAATTTTAGAAATTTGTGCATGATTTGTGTTGCATTTTTATAATCTGTGTCAATTTGTAGAAATAGATGTTCACCACTCCTTTGGTGTATCACCTTGTTAGTTTAGTTTTATCTTCTTTTCTCTCTTCTATCCTTGTCTCCTTGGCAGAATTAGAGTAGGATTTTGAGTTAAACCTCTACAAATTTCATGCATACATCTGATCAGAGGAGTAGAGGAACCAACCTTTAATCTGGAGATTTTTTTCCCATTTTTGCAAGTCCCACACTTGGGGAAAAGATTCCATGTTGTGCAATCACACTGGATGCCCATTATCAAACTAGAAATCTGAGAAAACATCTAGGGGTGCTGTGAATTTGCACTAACAGTTTTGGCACACCCAGTGGGACCTTAGAGGTCTTCATCTTCATTACAACAAAGTTGATGTGCATTTTTTGTAAGTTTCTTGCTTAAAAAGAGCCCTGATTTGCACATCTGGCGACTCCAAAGAGATAAAATCAACTGGTTTCAGCAGTCCAAGTCTGAAGATTCATGAGAAGGATCCAAACAAGGTCAAGGGCCAGAGAAGAGGGATTGTCTGAGTATCTGTAGTTATCCCTAGGAAGAAGAGAGAGGGGAAGAAGAATTCAAAGGTCTCCATCTCCACCAAACAGAACTCTATCAACTCCTCCACCTGGTAGACCTTTCACCCAATCAACAAGGGTTCTCAGGCCAATCAGAATGGCACAACACAACCCTTATGTCAACTTCACTGGCAGCAACCCACTTGCTCTCAATGCACAAAACCCAGTTCCAGTTGCAGCATTGAAGAACATCCCATACTTTACTGGGGAAAATCAGACCACTCCTGGTGATCATGTCAAAGACATTGCTAATGTTTGTGCAATCCATGAGATTGTTGAGATGCAAATTGTTGTCAAATTGTTGGCATCTTCATTCAAAGGGAAAGCCTTGCAATGGTTCAGGAGCCTTGGGGCAGGCTCTATCCAAAATTGGAACCAGTTGTGTATAGCTCTCCATGAGCAGTTTGGAGAAAAGGGAGATAATTTGTCTCTATTGGAACAACTGACAACTATCAAGAGAGCTCCCAATGAGCAGCTAACAGACTTCAATTTCAGATTTCAAAGGACATGGGATAGAATCCCAGTGACAGTAAGGCCAACAGCTGAAGGTGCTTTCTTATACTATCTCAAAGCTTTAAATTCTGATATTTCTATGTTAATCCAATCCATGGGAGGTGCAAATATACCTGCAGCTTATAGCATTGCCATTAGGGCTGAGAATTGTTTGATCCAAGCTGGTAAACTGGCTCCTAGGCCTCCCATGCCCTTATATCCAAACTTGGAAAACCCAAGCACTAGTCAAGCACCTACTTTAGCTCCTATTCCCACTCCTAGAAATCAGAGTTCAAATGAAACTTCTACTTCATCCTCTAGTGCCTCAAATGAACTTTAAGAAGTCATGAAACAATTACAAAATTTAGGCAATGAGCTGGTTACACTCAAGAGGCAGCAAGCCCAAAGTTTTAGACCTTCTTATCAGTCTCAAACTCAGCCTAATAGGCAACCATATCAGCCTAATAGGCCACCCAATCTAGCTGCAAATCAAAATCAAGTAAGGCCTCCTGCCAATAGACCATTTCAGCCCTATAACCCCAATGTTGCATCTACCTCTAAAGCCTTAGTGCCAGTGCAAAATAATATAGCTCAAGAGTATGATTGGTGTTTCCCATGCAATGAACCTCACAACCAGTCTATGTGCTTCAATGGTGCTTTGAACCAAGCTTTGATGGTGACAACAACTGGCGTAGAGAGTGAGGTGAGTCAAGAAACAAACCAACAACAAGGAACATCTCAGCAAAATACAACTCCAAATGAGACTACACTTGTGAATTGGCAGGCTGAAGATTTTTGTGGTATGAATCAAACAATTTCTCAGAATGTAGCAGCTAACACATGGTCAAAGAAGAGGAATATTGGTGAAGGGAAGTCATTAGCTCCAGGTGATCCACAACCTTCCATCACTCCACAAAGTGTTGGCAAGCAAAATGCAGTTCCAAATGTGCAAGGACAGCCCAAGCCACCTTCTAGACCAGCTCAAATGCCAGCTGTTGCAGCCCATGTACAAGAAAAGAATGTGCAGGCTAAGGGGCAGCAAAGAGATGTTTCATCCCCATTTAACATCATTGAACAAATGAAGAAGACAAATGTGAATATATCTATGTGGGAATCACTATCCATCCCAGGCCAAAGGGATCTACTACAAGCTGCCATAAAGAATTGGTCAACTTCAAATCAGCAAGCTCATATGCAAGAGAAGGTACTCACAAATGTTGCTCAGCCTGAGGGGAAGCTTGGAGGACTGCAAGGTAAATTTTTGAAGCCCCCTCCATTCTATGTTTCATTGATCATTGGGGATAAACTAGTACACAATTGTATGATTGATTCTGGGGCAAGTAGTTCTGTGATGCCCAAGCAAATAGCTGATCAGCTGGGCCTCCAATATGAAGTCATATCCAAAGGGGTGGTGCAACTGGATGGGACAACAGTAACAATAGTAGGGGTAATTAAATATTTGAGCCTCACTTTGCATGCATGCCCCAATGTCACTGTTTTGCAAGATGTGTCAGTGATAGATTTACCACCACTTTTTGCCCTATGTTTGTCAAGGGATTTCACAGCTAGAATTGGAGGCTATTTATCTGCTGATTGGTCACACATGTTGTTTCAGACCAGATATGGAACTAAGGCCACAATCAGGTCTGAACCTATTGCAAACTTTCACATTGAGCCTCATACTCCAAGCCCAATCAATGCCAACTGTTCAGCATTTGATCAAGAGGATTATCCAGGCACAGATGAAGCTGACACCAAAGTTGGAAGCATCCCAGATTTGACTCTTGATGAATGGGAAAGCAAGGTACATGCTTTTGATCCCTACAAGGAAATAGAGGAATCTGAACTAGGAGTTTATTACATGCATGAAGAAAATCAGCCTATTCCTAGCATCACCAAGCCAGACCATAAAGATGACAATGAGGTATGGCAGTTGTTCTTTGATGGATCAAGAAGTAGACAAGGTGCAGGGGGGAGCTATGCTTGTTTCACCTCAAGGCATTAAGTATTATTCAGCTTTTAGATTTCAGTTTGCATGTTCTAACAACACTGCTGAATATGAAGCTTTGATACAAGGATTGCATTGGTCAAGAAAGAGAGGTATCAAAAACTTACAAGTCTTTGGTGACAGTGAGCTGATTGTTAATCAAGTTAAAGGACAACATGCTACCAAAAATGACCTGCTCAAGTGTTATAAGAATAGGGTGTGGGACCTCATTGAGGATTTTGAAGGCTTTGGCATCAACTCCATCCCTAGGAAAGAAAACCAAGCTGCTGATAGGCTTGCAGCAGTTGGAGCAGCCTTTGATGTTGTGGAGAGTATCAAGGAAGATAAAGTGCAGCCAAACATTCATGTGATTGTAAGGCCATCAGTGCCAGACAATAATGTAAGTTGGCAAGTGTTTGAAAGTGACCAACAAATCATCAATTTCTTGCAAGAAGAAGCTGAGTTCTCAGCCAAAAATCAGGAAAAGTTAGAACAACAGTATGGTGATCAAGTGGTACAGCTGAGAACCAACAAACTACCAAAAGGACTTGTCACTTTGGAGTCCATCTTTAATCCTAATGATCAATTTAGGAAGGAGAAAGCAAACATCCAAGTCAAGGGAGAAGATTCAGTGCCCATCTCAGTGGGAGAAGGAAAATCACTTCAAATTGGTAAAGTGACAACCAAGCAAGAAAGGTATGAGTTCATGCAACTTTGCCAAGAGTTCCCGGATATATTTTCTTGGAGCTATGAAGACTTGAGGGGTTTCAATCCCAAGCTAGCTCAACACACAATTGAATTAGATCCAAGTGCTAAACCCATCAGGCAAAAACAAAGACCAGTCAATCCACACATGGAGCCTCTCATGAAGAAGGAATTGAATAAGTTAATAGAGGCAAGTATCATATTTCCCATCAAGCATTCAAGCTGGGTTGCAAACTTGGTTCCAGTTAGAAAGAAGAGTGGAGAAATCAGATTGTGTGTAGACTTTAGAGATTTGAATAGAGCATCCCTCAAGGATCATTACCCACTTCCTTCTATGGAGCAGATTTTGCAAGTTGTTGCTGGCTCTGAGAGGTTTTCATTGCTAGATGGTTATTCAGGGTATAATCAGATCATGGTAAAGGAGGATGATCAGTTCAAAACAGCCTTCACCACCAAATGGGGAACCTATGCATATAGGAAAATGCCATTTGGGCTGTCTAACGCCGGAGCTACCTTCCAAAGGGCAATGGATATGGCATTCAAGGGATTGATCAACAAAATAGTGCTGATATACCTAGATGATATTACTGTATTTTCTAAAAGTGTAGCAGATCATCTCTTTCATTTGAGACAAGTGTTCCAAAGATGTAGAAGATTTGGGGTATCCTTGAATCCTAAAAAATGTATTTTCCTAGCTCATGAAGGAAAGCTCCTAGGCCACATTGTTTCCAAAGAGGGATTAGCAATTGATCCAGAGAGGGTTGAAGCAATAAAAGCACTGCCATTACCAAGTCACAAGAAGGCCCTTCAAAGTTTCTTGGGAAGAATCAATTTTGTTCAAAGGTTTGTTCCAGACTTTGCAGCCCTTGTCAAGCCAATAACTATGATGTTGAAGAAAAGTATGGCTTTCAAATGGACAGCTGAAGGTAAGGCAAGTTTTGAGGCAATCAAAGAGGCTATCTCACAAGCTCCAACTCTCATTAACCCAGATTTCTCTAAGGATTTTATCCTTTATGCATTTGGAGGTGATGATACAATTTCTGCAATTTTAGTACAGTAGAACAAAGAAAATGCAGAGCAGCCAATTGCCTTCTTTAGCCAAAGCTTGGAGGACTATGAGGTGAGGTATTCCTTCATTGAGAAGCATGTTCTTGCAGTGATTAGGAGCTTGAAGAAATTTAAGCATCTAGTTTCAAACAAAAAGGTTCAACTGTTGGTTTCTCATGTGGGAGTTAAGGACTTCCTCCTCAACAAAGACCTAAATGAAAAACATGCAGGGTGGATTACTCGTGTCATGGAGTATGACATTGAGATCAAAGTCACCAAGCTGGTCTGAGGAAAGGGATTGTGTGAGCAGCTGGTCTTGAGAAAATCAATGGAAGCAAGCAATGGGAAGGATGTTGTTTTGGCGTTGCAAGACAACCAAGAACAAAGAGGTGTTCAAGAAGAGAATGGTGGTATGCTCACTCCTTGCTGGACCCAAGACATAATGCACTTCTTACAAATAGGCCTATGCCCTCCAGAGATGAACAAAACCAAGAGAAGACACTTCAGATTGCAGGCTATTCCATATGCACTTGTTGATGGTGTCTTGTTCAAAAAGGATATAAATGGATTGTTGCTGAGATGCATTGGGACAAATCAAATTAAGAGAATGTTAGAAGAGTTCCATGGTGGATCAGCTGGGGTCATTTTTCTCCAAGAGTGACAGCCCTCAAGATTATGAAGGCTGGCTATTATTGGCCCAAGGTGTTTAGTGATTGTTATGCATGGATCAAGAGGTGCAAAAATTGTGCATTCTTCACAGGCAAGGAAAGATTAGCAGCCCTTCCATTGCACCCAATTTCAGTTGACCAGCCATTCATGCAATGGGGTTTGGACTTCATTGGATTCATTAACCCAAACTCAAGCCAAGGACACAAGTGGATTCTAACAGCAACAGACTACTTCACCAAATGGACTGAGGCGGTGGCACTCAAAGAGGCAAATGAATCTAGCATTCTAGACTTCTATGAGGGGATAGTAACCAGATTTGGTATACCTGCCACTATAATATCAGATAATGCATTGGCATTCATAGGATCAAAGGTAACTGAATGGGCTGTTAAGAATGGGATCTATCTGAGCACTTCATCAAATTATTACCCTCAAGGTAATGGCCAAGCTGAGTCTACCAACAAGAACCTATTAAAGATCATCAAGAGGACTCTTGATGAAAATCAGAGGACTTGGCACACTAAACTTAAATCAGCCTTATGGGCTGATAGGATAACTCCCAAGAGATCCACCAGTAACTCTCCATTCAGACTTGTTTATGGAAGAGAGGCAATCTTGCCTATGTCACTTGAGTTGCCAACGTTGGAACTCATGAAGCAATTGGAATTGTTGGAGTTTGAACCCATGGAGGTTAGATATGCAGAATTGATGGAACTCCAAGAAATCAGAGAGCATGCAGCCCAAACAATGGAGAAGGACCAAGCCTTGATCAAGAGAACCTTTGATAGGAAAGCTAAGGCTAGAACCTTCCAAGTTGGAGATTTAGTGTTGAAATGGGATGCAGACCAAGCAAAGCCAGGAAGGCATTCAAAGTTTGATGCCATTTGGAGTGGCCCCTACATGGTCACAAAATGTAAGAACAACAATGCCTTCCAATTGTCTACATTGGATGGTGAAGAACTGCAGATTCCAGTTAATGGAATCCATCTAAAGCATTGCTACTAGAAGGGAAACTCCTCACCTTGTACATATTAGCTTAGATTTTCATTCCTCCAAGTGCTTGTGCACATTGTTTTGTTGTAGCTTAGTTTTACATTTCCCTAAGTGCTTTGGCACAAGCTTTGTTGTCCCAAGGATGCATCTTTGCAGGCCATGTTCCAGATCAAGTGATGTTCTACTCTCACAATCTTCTTTCTAGAAATTTTCTAATGAGTTGAGAGTACCAAGTAGTTAAGTTGATGACTCCATTTCCCAATGGATTGCTTCAGGTAGCTGGTCACTTCATCCAGTAGGCAGATGACCCCTCTGAGTCACCAAAATTGTTATCCAAAATAAGCCCCTTGCTTATTTTTGACTAACTTTCTTTCATTCCTTCCTTCCTTGTGCCTCAGTCAAATTTTTCCACTTTTCAGGCACTCAAAATTATCTAGAAATGGCTTCATCAGATAGAGAATTTTCTCACCTTTCCAGAAAGGTAAAATTTTCCTTCTAACTCCTTGTATTTTGCAAGTTATGGCTCGGCGGAGTTTTTGAGGGAAATTTTCCCTAGGAAGGTCCGCAACCAATAGGAATGTGCCACGTGGCGGCGGAATGGTGGGTCAGTGGAGGTAAGTTAGAAAAATTTCCAAGGAGGGCTCAGGGGGGCAAAGAAAAAAAAATTTCCCGAAGCCCGCAAACCAAAGAAATGGGAGGCCCACGTGAATCCATAAGGCCACGGGGTCGGAGAGGTCAGAGTGATTTTTGGTAAGTTAAGAAAATTTCCAAAAAATGGCGCAATGAAAATTTTGGCCCAGAGGACCCACATGAATAAGAATGTGGTGTCCATGAGGTCAGTGGAAGTTGGAGGGGTGAAAATTTTGGCTTTTTGCCAAAATAGTAAAGGGGTGAAAAGGAAAAAATTGGCCCGCAAGCCCGCCAAGGAGGAAATGAAGAAATTTGTTTTAGGCCCGCGGACTAATAAGAAGTGACACATGTCCTATTCAGCAGGTGGAGGTCGAGGGCACGGGGGAATTTGGAAAAATTTTTCCAAAGTGTTGAAAATGGCATAAAGGAAATTTTTTTTCCCGTGGCCCAAAGGAAAGAAATTTGAGCGCAAGGCCCGCAGCCAATAGGAGGATGACACGTGGCAGCGGAGCGGCGGGGCGCGGAGGAATTTTGGAAATTTTTTCCAAAATTCAAAAAAGTGTAAAATGGCCATTTGAACCTGCGAACCAATGAGGAAGTGCCACATGGCAGTGGAGTGGTGGGGTGTGGAGATTTTTGGGGAATTTTTCCCAAATTCAAAAAAGGGGAAAAATTTTAGGTTTCGGCCCGCCGACCTGATTTTTGCCCCAGTTTTTCCCTAAATCTTCAGAGGGGCATATCTTTCGATCCAGAGCTCAGTTTTTCTCAATTTTGGTGTCATTGGAAAGCTATTGAAGTCCTCTACATGATGGAATCTTCAATTTTGTTTTTTGGTGGAGTTTAGTGAGAGAAAAATGAGAAAACGCCTTTGGCATGGGGAAAAGAGCAGAACCGACATTCAACCACCATTTTTAATGCAGTATGGCTTCCATTCTTCTCCAGCATGGTCAAAAATCTTGGGGAATGAAATTTTAAGGGTACCCATGCTATTTTGATGGATTTGGTTGGTGGTTGAATCATTCATTTCATTTTTCCCACGTTTCTCCTTCCTGAACTCGGGTTTCATTGTTAAAAGCCAGATTTGGCTCATTTGTAAAGGGTTGGACATTTTTTATGTTTGCAGGCTCCCTCCTTCACCTTGGAAAGTAAATTTGTGGAATATAGAACCTTTTTTAGGACTGCAACATGTTTTCTACCTCCTTGCTGTTGTAATGCACTGTATTTAAAAATGGAAATGACAATGCAAGCTCTGTGAATGAATTTTCAATCCTTTCTTGTGTTGTTTGCTCTATCTTGATCCTTCATTACAATTTTAGCAATTTGTGCATGATTTGTGTTGCATTTTTATAATCTGTGTCAATCTGCAGAAATAGATGTTCACCACTCCTTTGGTGTATCACCTTGTTAGTTTAGTTTTATCTTCTTTTCTCTCTTCTATCCTTGTCTCCTTGGCAAAATTAGAGTAGGATTTTGAGTTAAACCTCTGCAAATTTCATGCATACATCTGATCAGAGGAGTAGAGGAACCAACCTTTAATCTGGAGAGTTTTTTCCCATTTTTGCAAGTCCCACACTTGGGGAAAAGATTACATGTTGTGCAATCACACTGGATGCCCATTATCAAACTAGAAATCTGAGAACTCAGGTAGTATCTTATTACCCTGTTTAAATAATCTTTTAACCTGATTAACATAACCCCTCCTTAGTGGGAATAACACAATGTTCTTAATTAAATCTTACTTAATCCATAATAACCTTCATTTGATAAAACTAAATGTTAGGTTAGACTCATCCAACTCCTTAGTGGTTAAAGGTCTCCTATAGACTCAAGTATTGTCCAAGATCAACTAATACTATGGCTACCTTATACAACCTTTATA
Organism: Taxus chinensis; assembly: GCA_019776745.2. Lineage (NCBI taxonomy): Eukaryota > Viridiplantae > Streptophyta > Pinopsida > Cupressales > Taxaceae > Taxus > Taxus chinensis. Next base: position 444,683,525 of record CM034151.1, on the reverse strand, counting down.
AGATCTAGTTGGAATATTGACCAAGAGTGGGTCATGGAAACCATACTTTCATGAGTAAGTATTTGTTTACCATTTTTTTCATGTAACTAGGTTTATAGGACTTTGGGTTAATTAATTATAGGTATCCCTAGTCTCGACGCCAGTGTTCAATGGAATTTCCATGGTCAACTTTTATTGGAGGAATGAGTTAGCATAACAATAGTTAATTCAATGGATACTTATTTAACGTTTACACATAAAAAAAGCTCCCTAGTTGTTTATTTGGCTCACTAGTTGTTTATTTGGTCATAAAATCATGGGCATAATACCAAGAAATATCCCATCTTCATTTATCAATATATGATATCTTGCACCAAACTCAAGATACCACATGAACACATGTGTATATAGAATTTATATGTTATGTATCAAATCAATGTGCCAAACATCATGTATAAATTAACAATATATCTAAGAAAACTACAGCATATCTTGATTTTATATTTTTCTCCTATATGAATGTTTTTATGATATGTGACTATTTGCATGATTTTGAAGTGTTTTTAAATAGCTATGTATAATAAAGGGGATAACACAAGAGCTATATGATAAGGGCCTCATGAAGATGCATGTCATGTTTGGTAGACAGAGGAGATGCAAGCTCATCAAGTAGTATATGAAGTGAAGGATTCTCATGTATGATATGTGTAGAATCAATAATATGTGCCGAAGGGGAGTGAGCATGGAAAGACCCATGAGAAGTAAAAAAATGTATAAGGTGTTTGTTGGTGATTCGAATTCATCTTAGGTGACCGAGGAGGATACCAGAGTGTGGAGAAAGAGTGGAATATAACATGAGACATTATAGATGAATATATAGATGTATTGTCACTAGATATAGTGGATGAGCTTATGGGGCCAATATTTTGTGATATAAAATACATGAATTGGATTCCCCCAAGTGTGACCACATGGTTATTGTAAATGAACTTGACAATTTGGTGCAATATGGAAAATATAGCCCCAAAGGTGTAAAGATAAACACAACTTAGACTAATGTCACATGATGTAAGAGAAGATACTATTATGAGTGTAATAGAAAAGGTATTGGGCCAACTATAAGGGGGAGTAAAATATGCCTAATTCATGTTTTAAGATCAACAATGAAATCCCTTTTAGTATACCAAAGAGAGTGTTGCAATGTTGAAGTGTACATATCTTGGGGATTAGTGATATAAACTAAAACATTACATATGGGTTGTTGGTCAACCAAAGCAGATGTGTATAGTGTATGATAAACAAATTCAATATGCCTAATGCATGTTTTAAGATAAACAATGAAATCCCTCTTAGTGTACTCAAGAGAGTGTTGCAACGTAGAAGTACACATAGCTTAGGGAGTAGTGATATAAACTAAAACATTACATATGGGTTGTTGGTCAACCAAAGCATGTATGTATAGTGTATCAAAAACAAATGCATTCGTCATATCTATTTTATTAAAGACAATAAACATTGAGGAATTTTTAGTGAAAATAGTTCCAATAATTGCACCAAACTTGTTATTATAAGATGATAGGGAAAAAATGGTAAGCATTTCAAAATTATAGAGTAGATTTGGAGGCATCATGTTCTAGGAGAAGGTCACTAAATATATTAGCTTTACATTTTCATTAGTAGCTTTTGGTTGAGGTGTAGTCTCATATTCAATAATACTAACATCAAGTAGGTACTAGATAATATTACTAGGTGTAAATAAATTTAGGTAGAGTGACTAATACATCAATGGTATTCACTGTGAATAAAATCATCAAATCATTTACCATGAGATGACCTTAGATCAAACTCAAGTGGTGGAGGGAGGATACCAAGTTACACTCAAGAAAGGAAGATAAGTGAATTGATCTCAGGAGGATTGTAATTGTAGCTTCATATGTTGAGACACGCATTTGAATATGGTTTTAGCATCAAGTTTATAATTAGTATCTTTTTTGGTAGAAGTGACCTTGGATTGAAGCTTGTGAGTAGATGTGCTTGAGGGATGAAAAACATATTTGAGCTTATTAATTTTGAGGATATTATATTTTCTTTATTTAAAAGTATGAAAAAGATAATAAAATGCATGAAAGTTGTCGAAAATTACCAATTTTTTGTAAAATAACAAGGATACTTTGTGTAAAGAGATCATGTAATTTGGTATCAACCAACATATTTCTCATCTTAGAAAGTGTATTCTTATATCATAAAACATAATCTATAATGGTATCATTGGAACCTTATCACATGTTAAAATTTGAGCATATGCTAATTTTTCATGAATTTTGATAGAAAATTATGCAAGGAATTCATTATCAAGAGGAGTGAATGTTTACCTAAAAAATGGAGTCCACTGTGATTATGAATTCTCTACCTTTGTAAGTTAATCATTTTTTAGCAAATTCTTGTGAGAAGTGAAGGTCATGCCCTTTAACTCTCTCCATGAAAATATTGAAACCACCTTTGCTTAGTATGCTCCAAAGCTCATTATTTTTCTTCAACTCATCAATACTAATAGGATCAACTCGGCATCTTTCTCCCTCGATGTTGTCAAAAACTTTCCTAGAAGATAAAAGGCTCACACTTCTATAGCACCTATTAACAAATTTGGTGATTTCAAAGGAGAGGAGGTGATATTTTATAGTTTGAGGTAGAATCTTGAACACAAACGAAATCAAAATCATGTGTGGATAAACTAGTTTGTTCATTGTTTATAATAATTACAATGCTTGGTGGAGGGATTTTGTCAGTAGTCCACACTTGATAATCATTAAGATTAACACCATTATTTTTCATCAAATCAGCAACTTTATTTCCTTCACGATAAGTGTGCTAAATAACATTATAAGTAAATGTGTTAAGGATCTTAATCACCTCTCCTATGATATGTTTAATAGTCCATCTTACATGATCTTTTCCATTAGGAAAATTGGTTATGTTTAATGAATCCCCATCCATGATTAAGTTGCTAACATTAATCTCCCTAACAAGCATAATGCCCCATAAAGTAGCAAGGGCCTCCAAATAATGGTTAGAATTAATTCCCATAAGACCAACATAAAGTTTTATTATTTTTTCTTTCACATTTATAATACATCTGCCACCACTAGACTTTCCTGGATTTCCCTTAGAAGCAATGTCATAGTTAAGCTTTAGCCAACCTGAATGGGAGGGTGCCATTTGACATACTCTTTGTTGGAAACAACTTCTTGTTAAAAAATAATGTCAATAATGTGGTGGAAGAGAAAACATTTCTGGGAAAAGGCGAGTCAATCAAACACACAATAGGAGGACTATTTAGGGACTCTCTTCCTCCACCATATAACATCATTGTTCTCCTGGTAATGAAATACATTACCATCGAAGGAAGGTTCCAGGTAATGTCAAATTTTAACCTGGTTTTTCTTGTAATACCCTTTTTGTTCTAATAGTTGTACTTTGATTCTGTGATTGACTAGCATACATTTACTATGGGATTGTACTATGATTGATGATCATTATTGGATGGTATGTGAATATTTTCTGGGAAAGAATTATTTAATTTATGACCTAGAATACTTGCATAGAATATGTACTTAATGATTTGATATAATTGTTGTTATGTTTACCTTTCCATTGTTGATTACTTTAATGCTCTTAGTAACTCCATCTCTTGAATAGTATGATCTGAGTTCAAGAGAAGAGAATTGATAAAATTTATGGGGTAATCTATACTATTATTTCTATTTATCTTCTTTTGTTAGATTATATTATTGATAGGTTGATTCATAATAACACCTTGGATCGCTTTCAGTGATCTAGGATAGTATCCTGAATCTTCATAATATTTTGGAATATAATTCGAGAGCATACTCAACTTCTCTTAGGCCTTTGATTATTATTGTTAGGCCTAAAGTTTATAATTGAACCTAATCTTAACCTGATATAATGTTACAATGTTCCTTATGAAATATTTACTTTATTCAAATCTAGGCCCTGCTACATATAAATATAGGCCTATAGAGAATGGATATGTTGAAATAGTTATATTAAATCTAAACCTATGTTAAAATGTTTGTGCTCTACTTCTAATTCTAAATTCCTAACCTAAGGAAAAGGGGATTCTATGAAAATGGTTTGAGTGCCTTAAAATTTATTAAGGTACCTATGGGTAGATACCTATATGCATTTTTAATTATTTAACAGACCTATCCTAAATTTTGTGATGTTGGGAGGTTATTTGGAATTGAATATGCAGGCACATAAACACAACTTTTCCATGAATAACTTCAAAGAAAACCATCAAAGAATCTTATCAAACTTATTAAATAAGATATTTGATAAAAATATTAGAATAAAACTTCACATGTCTCTTTTCCATTTTATTTTAACAGTCAGAGCTTGAACCGAGTCTGAAAAACCAACCATATGCGACTAAAATCAAACTACTGCCCAGAAAAATGCTCTTTTATCTAATAAAATTTTACCCACTTCATTATTGATAAGAATAGAGGCATTTAACATGTGGGTAATGAAAATAATCATCCAAATGTGATTTAAAACTTTCATTGGCTTCACTATGTAAGCTTCATCAAGTGTTGTGAACTCATAGAATTAAAAATGCATGCATTCAAAGCAAACAAAACTGGCGCAAATGGAGAAAAATATGTGTTTTAATCAAGAGAAAAATACATGTGAATCTTAGACACATGCTTGATTGTAATGGTGGAGTTCAAAAATAACAACTACATAATCAACAACTCAATAAATCATCCAAAACTAGGCTTCCTTCACAAGCAAGAAACCACAAAATGACCCAAAACTCCAAGTTTTCCTCAACTCAATGCCATTAATGAGGTGAAATCAATGCATGTGTACTCATTCAATACTCCACTATGGGCCATCTCATCAGGTTTACCCTAATGGTGGGGAATTGGGTTATATGTGAGAGTTCTTAGGGTCCATTCCCCCGAGCTAACCACCTCTATAGCTCGTGGTTACTCGGCTAGGTAGTGTCAAGCGAGTTAGTTGCTTTGGTGGTGGAGGTGGTCTATTGATGTGGTGTCAAGTTGGCTTGGTGTTCAATGTGACGTGGGTTAGGGGAATTCATGAATCCTGTGTTCAATGTGATGAGGCATTTCTTGGCATTACGACATGAGATTTATCCAAAACCACTTTTATCCAATGGGTAATGGTGTAACGGTTATTAGGTCTCCTTATAATTGGGAGGTCCAAGGTTCAAATCTCATCTCTGTGTTAAGGAAGCCTACTACTGATGATTTGGATTCCCTAATGATAGGGTGCCACAATAATGTGGTTTAATTTGTGGGCTAGACAAGATCTTAAACTACCATCATTGGATGGTTCCACGGCCGGTGTGGCCTAGTGATGCCACATGGGCTAGGGCCCTCTCCCTGGGTAACTCAAGAAAAAAAATACACCACTACAGGCCAACCACTATACAACTACCACCTCAAACTTAGAAATTTCTAATGCCTTTGAAAATAAAAATATACATCATAGCTCAAACAGGGTCGAATAAAATGGTGACCACTTTAATATATCTCTTTTTAATGAACCAATGTCATTCAAATAAAATGTTTAGCATCCATGCAAGGTGATATCAAACCTATCATTTGGAATACATATTCCCATATTATGTGAATTTCAATCCTTAGGTAAAGCAGAGTGTCAGCTCGTGTGATTCAAATTATATGACATTTTAACGATATTTATCAACATGATAGAAACCATACATGAGATTCATCAATATACGCAAAGTGGAAGCCAATCAATGAACTTACAAAAAGAAATAATCATTTAAAAACCATCACATCTTTATTATATCACCCTAAACAAATCATTTCCAAAATGGAAAGAATAAATATACCATGATGCGAGCTTGAAAAGCAAAATTGATATCACAAAACGAAACTTAATCTCCATTGTTGAAACCATACAATCCAATTTGGAAAACAAGATGACATATATATCATTCTAGAAATCAAAACCATCTGATAGAGTAAATAATGCCATAAAACCACTTAATGTTATAAAAATTAAATAATGCATTAAATATCAAGTTGCCCCTGCCTGACTTATCACAAATGCATGCATGTATGATGTAGAAAAATGGGAATAGGGAAGTTTTTAATGATTTTCAAAGAAAAAGGGGGTATGTAAAATTTTATCAATAACAGAAGTTGCTTGATAGTAGAGGGAGGAGACATCTCGATGATGGATTTAATTTTGGTAGGGTCCACTTCAATGCCCCTGATAGGAATGATGAATCCTAAAAGCTTACCGGTAAGAACACTGGATATGCACTTAGTGTGGTTAAGGTGGAGGAAGTATTGTCTAAGATGAGTAAAAATGACATCAAGGATGGTGAGATGTTCTTTATGTTGTTTAGATTTACCCAAGAGATCATCAATGTAGTCTTCCACAATCTTATGAATGAGATCATGGAAGATGTTTTCCATAGCGTGATGATAAGTGGCCCCTGCATTTTTAAGTGTGAAGCACATGATGCGGTAGCAAAAGGTCCCCCAATAAGTAATGAAGGAATTTTTATGTTGGTTTTCGGTTGTAATAAGAATTTGATTTTAGCCAGATAAGTCATCCATAAGAGATAACATCTCATGGAATGTTGTGAGGTCGACAAGCCGATCAATTTTAGGAAGAGGGAATTCATATTTAGGACATGTGAGATTAATCTTAGAAGTCTGTGTAAATACGTAACTTTCCAGAGGCTTTGGTTATGGGTAAAATATTGGAAACCCATGCTGGATAGTCAATGGGTAATAGGTAGTTAACATAAAGAAGACATTGTAATTCTTCTTTCTTGAGGATGGCTACGTGAAGTTGCATCCTACGTAGTTTCTTATTTGACAAGCTTAGCATTAGGGATTGTGACGATGTTGTGAATGATGATGTTAGGGTCAATACTTGGCATGTCACTATATGACCATGGGAAGGCTTGACTATGTTTAGAAAGGAACACAACACTTATTTCACTAAATCTAGACCTATTCCAATCTGAGAAGCAAAAAAATATAGCCAATATTGGAATCCAAAACTACTTGTTTTGGATTCCAAAATGTTAAATATTGGAATTATCTAGACTCCAAAATCACACATATTGGATTCCAATATCGCATATATATTGGAATCCAAAATCATATATATTGGAATCTAAAATCACATATATTGGAATTTACTGCACTCCAAAGTCCCATATATTGGAATCCAAAAATTAAAATATTGGAATCCATTACACGGGCTAGCATCTACTAGGCATTATCTATTCTTTGGATTAAACATAACATGTATCTATTTTATACGGGTTAGCAGCCCTAGGTATTGTTTATGATTTATTATGTACAGAACATGTTTCTATTTTATAAGCGTTATCGGTTGCCAGCCATTATTTATGCTATGTTATATGTAGAAAATGTTTATGTTTTAAATGGGCTACCGGCCGTTAAGCATTATTTATGCTTTGTTATATATAGAACATGTTTTTGTTTTATATGGTCTAGCAGACACTAGGCATTATTTATGACATGTTATGTACAGAACATGTTTCTATTTTATACAGGATAACGGACGCTAAGCATTATTTATGTTTTGTTATAAACAGAAAATGTCCTTGTTTTATACGGGGTATTGACTGCTAGGCATTATCAATGTGTTGTAATAAGGTTCTTATCAGTTTTTAAATTTATTTAAGATTAAACTATGAATATTTGAATAATCAAAATGACTTGTGGCCCAGTGGCCACTAGGCTAATGAAATTCAAGAGATTTGAGACACTTCTAAGTTCATGCAGTATGATGTGATTGAACCTCAGCGTAACCAGAGAATTACTAAAGATATTATGAAGAAATTAGAAGAGGGTGACTATTTAGAGTAGGAGAATGTGATTAAAACTGTAAAACCAATCCAGATATATTTACATATTCAATTATAGATATGAAATAAGTTTAAATTGCTTTACTAAATATATAAATGTAGAAAAACATTTTAAGAATTGTTTGAATTTTATTGTAACACTATTCCCAAAGATCTGGGATTCCAAATTAACAAAATAAATCATAGTGAAGCTCCAAAAAATAAGTTCCCTCAAATTTTTTTGATCAAATATCATCTCAAACATCTTCTCTTATCCTTCAATGGTTGTAATAAAGTCCACAACGTGGTGTTAAATTTAACGCTAGTTTAGACATTTTTTTATCATTTTTATCCGTAAAATAGTTGCAAACCTTTGAGATAACCTTCACATATGACTTGCATATTTTAGATATGACAGTCAATTTTTCTAGAGATTTATTTATATATTAATTATATTAAAAATAATTAAGTATATATAGTATAATTTTATATTTATTTTATGAACAGCGTAAAAAATACTATTTTACAATTTTTCAAGGGAAAGTTTTTCTGATAATTCACCACAGAAGTTATTCAATCATATTGTTAGCTTATAATCAGTGAAAATATAAATCCTCCCAACTTATATTTTGACAATCTCAACATAATATAATAGAGTTACGCAGTACTTTCATAATAACATATGAATGTATATATTATTGACAATGTTAAGTAGTACCATCATAACAACATTCTGAAAAGATAAATAGTTATTTAGCATTTTATTGCTCCAAATATTTGATGCCCTCTACCACATTCAATCCTTGAGACACTATTTGTGATATTTTTTTGTACAAATCGGCCATCAACCATTTATATTTTGTACGATTATTATGTCTACTTTTCATCCCCACCATAAATATTTCAATAGGGTTCCCCTTTGCACCTAATGTAATACACAAAGTGTTTTTAGAATTGTATGAAAAATCATTTCTACTCTACACCTTTTCTAGATCTCTTATTGTTATTCCCTTGACTATATTGTAGTCTTCTTTTCTCCAAGTGAGTCTTGCATACAATACAGTCGATAATTTTTTATTGAAGCCCGCTAATATCTTTTTAACATCAGCATAAATGATGTTGTCAGACTAGAATCCCAGTTCACAGTATGGTGATAATAATTTTATAAATTCAGACACGCCACCTCGCAGGTTGACAATTTTCTTGTCGAACCTGAATGAAATATTCCTATTGTAAGTTTTTTAATCCCATATAGCAGGTCTTCCATATCTAAAATAAGTAAATAACTCTTATCGCTACCTGCAAGGAAGTAAAAAAATTATTTTCATCAGCCGCATATCAATTATAACCAATTAAAATAAAAAAACATTTTAGCTTACGACTAACAATTACCAATTGAGATTGCGGCTTGGATTACACCACCTTTACATGATGTTAGATCCATTGATGCAAGATCTATTTCAAATAAACATTCATCAATTCATAATCTATTTCTTGTTATTGAAAATGTGAGCATAATGTATTTGAAATAAACATTAATCAATTCATAATCGATTTCATGTTGTGGAAAATGAAATCTTAAATGGATAAAAATAGTGGTTTTTGTGGTGATATGGTAAGTACAATATCAATTGTTCTCTGTCTTATAATTAAAATTTAGAGGCCGCTAGGCTACGCTTATATTCATTTCGAACCACCCTTTGGTGGAAAACAGTCCTCGGCTATTGATGAGGATTTGCGACTACTAGGCTATACCATCATTGGTTGAACTACACTTAGTTGGAAAATCTTTAATGAGGCTAGCCAAGTTTTTCTTGACATACCTACGAGATGAATCAAGCCATATGCAGTTCTATTTATGATGATGTTGAATCCCAAACAATTTTAATTTAATGTAAGTAGTCAGTATGAAGTAGTGAATCAATGAAACATTGTAGACAGTATGCAGTTGTAAATCAACGAGATATTGATGAATGTAAGGTTTTTTAGTCTAACCATTATTGTATTGAATGTGGATGCATAGATTCCACTAAGATTTATACTTCCTTTTAAATTGTTATCGTAGCTTACAAATGGATTTCCTTAAACTTTTTCTTCTACCATATTCCAAACATCTAAACTACTATATGTTAGTTATCGTTTCCTATAAATTTATGGGCCTTATAAATGATTTTGTTTTAAAATACACATGGCTAACATACCAATTTGTGAGTGTTTATTCATGTTGGATACCTTTGTGCCCTCCATGGTTACATTCTCTTATTGTTGGTTATGTGTATAAACATTTATTGTCTTATAAATTTGTGGGGCTTATTAGCAGTTTTGTTTGTAAATTCACACAATTAACATGCCTGGATCTGATGGCGTATTCATGTCCGATGTGCCTGCATCCTCCACATCTGTCATTTGAACTGTAAAAAACATAAGTTTGTTAAAAATTTGAAAACCATGGCAATTGAAAATAGAGCTCATTAAACATATTTATAAAATGATTGAAGGTAAATCACCATGTTGAACTAGTTGTGTAGTGTCAAGGTGAAAGGGTTGTACATCATATTTTATAGCTTTGTGGTTGTTTGCATAAACAATAAATGTATAAGTAGCATATATAGGTTAAAATCCATTAAATGAAATCACTTGTTGAATTTTTCTTTGGTGATGAACCTTTATTCATATGAGAATAGTAATGTTTCAAAAACATTTCTTGAATATGTGTCTCAACAATGAAAATAGCAGATAGTTTGGAATCCACTAATGCACGGAGTGTGAACACTTCCACTATAAAACACTAGTACTAGAGAATTTTTGGAACAACATCAAGTGAATATCAGCCCAGAACTCATATGATATTTTAGAAGGAAAAAGGTGGATGTTTCCTTATAGGCCAATTTCTCTTGCAGTTACCATTTTTTGTGGAAGTTTCTCCATCCAATCCCTAGTGACCTCTTCTCTATAATCATCATTATTGTCACAGTTGTGCACACCATATATTGTGTACATAAGACACAAACTTTTGAATATCTCATTGCTATCGTAGAGTCTGTAGCATCCATCCAGAATTGATACTCCACTTTTTTAACCTTTTCCATGTATCTTTTTACTGTGTCTCTTAACATTTTTGAATAACCAATTGGTATTAGAATAATAATAATACAATCCAGCACACTAGTTCTGATAACTGTTAGAAGCTCCATTATTACATCAGAAGAAATATCGCTAGCCAAATTACAAAAATCAGTGATCACACATTCAACATTGAAAGGATTAGTCGAAGGAATAGTTGATAAAGTTAATGGAAGAAAGAATGGATATGCACATTTACAAGAAAAATTGTCTATGTCTTCCATCCTTGTTGGTATATTTCCTTCCAGTGACATCACATAGTTGTCTAATATTATCTAAGCCTCAACGGGAAGAACTTCTTCCACCTCATGATATTTTTCTCATTTTTTCCATTTTTCCCCTATATGGGAATCATATTTTATTTTTCCATTTCTCTCTTCACCCAATAATACAAACAACTAGTAGTAGTGTGATTCATACAATTTAAATTTTTCAATTAATTGGATTCACTACAGGTTGTCAATACAATATTATCTAGATGTTTATTCCTCAAATAATGTAGAACTTTTGCTCTCATTTTTTTCTCTCATTTTATTCTCTAGTAGTAAGAATAAAATTTCTTTGCTATTACACCAACCTCAATAGACCCAGTTGATTTAGTATTCATTTTCAACCCATGCAATTTTTATTTAGATGGGTCTATCTCCAATTTAGTCAAATATGTTTGCCTCAGCATAGTAAACAACTTGGCATGTTTTGGAGGTGAAAGCAAACCTTTTATATGCAAGAAATGACAAATAGAAGATCTTTTTTCATTTCTATACAATTTTTTGAATACTGTAAATATACCATTGTGAATGTTTTTTGCATTTAAACAGCCAGCTTTGTCATAATCTATTAGAATCCCCAAATTCCAACCATATTTTGAACAATAATATGGTCTATTGTTTATGGAGGCATGAATTTCCCATTTCCTGAACAAAGAAACATCCAACTCCATATCCAGAATAAGAAACTTATTGTTTTCAAAGTCAAAGTGTTCCACCTAGACATGCAGTGTCCCCAAATCAATAACTTCTGATGATAGAACAATACCAACTTCCTTGTGATTTTCATCTATAACAAAAAAAAAACCACAGGTCGACGTGGTAGTTTTTAGGGGAATGGATTTCCACAAACCATTCCTCATCTCTTTTCTTCCAACAAATATTTCCTGCGATGAATGGAATTATTTTGAATGGAGCACTAATAATGGAAGACATTTTACCTATAATTAGAGTAAAATACATTAATAATTAGGTCATTTCTAAACTTTAAAATGTTTTTCTTGTATGTCTGATAAGGAATTTAAATATTACCCTCGCAGTCACAAACCTCTAGAGTTATTTACTATGTATCATAAGAGAGTAATTAACTTAATGGTTAGTGACCGCTAGGCTTTGATAGGACATATTATGTATCATTCAACTGGTTATAGTAATTCATATTTTGTGGATCAAATCAATAATAACACAATTTTTCTAAAATTATGAAATCAAATTATGATGCATTGAAAGATACAAAACCATTTGCACCTTTTGAAAGGATTACATATGAGTCAGACAAGCTATAACATTCCATAGATGGCATGATAGGAATGTTAAAAAATATACACTTTAGTGGCAGATAGACTTCTAGTCAACATATAAAAGAACAACCTAAAACATTTTTTTAGCCATTTACACCTATTGAATGGAAAAGCGTAGAGGACATTAAGATCTAATATTTGGTATTTCAAAGAGAGTGTTTGAGAAACAAATCACAATAACGGAGTTTGTGGTAGCTCGGGATTTTTTGTTTTAGAAGACGATGTGATTTATGTGTATATCGGTCATACTGTAGTAGTGAGGATTAAATGCTTGTAACAAGACTAAGGAAGATGTTTAAAGGATAGCGGTCAGAAGATCTAATGTTTGGTATTTTGAGGAGAGTATTTGAGCAACAAATCACATTAATGGAGTTAGTGATAGCTCATCATTTTTTGTTATATAAGACAATGTGAAATATATGTATATCAGACATACTTTATTCATTATGTTTAAATGTCTATAACTAGTCTAAGTATGATATTTTAAGCATAGCGCTTGGTGGGAAATTCCACAACAAGCTATTAAAAAAAATGGGAAGGATTACACTTTTCCTAAACGTAAGTATGGCCCTCTTCACAATAGTCATTTTCGTGGAAACAATTCTCTCTATAAGGTCATGGTGGGTTATACCTATTTGAGAAAAGATTTGATTATTAACAATGTTTAATGAGTACCACTAAAACAAGGGTCTATTCTCTCTTACTCTAACTATAAGTTAGATTTACAATACTAATTGAAGAAATTTATTCCAAATTGTTCAAACTTATGTTAATGCATTTAGAGTGCCAGTCTTCTTAGGATGCAAAAATTTACTTTCTGATACATTGTATCGATTGAGGGTAAAAAGCACTAATAATTTAAAAATAGAGATAAAATAACAAATCTCAACCTAGCTTAGCGGAAGCTAGGGTCCTACCATTTCATCTTATCATTGTAATCACTTTTGTACACTTTTGGCTCACTAGTGATTTTCATTAATTATAATTATATCATATTTGATAGACTATCCATGGCGGAAACAAGTGCTACACTATAAATCCTTGATATGGATCAAGCCATATGTATTGTCCATAAAGTAGATCTTTTGTCACATATAATTTACAACGTTTCATATATGGAAAAAAAATTTAACTAATGGTTAGTTTCATTACTTATCAAAAGTAATGGCACAATAGATATTAGTTTCAATAGTTTCTTATTTTGAAAATTGTGATAAAATAATAAATTACAACCTAGCTGAGTGACCGTGAGGCTCCTACCATTATGGTCATTGTAAACACTATCTGTACAACTTTGGATCGCTAGTGTTTTCCATTGATTATAATTGTATCATGTTGGTTGGAATGTACCTAGTGGAGACAATAGCTACACTACATACCATCTAGAGGGATCAAGCCTTACGTAGTTCCCATAAGGTATATTATTTGAAACACATAATTCACATCAGATCTTATGGGATAAAATTCTTAGTGAATGCTAAGAATTTTTTCCTTATCAAAAGTAACGGCATAGTGGACGCTAGGATCAACATTTTCATAATTTGAAAATAGTGATAAAATAAAATATCATGCTCTAGTTTAGCATTCGCTAGGCTCCCACCATTACCGCTAGTCATTATAAACACTATATGTACAACTTTGGGTTGCTATTGTGTTTTCATTTATTATAATTGTAACATATTGTTTGTGTTGTCCTTGGTGGATCCAAGTGTTGCACTACAAACCCTCAAGAAGGATCATGAATTATGTAGTACTCACAAGACATATTGTTTATAACATATAATTCACGTATGTTCATACGATAGAAAATTCTTAGCGACTGCTAAGATTTTGTACGTATTGAATGGAATGACATAAGGACCGTACTAGGATCAACTTTCTTATTTCAACATTATGTGAATGGTTTTTGAATGATAGTGTTATCCATTTATCTTAATTGTACCATATTCGTTGGGCTATCTGTGGAAAAGACAAAGTCATGCATTACATATCCTTGAAACGCATTGATACGTATTATGTGTTTCCCATAGGCTCAAAATTTTCTTATTTTTGAAAATATCCATAAAATAAAAAATCATGGTATAGCTTAACGGCTGATAGGCTCCTACCTTTACCTCTTCTCATTATAAACACTATCTTTAAAGTTTTGGATAGCTAGCCTTAGTATGTAGTTCCCATAAGATACATGGTTTTCAACTCATATTTCACATCGTTTCCTATCAAATAAAATGCTTAGCGAATGATAAGCTCCTTTACTTATTGATATAAATGACGTATTAGACCATACGCTCAAAATTTTCTTATTTTGAAAATATCCATAACATAACAAATCATGGTATAGCTTAATGGTCGCTAGTCTCCTACCTTTACCTCTTATCATTATAAACATTATCTATACATTTTTGGATCACTAGCCTTAGTGTGTAGTTCCCATGAGATACATGAATTTCAACTAATACTTCACATTGTTTCCTATCAAATAAAGTGCTTCACAAAAACTAAGATCCTTTACTTATTGATAGAAACATCATATCAAACCCTAGGCTCAAAAGTTTATTATTTTGAAAATAGCCAAAAAAAATAAATCATGGTATAGATTAGTGTCTGTTAGGCTCCTACCTTTACCTCTTCTCATTATAAACACTATATTTACAGTTTTGGATCTCTAGCCTTGGTATGTAGTTCCCATAAGATGCATGGTTTTCAACTCATATTCCAAATCATCTCCTATCAAAGAAAATTCTTAACAGCAACTAAGCTCCTTTACTTATTGACATAAATGGCATATCAGACCCTAGGCTCAAAATTTTTCTTATTTTGAAAATAACCATAAAATAAAAATTCATGGTATAGCTTAGTAGTCACTAAGCTCCTACCTTTACCTCTTCTCATTATAAACACTATTTGTAAAGTTTTGGATTGCTAGCCTTAGTATGTAGTTTCCATAATATACATGTATTTTAACACATATTTCACATCATTCCCTAACAAATAAAATGCTTAGTGCCTGTTAAGATCCTTTACTTATTGACATAAATGACATATCAAACCCTAGGCTCAAATGTTTATTATTTTGAAAATAGCCATACAATAACAAATCATGGTATAGCTTAGCGGTTACTAGGCTCCTACCTTTACCCCTTCTCATTATAACACTATTTATACATTTATGGATTGTTATACTTATTATGTATTCCAAATAGCTTGTTCAAACTTGCAAGGTGGCACATTTTAATTGGAGAATTAATTTAAATTAGTGTGAACTATATTTAACAATGTAGAAATCAATTTTGATTAAAAAAACTGAAACGTAAATGTCTGTATAATATTCTATTAAACTTCAAAACTATGTTTAGGATTTATTTCTTCTATTTTCTCATAAAATATATTTTTACTATGCTTTTTTTAATATATGTTATATAGTATATATTTTATTATGTTTATATTATTATAGGCTATAGACAATGACAAATTGCTTTGTTCTGAATTTGTGTTTAGTTTTAATTTTTAAACCATGGAAAAATAAAAATAGCAAAATTTGAATTCCCCCGCATTTTTAGATATTTGAAATTTCAATAGCCACCCTTTTGCTTTAAATGGGGGAGAGTGAAAATTTCAAATTTTTGTATCCCACTCTTTTTATTTTTGAAATTTCTTTCATAGAATGTGATAAACAAATTATTAAATACCTTAGAGAAATGCTGATTAGGGTTTCTTATTTTTTTGGTCACGTAGAAAATCATGTCTTCAAAATAAAAAAATACTCACAATCCCTAGATTGTAGGGCCAAGTGTTTGAATTCCATTTATTGTTTATTGCATATGATTATAATCTTATTTACAGAGAAGGCACACAAAACACGCATAGAAAGGATGCACAGAAATGACACACACAAAGGAGGTAAGCAACAGAGGTTGCAAATATAATTGCGTAAATTTTTTGATTGAGGTAGAAGATGAAGGTTTCATTGATAGCATAAAACACAAAATAATCCTAGATATTACTAAATCGGGTATTTATAGTAAAGGTGTACCTTTTTTATTATTTTGGCTCTATTATTAGTTTTGTAGTCGATTATTTCATGTGATTTGCATGATAGTCCAATCATGATTCACATCATCCCTGCTTTGTCCTACTAAATCGTGCTCCGCAGTCAAGCCTTAAATTCCAGTTGTTTTTGATCTCCATGCCAAACTGCCTTGTTCTTCATAAAAACACTATTTTTTTGTGCGTTAATGAAAGAAAATTTAATCCATTTGTCTACTCTATTATTTATCTTTTTTTACCACTGCTCTCCCATTTCCATGCCATTCTATGTCTCTTTTTGGGTATTTTCATTTTGAATTTTTCGTTCTTTGTTCCTACAATTTTTTGATAAGGATAATGATAGCTTGTGGCACAGTCACTTTTTTTTAAAAATTATTTTGGTTGGGAGAACCCAAAATAGTTTAGATGTTGTTTATTGAGATGATGTAAAGAAACATTCGATAATTAATTCATATTACATTTTTCACATGGTTGTTTCTTAGACATTTTAGGAAAATATATGAGGTTAAAATTTTACTTTAAAATTGTAAACCATATTTTTTTATTATTATTGGTTAAATAGTTACTTGGCACGGGACTATACCCAAATCGTATTAAGGAAGGCTCACCATCCAGATATAACAAAGAGAATACATTTCAACAAAAGAGATAAAAACCAGAAGAAACATCGTTACCCAAGGTAACAAAAAAATGGGGAACAGCCAAGGATGTAAAAGAAGGACGTCAGCCCGCAGCTTATGTTTTTTACATTAAAAGTAAAACACTATACATCAAAAGGATATGCGCGAAGATTATTAAACTTTGGATGGTAACACTTTTATTATACCATAGCTATGAATTGGAGTGGTGGTTAATGGAGTAGAACTTTCCTATAAGTGAGACCCATTGAGGTGGGCTATGGTCCTTAAATGTCCGCTGAGCGATCCGCATTTAGAGGCACCCACGCTGTAATTATTTATTGGTTCGACATGGACCTATTTACTAAACCCTACCTCAATTTTGTCTCCAATGGCTACATTACATGAAAGTGTCTACACATGGCCTCAGTTATAATATCCACTTGGGTTGATGAATTACAAACTTACTTTGTAACTTACCAATAGACCAATACCTTGAGTCAATATGACTTTGGACGGTAAACACTATTTATTATACTCGGAGCTATGGAACTGGAGTGGTGGTCTTTGGAGGAGCACTTTCTATACAGTGAGACATGGAGGTGGGCTATGGGTCCCTTAATGTCAAAAAAACAGTCTTTTACGCATTCGAAGCACCCCATTGTGGATTCGCTTGGTTTTATATAGGATAATTTTGACCCCTACCTCAAGGTGTCTCTATGGCTACTTATTGAAAGTGTCCAATGGCCTCAGTGGGAATAGAACTTGGGTTAATGATTAAAAACTACTTGTAATTGTAAAACCATACTTCAATATTCAACATGTATGATAATTACCTTTCCAGAATTATATTATGTGTTTCACATGTAGAATTAACCAACATGTAAGAGGGCTTCAGCAATTTTATGTTCTATACATTGGAAGTTAAACAAATTATATATGCATCAATATTATTAAATATAATTTTAATCACTATGTATTTAATAATTAATATATTATTCATTTTGTGCCTGCTAATATATGCCATAAATTCCCATAACTTTGAGGTATCCTTGATATAATTCTTTATTTTGAATCCTATTTACTAAAATTGAATTTTATTTTGAATTACATATAAGATTCTACACGTATATTTATATATCCATTATATAAATTTTGGATTTATTTGTTATCATTTATATATATTCAATGTGATTTCTCTTATATGAATAAACTCTACCATGGAAAATTTGTCTACCCTAACGTCCGCTAGGCTATAATTCTAATATTTAAAGAAAACCGTTCGTTTACCTGTTGCGCCCCTCACGTGGATCAATTGTTTTTATATAGGCAACACAATATTCTTAGTCCTAGTGATCACTTTTGTTCTTTGTCCACTATTATAGTCACAAAGATTAACAATTTAGGTTTATAAAACAGGTTCATTATGAACATGATATTTTTAACTTTAGGAATAGATTAGCAGCTACTAGATCGCGTTGTATATTATGACAAGAGTAGATTGTGTTGTATATTATGACAAGAGTAGATCGCGTTGTATGTAAAAACTTATTTTATAACTTCTCAGTCACAATTCTGAGTTTCTATCATTTTCATAAATGTAAAATATTTCCTCCAAAATCTCATAAGAAATAGAGAAATCTATATGTATACCTGAATAACACATTAAATATATAATTTTACATGTATATTTATGTATCCATTATATAAACACCATATTTTTTTATCGTTTATAGCTTTTCAATATGATTTCTCCTATATGAATACACTCTACATGAAAAAATTTGCATACACTAGGGCATGCTAGGCTATAATTACTATTTAGAGAAACTATTTATTTATCTTTTGCAACCTTGCAGAGAATTTTTTTATATATAGGCAACACGTTGTTATTTGGTCTAGCAATCGCTTTTGTTGTTTTTCGGTTGTTATATATGCAAAGATTAAGAATTTAGATTTACAACATAGCTTCATGATGAACATGATATATTTACCTTTAGGAATAGCTTATCAGTTGCTAGGGTGCAACGAGTAGATCATGTCATATTTAAAACATTAAGTTCAATAAATTCTAGGTTGCTAGTCCAAGTTTCTTTTACTTGTCCTAAATGTAAAAATATTCTACTCAAATATCTCATAATTGAAATAGAGAAAATGTATGACATATGACCTATGTAACACATAAAATACATTTGACTATCTAATTGTACTACTTATGTATCCATTATATACACTCCATATTTATTTGTTATTACTTACAACTTGTCAGGATGGTGGATTTCTCAATGTATGAATACACTCTACGTGAAAGATGAGACTTACGTAACACTAGCATCCACTAAAGCTCACATAATTCTTATCCTGGAGAAAACATTTGACTTATGCCTTTGGCGGCCTCACGGAGCAGGTGACTTTTATATAGGCAACACATTGTTATTTGGTGCATAGCAATCACTTTTTTTGTTTGTCTAACCTATTATGATGCGCAAATACTGAACAATTTAGATTTATAACACAACTCTGCAATCACTAACCAAGCATGATATATTTACCTTTGAGAATAGCTTAACGGCTTCTAGGGTACAACCTAGGTAGATCGTGTCGTATTTAAAAAACATGTATATGGATAACCTTCTCGCATCAAGCTAGTCCAAGTCTATAGGTACTGTTAGTGCATTAATCAGCAGCACCCCTGGATGTTGATCAGATTTCTAGTTTGACATTTTGGACATCCCAGTGTGATCGCACAACATTGAATCTTTTCCCCAAGTGTGGGACTTGATAAAATGGGAGAGGAGAATCTCTAGTTTAAAGGCATAGTTCCTCAACTCCTCTGATTAGGTGTATTACTTGCAAGTTATAAAGAGGTCTCTCGCAAACTCAAAATCCTACTCTAAATTCCAAGGGGGCATGAGATAGTAGAATACAAAAAACTGAAACTTAATGGACATAATAAGGTGATGTACCAAATTGAGTAACTGAGCATTTTTTCTTAATGCAGATGTGACACAGATCATAGGAAATGCAAAAAAAAAAACTTATTTGCACAAACTGCATGACATGTAATGAGGAAGATCATTGAAAGGCAATACAAACATATCATAAGTAGAGGATTGCAAACTAGATTCACAGTTGCTTCCATATGTCATAAGGCCAATATCAAAATACATACATTACAGTATCTGGGAGATGTAGAAAACATGTTAGCAGGTCCTGGAAGAGGTCTAATTGGATCCACAAAATCACTTTTAAGGTGGAAGAGGGGAGCCTGCAATACATGAAAAACGTTCAACCCTCTTAAGACCATGAGCCAAATCTGGCTTTTACCCGTGCACAGAAATCGACCCCAGGAGATAGAAACGTCTGGGAAGTCGTGATATGTGAAGGAGAGCTCCAACCACTGACCATGGAAATGCAATAAAACAGCATGGGAATCCTTACAGGTCCATTCCCTAACATTTTTTTCCATGCTGGGAGAGAATGTGAGCCATTCTTCATGTAAAAATGGTGGTCTCCTTGAACATCATTTCTATCCATTACTCACGTAGACCAGAGGCAAGTGTTCTTACATTTTATCATCTCTAAAATCCATGCAAAATACAAAATTGACCGTCTATGAAAACTGTACCGATAATTTCACCATCTTTCCATTGATATCCAAAGACTATGTGAAAAACCAAGCTCTGTTTGATCGAAATTATATGGCACATTTTCTTAGATTTAGGGCAAAACATGGGCCTAAAAACGGATTAGTCCAGGTGAAAAATTTCTCAATTTTCCACTTTTTGCATCACACGAGGAAATATTTCCCAAAGATAATCCCCACGCTCCACCAGTTTGGGTGCCACGTGGCATGTTCTGATTGGATGCGGGCCCTCTGCGCTTCATTTTCACATCCTTTTGACCATTGGAAAAAAAGGTTCAAATTAGATCTCCATCAAGCTGATGATCTGAGGACACGTGGCACGTTATGATTAGCTACGGGCATCTCCTTTTAAATTTTCCATCGTTGTCATATAGACCATTTTTCCTACATTGGACATGTGGCATAGAGGCCATTGGATGCGGGCTTTTCCCTTCGAATTTTTTCTGCGGGCCTGCCCTGTATTTTTTACCGCCACCAGACACGTGGTAAGATCTCTCATTGGCTCACTATATTGAAGGGCAGACTTGTTCCTTTCGTAACAATACACAACTCAAATCATTTGAGCTATTGGGAAAATTTCCAACTTTCCCCTACGCTCTGCCGCTCTTGGTGCCACGTGGCATGTTCTGATAATGGATGCGGGGCCTGGGGGCAAATATCTAACTTTTGCGCATTACCTTTTGGAAAAATTCCCAGTCTCCCCCCGTGCATCCGCCGTTCCGACCCCTAGGGACACATGGCGAGCTCTGATTGGTCGACGGGCTGGCGAGCCAAAAATTTATCCTTTCCTCTCACCAAAACACTTCTCCAAGATTTTTAAATCTCCCCCCGCAGTCTGTAGGCCTTGAGACACGTGGCATGAGGCCATTGGATGCGAATCCTGGGAAAAAATTGACTTTTCACCCTCGCCAAACATGTTCACCAAAACTCTAAATTCATCTCCATGGTCTGTTGTTCCGGCCTAAGGATCACGTGGTGCAATGTGGTTGGGCACAGGCCTTTCCTGGAGATTTTTCAATGGCACTAACACTTAGTCATCTTTTTCAATTTTTTCCACTCCTTGGACACATGGCACAATCCAATTCACCGACGGGCCAATGTGGGGGTGAAATATTCTTTTTTGAAGATTTACCCATCTATCAAAGAGGTAAATAATTCCTCAACATATTTCCATGTCATACCTCTCCGCCGCTTCCTTGGACATGTGGCACCATCTTATTGGCATGTGGGCCTTTTAGGGGAAATTTTCCCACAAAACCCTTGTCACCGTCGCCATAACTAGGCAAAAAGCACATTGGAGTTAGGAATGAAAACTTTACCTCTCTGGAAAGCTGAGAAAAATATCTGATCCAATGGTGCCATTTCCAGAAAGTCTTGAGTGCCTAAAAATCAAAAAATTATGACTGAGGTACAAGAGAGGGAAGAACAAAGGGAGAGTTAGCCACAAAATGTGCAAGGGGAACATTTTGGATAACAGGTACACCTGTATATCACATAAAATAAACGATTATACACGTATATGTATGCTATCCCATTATATAAATTCTAGATTTATTTGACACCATCTTATATAAAAGAATGTGTGATATACCACTCTACATGAAAAATCGTTACCTACTCTAGCGACTAGTAGGCTATATATTCTTATGTCATGGAGGCCCAGTTTTTGTTTACCCTTGGTGGACTCACGAATAAGTGGATTTTATCTACTAGCGCAACACACATTTTTTGGGTCAAGTGATCACTTTGTTATTTTTCTCATCTTAAATACACAAATATTAATAATTAAATTTATAACACAACTTCATTATAAAAATAATATATTTACTTTTAAGAATAGCTTAGCGGTCGCTAGGCTTCATCGAGTATATCGTGTTGTATCTAATAACTTGTAAATATTGGCAGTATCTCGTCCATTAGGTTATCCCAAGATCTGTATAATATTAATCACCTTTATGATATGATTGGATTAAAAAAATAAATTAAGATAGTTTCGAGCCTAAGCGAGCCGCTAGGTAATTCCATAATATAATATTTATCCAGTCTATCAGTGGGTGCTATAATTTAATCAAGTTAAATGTATGATAATCTAATCTTAGTGTCCACTAGCTTATGACACAACATAATATTTGGATCTTACTAGTCTCTAAGTTCTAGTAAAAGAAATCAATATATTATAATCTTAGCGGCTGGTAGGTCACGCCAAAACATAATAATACGATCTTAGTGAATATTGGGATTTAGACAAATTTGAATCAACATGGTTTGAGCTTAGTGGCCGCTAGGTATTTTAAACAATATATTATTTTGAGCTAGAAAGAGTCACGAGAATTTAACAAACTAAAATAAAGACATTGATTTTAGTTTTCCACTAGGTTTTGTTTCAACAGATGATAGTGTAATGCTTCAAAACATGCAACCTAAGATATGTATAAATAGTTGAACTTATAAGTCGCTATGATTTTAATTTTTTAAATTAAGATATTTCAAGCACAATGCTCGCTAGTTTATGCTACCACATAATCGTTGGAGCCTAGCGGTGGTTAGGATTTAATAAACTAAATTAAGGTATTATAAGCTTAGCGGCTGATAGGTTATGACACAACATATTATTTGGGTATTCCATTCATTATGGTTTAATAACATCAATTACGATATTTTACAATATTTAGTGGCCAGTGGGTTACACCAAAACATAATATTTGGATCTTAGTGGTCACTGTGATTTCATAAATTGAATCAACATATTTTGAGCTTAGCATTCATTAAGTATTATGCCACAATATATTATTTTGACCTAAAGTAGTCACTAGCATTTAACAAACTAAATAAAGACATAGTTGACGTTTAGTTTTATAGCTAGGTTTTATTTCAACATAACCAAACAAGATGATATCGTACTCTTCAGGTGATGCTAGGGTTTCAACAACATTACAGGTAATATTTGTATCTTATGCGATCTCTGGGTTTCAATAAATAGAAAGTTAACATATTTTGAACTAAGCTTAGTTTCCGGTAGGTTACGCCAAAACATAATATTTGAATCTTAGTGGTCATTATGATTTCTCAAATTAAATCAATGATAGTTTGAGCTTAGCGGCCACTATGTTATTTAAAGAATATATTATTTTGACCTAAAGAGTCACTAACATTTAAAAAACTAAAGAAATACATAATGAGTTTAGTTTCTGCTAGTATATCAAGATATTGTATGATATTTTAAACTTAACGTCTTTTAGCTTATGACACAACATAATATTTGGATGTTAGCGGTCACTAGGTTTCAACAAAAGAAAGTAATATTTAGATCTTAGTGAATATTGGGATTTAACAAATTATATCAACATTGTTTGGGCTTAGCATTAGGTATTTAAATAATATAATATTTCAAGTTGAAAAGTAACTACTATTTAACTAAGTAACGAAATACATATTGATTTTAGTTTTGACTAGTATATCAAGTTAATAAATGACATTTTGAACTTAGCATCCACTAGATTGAGTTTAGTTTCTACTAGATTATGTATCACAAACAAGATATGTATCACAAATAAGATCTATATAAATTAGTTTTGATTCATTAGCATGATTTCTAAGATTTATAAACTAAGATTAACTTTTGATGATAAGTCTTCAAAAAATAGTACACGAGGAACCATTCCATGATAATTATTCTAACAGTGGAATCCCATGATGATTACAAGAAACTTATCATACTAAATATATGCCAAAATGAATGGGGAGGATCTGTAATTAGCTTTACTTCACCCACAAATACTTCCTATATCTATACACTTCTCTATATAGACAACCATTTTGGCCCTTAATCAAAAACTAAAGACAAATGCATCCAGGAAATATTAGGTCCTTTGGCCTCTTGGATCCACCTCACTGATGATCTCAACATCTGAATCCCCTTTACTATTATCATAAGAGGAGGAGTAATTGACACAACATTCCAACATTATTAACTTTAGCGCTAGCAGGGAGTTGTATACCCTAATTTTTTACAACTGCCTCTAGACCACATATAATCACTTGCATCCCCTATGTCAAGGCATAAATCTAATAATCAAGGCTAACTATACACTCTTCCAAATTCTCATGTTCCTTATGCAAGATAAACAACCCTGAAGAGTTGAACAATATGTTTGCAGAACTCAACCCTTTCAACATATCAAAAACATTCCTCTACCCTTTTGAATGGTTCAAGCTAAGCATCATCTTGCACATGCTCTCATAAATATCCACATCCTTTTCTTATTCGAAGTGCTCCATGACTAAACATACCTTCTTGAGACAATTCTACATATTTGCATTCTCTATTTTCCCATCCATACATCCAAGAAGTAAACAATTCCCCAACATCCTTTCCTAGCATAGCTCTCAGGCTCTTCCTGCTAGGACCACACTCCATACTACCCAAGAAACCACCAGAAACTTTTCACCATCACAGAGAGACATGGATCACAATGACCAAAAATGAAAATTTGGATCTTAAGGGGTCAGTGAAATGTCTATCCAACCTGGATATATAAATCCACAAACACGCAACACATGACATGGAGGCAAGTGTGAGGGTACTAAAGATCATCGATTAGATATCCTAATCATATATAATATTTCAAGCTAAAAATTCACTAGTGTGTATTTAACAAACAAAATGCAAAGACATTTTGAATTTGCAATGTTATATCCTCTAGGTTATGCTAAAACATAACCTAACCTAAATTATATTGTAAACTTAGAAGTTGCTAGGTTTTAACAAATTAAATTACGTTGTTTTGAGCTTAGTGAACCTCTAAGTTTATCAATGACATTAACTTTGGAGATATTTATAGCAATCAAGAGCCAGTATAAATTAATTAAATTTTTTGTATAAATTTAATGTTGGGAATTAATATATTTCAAGCTTAGCGCCCGCTAGGTTATGCCACCACATAATATTTGGAGACTACCAGTGGTTTAATATATTTTGAGCTTAACAACCACTAGCTTATGCCACAACATATTATTTGGAGATTGTATACTCAGCTAGGGTTCATTATAATTTCATGCAGTCTAAATAATTTTTTCCCAGTAGTCCTACCAATCGTGAATACAAAAAAATTCTAGTTCACTTCAAGACTTAGCTAATGTCATAGTTTAAATAAACATTTATCACAAGCTTAAGGTTGATAAGTCATTAACAAATATTTCCTTATTAGTTCAGTTGGTTTTGATTTTGAAACCACTAAGTGGAGACACAGCAGTAATTCCATAGCAAGTACTAATGTATTTTACAGCTTAAAACATGATTACATTATCATTTAAAGACATGTGCCCAATCTTTAAATGATATTTTGATGATTAGTGTAACCACCCCTTCTTGTCTTTGTCATGTTCTTCATGACTTAACGCTAAGATTATCCTTGCCACCATCTTTGAGCAATAGTTCCCAAGATTTGCTAGGCTTTGGAAAACATTGGAAATATTTGGAAAGAATGAGTCATAAGCTTGAGCACAGATGAACAAAGATTTCGCCTTACCAATGAACTAAGAGTGGGTTATGACCATTGCATATTTCTAATATTTGGATCTTAGTTCTTCCCACTAATGGATTTAATACACCAGATCTCTCACCATTTGATCCATCAAATAGTTTGATCTTAGCTCGCCACATCTCCACTACAAGTGTTATACTTTTTTCTTGTAAAAACATTATTCTTTTAGAAAACCGTACAATATTATTTCATCAAGATCAATAGAGAAAGATATTGAAGTGACCGATTAGGTGTTAGCCACCAGAATGGGTACATGTTATTTGGTGATTGGAAAGATCCTCTTTTTAATAATTCATGAATTATGATATACTAGTACAAACATAATCCACATTATAAGAATATATTATAATTTATCTTAGGTATGCAATCGGCATAATGGTCAAAGGATTCGTATATTTCTGCATCATACATGGCCATAAGTTGTGGCCCTTCATGGCTCAGAGCCCTTTAGGTAGGATTGCGCCATTATTCGTAGAAGCAGGGGGTGTAGAGGTTGCAGATTAGGAATCAGCTGTTAACAATAAATCTGACCCGGTCAAAATATTCAACGTGATAGTAGCGACGGATGGAGACGGCATGGCAATGGGGCTCATTTGAGGTTCTCACCTACTGGTCATGGATCGACCAGACCTTCACTGACGAGATTCCATTCCTCCAACTGCAGATTGGAGGAGCAAACCCTAGCCGAAAATCTAACCACAAGATCCATCCTAAGACTGATGGCAACACCATGGTTTGAAAAATGGGGTGACATTTAGCTACCATGCTCATGAAATTTTACTAGAATAGGAGTCATGATAATCATGAATCCATTTGAATTGTCATATAGTTGAAGAGAATCTCTAAGGTAGATTTTTGGATTCATAAAGCCTTTTCCTCCGCTTATCAATGAAATTGTTCCTATAATCAAATGTCAAGGTTCTTAAGAAGATAGGATGTCCATCTAGAATTGGATACCAGTGCCAGCCGATATGCATTTCCTCATGATCTATAAACTCATTGTTAGCCATCAGCCTACATGCTTCTGAGATTTACTACAAAGTGCTCTAAAAAAATTTGTAGATAGGGGATACATGGCCCTTGCCTTCCATTTTATTCTCCTCACGCTTCTTTGAGCACTGGACTCCACAGTTTAACTCAGAAAAATCTTCTATTCCAATGTTGCTAAATAATATTTCAAGCTTGTAAAATCACTAGTCTTTAATAGCTGGCAGAAATACATCATTGCTGAGTCCAATGTCCTACTAGGTTGCTTAAGACCTAACCTGAATCTAAATTCATAATTGCAATACATTAAAGTTCCTAGGTTTTCCATCCAATTCAACCCATTCACAGAGTTTTGAGCTTGGTGACCTCCTTTTTAATCATGAGCTGGACATTATACCTCTGGAAGATATTCTAGAGTCAATATTCAATACCATATCATTGTTACGAATATTTTGTATGAATTAACAGATTACAGGAATTAATATTTTCAACTTAGTTAGTAGCTAGTTTACACTACATACATAATATATGGAGACTTACTGGATGGAACTTAACCGATAAATTAATCTTAGCATATGGCTGAGCTTAACCATAGAACATATTATTGCAATTTTATTCAGAATTTGGTTCAATAATTCATAGTTATGATATTTATAGCAGTTAACAAATTACAGGAAGATATTTTGAACTTAGCTTGTGCTATTTTAAACAACGACATAATATATGGAGCTTATGGTCGATAGGATTAAAAAAATTAAATTAACATATTTTAAACTAAATGGAGACTAACTACTTCCGATAATATATTATTTGATGAAATTAGTGGTTACTATCATTTAACAAGTTATTGAATCATATTTTGAGCTTAGAATCCACTAGCTTATAACATAACCTAATATTTTGAGCTTAGCGCTCACTAGGCTTAAACAAAATAAATAATATATTATTATCTTAGCTACCAGTGGGTAACACCAAAACATAATATTTGGATCTTAGCAATCTCTAGGATTTCAACAAATTTGAAAGTCAGATATTAGTTTAGATTTTAGTGGTCATTAGGACTTAAACAAATTATATTAACCTAGTTTGAGCTTAAAAGACTGGTCGAATATTTAATGAACAAAAGAAAATATTTTGAGCTAAAGAGTCACTATCATTAAGAAGATAACATATATACATATGGAGTTTCATTTTCCAATAGGCTCTAGTGTAATCATGAAATTCCAATGGTTGGAGCATTACACTGATTAATAAAAAAAGGTTAGAGTTTGAAGATTGAAGTTATAACTTTTTAACCTCTTTTTTTAATTTGTATTCTAAGCTTAGTTTTTGTGAAGTACATCTAGCTAGTGGATGTTAAAAGTTCTATTTTGATTTAAAGGATTGAAAAAATTGTGCTACTACACCATTGTATTTTGGACTTAGTGATATTTTTTGTTTGAGTGAAAATATATTAGAATTGTGTTTCTAAAATAATTAGATGTTTTTAAACCAAGATCAATTTTTCACAAAAACACATCTTAAGGAATGTATTGAGGAGATCAATGATACAATTCTTAAGATATAACTTATAGATCATAGTACTATATGGACCAAAACATAATACTATTTGGAATTAGAACATATGTTGTAAAAGTGGTATTTTTTAGGGAAAATTTTGGACTAAGGATTTACTCCCCAAGGTAAAAAAGTTGAAGTCTACCTACTTTAACTAAATTGAATTGTAAAATTGGAGTACAAAAATTGTCTTTATTTGAAAAAGTTGTTAATTATTATAAAATACCTTTTACATTGTAATTACAATATAATGAAAATTTTTGAACATGTTTATAAAATAGTTTGATGTCAATTAAACCTCCTAGATCAATTGTTTTAATAAAAATGATTTTCCTAATGCGTTGATGGAGATTAATGTACAATACTTAAGTATAACTCCTCATAAATCAGTTATTTGAAACAAAAATATTCATTGTCAGAACATATGTATGTCTTGCAAAGGATTTCTAAAAATATTCTAGAAAGGATTTAAAGCCAAATTACATTTTTCTGGATATTCATGAGAATATTTACTTCATCCTTAGCATCAGTAGTAGGGATTCCTTTAATAATTGGACGTCTACTAAACTTAATGTGTTCCAAGAAGTACTTCTTTGATTTTCATCCAGGTCATGTGATATGTGAATTTTCACATTCCTTGATAACAGATAATAAGTGTAACATAATCTTTCCAATGGCCTTGGAGGTCAATTGAGATAATTCTCTAAATGTCATGGTGTTCTGAAGCTGAGATTGGGGGAGCCCATTTTCTCCAAAAGAGGATTAAACAATGTAAACCAAGGAGAGATCCCTTGTCAACACATCAGGAATTCTTATGAGTCCATGCTAACTTCCATGCAAAAAATATGGGGGAAGTCTATTACATGCTTCTATGATCATGTGAGTTGAGTCATTTGTAGCCATTACAATTTTAAGATCTCAATTGAGGAGAAGCCATGAGAATTTGGTCGACAAGAGAAGGAGAGGAAGTAGATGTCGGGTCCAAAAGTGGTTTAGAGACCATAGGAGAATGCTCCAAGGGTTTTGAAGGGTCAAGATCCACTAGAGAAGATAAGGGAGAGATGAGAAAAATAACGGGGGGCATCAGACCTCTCTGGCTAATGATCATGATGTCTAAATCAGAGTTGGAAGGGAGACAAAGGTGGTGATGATGGCAATGGAAAGAGGTAGTTGGTTACGGAGGAGGGGGGACACAATGTTGCTTTCCTGGATTAGAGGGGAAGCACGAGATTTATTTTTAGGAAGTTTCCATTTTAAATGGTTTACAAAATGCCTTGGTAGAGGAAAGCTACATTCCTCTTCTCTAGCTAGTTTAAGGGACTTCTCAAACGATTGAAACAGAAAAGCCATAAATTTTACCATGCCATCATGTCAAATATGCATAAGAAGAAAAATCTAAGGTCCATAGATCCATTTGTAGCGTCACTCTAGCATGAAGTACCTCCTAAATTACTTAGTAACCCTATCCCAAGGTTGTGGAAGTGAGTCCCATCCATAGCCCGAGTGATACATTCTCATATTTTCACCAGGACACATGAACTCATCCATCTCCTCTTGAATTGAGCATTTAAAATAAATGTCTCCCTCCATAGGGAGCCTTATCGCAGCCACAATGGACTCTATCTAAATAATAAATTTAACCTTTCCCACTTTGACTCTTCCTTTCTTCTAGGTTGTCAGCACAGTGCTGGTCACTCAGACAGAGTGACCAGACATATCTTCCATAAATGACGTAACACCACTATCATGAAAAATATTCCATACTTTCAGGTCAGCCTTGACCTCTTCATAGGAATAAGACTCAATATGTTTGATGGTGGCACCCATAGTGAATAGGGCTATTATGACAGTGATTGTCAAAGGCCCGATATAGATGATGCTTAAATAGAGATGTCAGCACCTTCATTCCAATATTTAACATGTGTCTCCAATATTTCTAATTGAAATATTTCCTAATTATTAATAGTCATTAATTGGTCCCATCCATCACATGAAAGCAATCTATCAATGTCATAAATGCCCAAAAATCCAAAAATGTCGTATCCTCTTGTCGCCGCCAAAAGAGGTTATGCCTCAACATAACCTAACAATTTTTATTTTAATCTTAGTTAATGTTTAGGAAACCACAACATTAATTAGTTAATGTTCTTTACAATTACTGCATTTAGTGGAGGTTGAAGGTTTGAATGTTAGCAATATTAGATGTATTTAGTTAAATATATATTATAAAGGAAGAATCTACAAACAAAATGGAGCAAGGTGAAATAAATAACATTGTTAGACATGATTTCATATTGTATAGATTATCATACAACAAATCAGAAAGCAATATCTTATTAGAATTTCTTTATTAACACATCTATTTGTTACATTTAGGTTCTCCAAGGTTGTTCATACTGCACATGGAAATGAAGAGCATAAGCACAGAGATGTTACAGGGAGCACAAGAAGCACTTTTGATGGGAACTTGTCTATGATATTTGGTGAGGTGATTTTATAAAAAACTGTTTGACTAGAATGAGACTAGGATGGTGTTATTTCAAGAAAAAAAATGCATCCCCACGAGTCCTCTCTATCTTGGGGTC
This sequence comes from Taxus chinensis, assembly GCA_019776745.2. Lineage (NCBI taxonomy): Eukaryota > Viridiplantae > Streptophyta > Pinopsida > Cupressales > Taxaceae > Taxus > Taxus chinensis. The sequence continues at coordinate 444,651,965 of CM034151.1, read as the reverse complement.
TACTTTTCTCAACGGAGAGTAGTGTGTGTAGTTCAAACCAAGATAAACATAAATGTAGATACAATTACAGGTACATGACAAGAATAATATGCTTATTGGCTTTTTGTTCTCTTTAAATGCTTTACTTGTGAAGATCCCATGTCATGTTGACATGGAAAAGCATAAATGTAGGCCCAATATTAATCTTGTGATGAACTTCCACCTGTTTGTAAAAGCATAAATATAGGCCCAATATTAATCTTTTAACTAGCCTCATGGATGTTAAAATTTCTTCTTATATTGAACCCTTACGTGACTTCAGAACTGGTGTGGGTATATATATTAACTTGAATCAATATTTTTTTGTTCTAGGTACAGTCGGCAGTTATTGTTTATATTATTTTGATCTCAGTGGTTGTTATCATTTAACAAGTTATTAAATGATATTTTGAACTTAGCATCTGATAGCTTATGACACAACATAATATTTGGATCTTCATAGTTCTCTAGGTTTCAACAAAATAAAGTAAGATATTATTTAGATCTTAGTGGTCACTAGGATTTAAAAAATTAAATCTAACATAGTTTGAGCTTAGCAGTTGCCACTATGTATTTGAAAAATATAATATTTTGAAGCTAAAGAGGGCACTATCATTTAACAAGCTAAATTTAGATACATATTGAAGTTTAATTTCTAGCTAGTACCTCCAATGTTAATATTCTAATGAACTTCCAAATCCTTAGAACATTAAACTGATATAACAAAAAAAGGTATAGTATTTGGGGATTGAAGTGAAATTTGTAACCACTTTTTAAAATTTATTACTACTGGAAGCAGAACTGTGACTGGCCTCAGTATGGATTTTAAAAGCTATTCCTTATTGGATGGATTGAAATATTTTTGTAAATTACTATAAAATTCCTTGTATTTTGTACTTATAAGATGTTGTTATTTGAGTGAAAAATATTGTACATGTTTCTAACATAGTTTTATGTCTTTTAAATGTTCTAGATCAATTGCTTTACAAAAATGGTTTTCTTACATGCGTTGATGGAGATCAAAGAATACAATGCTTAAGTATAACATCTAACATACCAGTTATTGGACCAAACATATTCATTTTCAGAACATATTTTGTCGTGACAAAGGAGTTTCTGAAGGAAAATTTAGACTAAGGATTTAATTCCCAAGGTCAACAAGTTGAAGTCTTCCTACTTTAACTAGAATTGAATTGTAAATATTGGAGGACAAAAATTGTCTTTATTTGAATTTTTTTTTAATTGCTACAAAATACCTTTTATGTTGTAATTACAATATGTTGTTTTTTAAATGAAAAATATTGAACATGTTTATAAAATAGTTTGATTTCTTTTAAACCTCCTAGATCAATTGTTTTCATAAAAAAAAATTTCCTACATGCATTGATGGAGATCAATGACTACAATTCTTAAGTATAACATCCTGAGATATCAGTTATTGGACCAAAGATATTCATTTTTAGAACATATGTTGTCTTGCAAAAGATTTTTAGAGGATAATATTTGGATTAAGGATTTACTCCCCAATGTCAACATGGTTTTCTGGTTAGCTGTTAAAAATAAGATTTTAACCCTTCAGAATGTGAGAAAGGATATAATTAATAATTAGAACGTTAAGAAACATCCTTAAAGGTACTACAGAAATTTTTTTGAAAGAGTTTGATAAATCTAATTATTCATACCCCTAGAAAGGGTAATAAATTTGCAGATCTTTTTTCAAATATGGAGGCTAAAGGTAGTAATTTTAGAGTATGTGATAGGGTATATTATATCACCAATGTTATTAATTTTATTAATAACATTAAGTAATGATGTGTTAGTGGATATTTTCTCTCGTCTGGGATTTCATCCTTGATTCTTTTTGTTAGCATGTACCCTTTTCACGTGTAGGATATATGGTGGGATTTCTATTAATTTTTCTCTTACAGATTCATTTTGGCCATTATTTCTTTCATTTTAAATCTCATTTTACTAAAACCATGGGAGGTGGTTGTTTGAGAAATGATCCATGAAATATGGTTCCCTGAAGTATAATCCCTCCTTGTGGCACATTCTAAAAATTTTGGGGGTTTAGGAATTTCATCTCAAAAATCATGGGGTATGATCCTTATCTTGCGTTGGAGTTTGGTCGGGCATGGAACAATGGCAGTATGGTGATCTGTAGCATGGAAATTCAAGTTTTAGAGGATTTAATAGCTCAGGAGACTAGAATGGAGATGGAGGGATTAAATATGTTCAAAGACCGTACCAGATGCAAGCACGAAATTGAGATTTTCTTCCACAGTAAAGAAATGGTTTACCTGCTAACAGATTGTATAGCTAGATTTTACATCCCTGATATTTTGAATATGATCTACCTCCACCTTATGAGGTATATTACTCTTGAAGATAATTATAGAAAGATATTTACTCACCATCTTATTATGCTTAATATGTTTAGGCACAAGATTGTTACAAGCTTTCCCTTTTTCCTATTTATGTCACTTTCTACGTTAATGAATGATTTTCAATAGGGAATGATTGATACCCCGATACACCATGGTATAATTCTTTTACTTTTTAAGAATGGCAAACTAGTGGTGGCAAAGGAATTAGAGCCCAAATCTAGGGATTCAAATGACAATTGTACTCTTGTTGACTGTATGAACAAACTGAGGAGAAATAATAATATGGCATCTTAGGGGAAAGGCAATCTTGGTACTTGGGTTGTTGTTTCTTTGATTGATATGAAAGGGGGGTCACCTAAAGGGAAAGAGAGAGTGGAGCTAGGTTGAAATGTGGTTTTTGATAAAATTTCTCTAAGGGTGAGTCAGGTAGAGAGGGATATGGAGGCCTTAGGAGAAGTTGGAATGAATATGGGAAACAGTGTCATGCATTGCATCAACACCTCTAAGAAAATTTACATCACCCAAAACTCCATCAGGGTGGATATGATAGAGATAAAAAGTTTGGTTTTGGATTTGTAGGGGCATGTGGTCAAGTTGTAATAGGGACACAAAGTTTACAGGTATAATATCCACCTCTATAGTTATGATGAGGAAGAGCATATTGAAGGCAACATCCCTATCATGAGTGAGCAGGATGATTAGATGAAAGGATAGGAAGAGCGTAAAATGAAGGAGTACAAACATTTAAAGACTAATTAGTCCCTTAGCTCTTGGATATTTTGTTTGACTATTTGTGGACTATATCATTTGGGATGTTTTCCCCTCTATGTTTTGCAATGTTTCCTTGTATTGATCTATTAGAATATAGTTTGGGATAAGTTGTTTTAGCCATTTTTGTCATATTTCTTTTTTGTTCCTTCTTGGTGATGTTCACGATGCATTCTATTATAATGTTTTTGGGTGCCTTAATCCTTATATAAAGTATCCAATCATTATGTTTACATATATTTAATAAACCTTGTTAATAGTAATTTTTTTAACGACATTTTAAATTAAACAAGATAGAGTGGCAAGTTCATGCCTTAGGGTTAGGAGATATGTTAGTTGTGTAATTGTTTTAAAAAAATATTTTTTTACATTAGGTGCTTTATATTTCTAAGAATAGCCACTTCAAAAAATTTCTAGAAAGTAGAATGTACCAATATTTAATGTATAAAATATTCACATACGGTATGTCGACATTCAAAGACTGCTAAAATATAAAATGCCCCTATGTAATGATTTTGAATGCATAAAATATGTATATAATGTAAGTACCCAATTTAAATGTTGCACAAAATGTAATGTTGCCAAGAGAATTTGTCGGGACAAATTTGTGGGTTTCTTGCCAATGCTCTGGGAGTCTAAGTCCCTCTACTTAACAGGTTCAGATGTCGTATGTGCATACACAAGTAAAAGTGGATTTTTATGGTGGTCTTTCAACTGGGGATCTAACAGGGGCACTCCACTGACCCTGCATAAAAGCTAGCAATTTATTTCTAGAGAGGACTTTGTCTGTAAGGTAGGAAAGGGGAGTGAGAAATGAGATAGAAGAACTAATGTTATAGGTAGAAAATCATATTCTTACACACACTAGTTAGAAACTTCAACACATACATTTATGAGAAGAAACGACTTTACAAATAATGACAAGACAAAATAGAATTTATGATCATAAAGTATCAAGAAATCCCTTAGTCAAATAAATCTAGAAACTCCTTCTTGTATTGATTGCTTAAACAAAATTTGTGTATAGTGTGGGAATGGAGGAAAACTAGTGAGGGAGAAAAATGGAAGAAAATGGCTATCTCCTTTGTTATCTTAAAGTACATTATACTCTTGAGTTTACAAAATCAATCACCCACCATTTGAAATGGGAATGTCTTTACAATTTATAGAATGGGATATGACTCATCATCTACCCCCCAATGCCTTTTCATATGTCCTCACACAACTTACAGCTTTTCAACTTCCTAGGAAACTTTTAAGTCCCTTTTTATAACATAAAGGTGATTATTACATTAGGAACATTACTACATATGAAAAAGTGCAACCCCAAAACAAAATTATAACATTGAGAATAGAGATAAATTTGGGGGAAGAGGAGAGAGAAATAGCGAGAGAAGAAGAAGAAGAGATGTCATTCTCAATGAAGTCCATTGATCCTTGTTAATGGAAATCTCAATGCGATGAAACTCTGAATCTTCAAACTTATGTGAAAATCCTTCCAATTGGCTCACAGATGCTTTGGAATGAGTGTTTAATAACATTGTTGAATGGTTCTTCCGATAACTGTAACTTCCACCCTACACACAAGATACTCTTGCAACTCGAGCCACAAAGTGAATGTCGAGAGACACTATTGAATTCCCTAATATGAGTCTCGAATTCCCTATGATAAATTCCCATGGATGATCCAGAATGATGGTGTTGACCTAAATGGTCATCCCTCTATGTCCCATTGTGCCAAAATTTCCCTTTGAGAATGACCAACTATTTTTAGTAAGTATAGATGAGGCAACTTACTATTTTTAGTAAGTTTCATAGTTAGCTTTTCCCAACCTCAACCGGCTATGCTAGCTTGACTTATTTCTTCTTATTGTGTTCCTCTTGATTTTTGGACCAACTGAATATTTATAGCAGGGGTTTGTGGAACCACTTACTATATTTAGTAAGTGTCAATTGCGAGCCGAGATGACCTTTTTGATGTCTTTGTATGTGATACTCCCTATGTTTTCACTACCTTCTTCATAGCCTCTTTGAATGGTGGCTTACCTGAAGCAACAGACCCCTATGTAAGAAGGCATGCTATTTTTATTAAGTGCACCATAGATGTCAGATTCCAACAAAACAAGTTTTGAAAATCTAGGTCCTATTCCAGGATTCCACGCTCCACATTTTGAGTAATTCCTAGGTCTGAACAAGTGGGAAAATGATATTTTCATTGGAGATGGAAAAATACAGAAAAAAACAAAGCCCTCAATATCCCTAAAAAATAGGGACTTCATGGCATGAAAACTAGTTTACGTGAAACTAGATTTTTCAATGATCATTTCCTCCAATTTTCGCGTGATTTCACCCACTGGAACCCTAAAAAGTGAAGAGGTAGCTCACTATATTTTCCGTAGATGTTCTTCATGTGACAGGTAAAAATTTTGATGAAAACTTAGTCCTCCTTATCCCTAAAAAATAGGGTCTTCATGGTGCAAAAACTAGTTCACGTGAAACTAGATTTTTCAACGATCATTCCCTACAATTTTTGTTCAATTTCATCAACTAGAACCCTGAGAAGTGGAGAGGTAGCTCACTTATTTTTTTCACTATTGTGTCATGGAAGCCATTAATGGAGCATTAAATTTTAAATTCTGGTTTTTGTCTCCATTTTCTATGAAATAAACTTCATTGCGATAGGTTTTTGTTTCTTGTCTCACTGGTGAAATTTCTCTTCGATCTGGTTTCTGGTTTGACGGAAATTGAGTTTTGTTCTTCATGGAGCCGGAAGTGAAAATTCTTCACTGTGAGAATTCCTTGCTGCAAATGGGATGTTTGAAGGTAATTTTTTAATGGCCTTTTAGATTGAATAACTCAACAACATATGGTTCTTCATTTCGTGCACTAGGTTTGCAAGATATGTTAGAATCTTCGTCTCACGACAATGGAGGTTTATGAAGAATTCCTTCACTCTTTTCTTTCATTATTCATTCCTCTAGATATTTTGATCAATATTTTCTTTGAAACCTATGCATATTCATGGATTTGAAGTTTTTTTTGCTATGGCAGAGCTGGTTTGGAGCAACAATGGTGGACTGAAGTGTTCTCTTTATCTTTTCTTCTGGTAGTGAGAAGCAGCATGAAGCGGTAAACAATTAGAAAAAATTTCAAATTTTTGAGTTTGATTTGGGCACATTTTCATGTCCCTAATATCTCTCACCTCAAATGGATGTGAGGGACATCAAATTCCATGGTGAACATGGTGACAACACGTGGCGGAGATCTGACAGCAGGGAATGAAGGCTAAAAAAATCAGCTTTAAAGCACTGAGGGGCTGGAAATTGGTCATGTGGGTGACCAAAAGTCTCCCTTAAGGGATGGGTGAAATTTTTCCATGTTTTATGTCCCTGACCTGTGAGGGACATGAGGGACATCAAATTCCATGGCACTCCTGGTGATGACATGTGGCAACGATCTAACGGTTGAGGCTTTGAGCTCCTGCAAGCCCCTAGGGGCTGAACTAGCAATCTTGGAGGTTGTATGAGGGTCTAGAGGTATTATGGGGGCTAGGCACATTTTTCCATGTGTGATTTCCTTAAACTTGATAGATGTGAGGGACACAAAATCCCCCTAGGCTCCTGGAGCTGACACGGGTCCTCCCAAAATTTGACAAACTCTGAAACTCACTCCAAGCGGACAACTTGAAACGATGATAACTTGAGCTCCCAATGGAATTTTTTAATGAAATGTTATATGATCCTAACTATAAATGACCTTTTGAATCCAATTTTATGGGTATAAAGTATTTATTCCTCCATTTTATCCCTGAAAAATCTTATTTTCTTGGTACTCCACATGTGCATGAGAAAAACTACTTACAGACCCAATGTGGCAAAGTGTTGTGAAAAAATTAATTTCACCATCTTGTAGGGCTTATAATTCCCTATTTGATGATTTTTTTTTCTCCTAACTCCATCTGGAGCTCCCAGAATCACCTTCGGAAGCTCAACAGTTGTTTTGACATGTGCACTACCTAGGCCTGTGAACCGTGTTTTTTATCAAACTACTCCAAACTCTCCAAATCTTCCCTAAATCTTCCAAAATCACTTCCATGATGTTTCTAGGCCTTCAATTCACCTCCATGTTGGATTTGGATCATCTGTTCCACTTCAAGAGGTTGCTCTAGTCCTAGGAAGGCTAGTCACAGCCCTTCCCAACACTGTCCAGAGATAGCATTTTTCAAGAAATCCTAAAATCACTTAGGGGGGTTGAACTGAATTTCCTAATTCACTTAAGGGGATGTGTTAACATCAACTGTGAGGTCATCGGAACTGACTAGGTAGACCTGGGGTGCCTCACAATGATAAAATGTGAAAATTTTGGTACAAGGGTATTGTTGTCATGCTTATAAATTGTCAATTTTCCTGTTGCACATTTACATGAAAACATGTAAATACCCAGGTTAAAATTAAAATAAAATAAAATTAAAAAAAAAAATTAGGAATCAAATATTTGATTCTTTGGAAAAACATACAACAATTTATAATCATATTATGCTTGAAAATATTACAGCAATATAGGTGGTATTTTTAAATACATAATATGATAGATTTTTTAGGTGCAATAAAAAAAACCACCAGTATTTTACAATTTGAACATGTCTACATAAAGATAAAAGTTTTCTATTAATTAGAATAGCCGAAATAAATCAGTTAAAATATTTATCACAGTAGCAGTAACTAATAATAGTATTATTTTTCTTGTCTTTAACACAATATACTCCATATAAAAAAATTATTGTTAAAGAATTTAATACAAACATAGAAACAATTGTATTTTATAAAATTTAACTTACAAATCTATTTTTTATTACAAATGGGGATAAAGAAAATATTAAAAAATTTGACTAGCAATAATAAAATAGTAAAAACTATGCACGGAGTGGGCTGGGATTTAATCTCCACTATTTAAAGTGCTTATAATCTTCCTTTCCTTTAAGTAAAGGGTATTAATTTCCTCGGCATAGTGCCATTCATTTTTGATATGCCACTTGTACATATTTGCATTGCAAATACATCTTCCTTTTAGGAAAAACATTATATTGGATACGTGATGAATACCTTCACATGTAAACACTACATTTTTTTCTAACTCTCAGGTGATCTTATCTTAGGAATAGTAGACCCATATGTCTTATCCTTGGGTCCATCTGACACCCAATACTCACAATAGAATATAAGTCAGTAGGATCGCACACTAGGCCTCGTATTTGTCTCATCACTAATAACTAGAAAATAAAGAAAAATATAAATCATCTTTGTAGATTCCCTTAGAAATGTACAACAGTTGAAAAGTTATACATAGTCTTTTGCACCATGATTGGTGCACTACATGTAGCTATTATCTTGTTTGACTGAAAGGTATAGACCACCTTTCTACAGGATGTGCCTAGTTTGCAGCTAACATGGTGCACCATGAACCTTGTTCTTGATCTTAGCGCCCGCTAACATAGCCATGACATGAATTCCACAATCTGATAGCTTGAGCTGTAATGGCAGTGGCGTAAACTGTATTGTCATCCTCAAGGTCAAAGCCATAATATCTAAAGCTCAAGCATCTGCTAAACTTTTGTGACTCACCATAATTAATTGGCGGTGATTGCATTGATCTTTCTCCTTGCAAAGTAAAATAAGTCCTTGTGGACATATTATATCAACCATTGATACAATCTATCATGTTTGCCTAAGAATGGAAATTAATAAATCTAGAGTACTCTTGTGCTCTCAAAGTCCTTCATTGTATCATCATATACCAACTTACCTACTTCTGTCATCTGGTCTAGTTTTATCAATTCTTCCTTGGTGATTTCTCCCTTGTGTTACCTCTGAGAGATGGTTATAGTTTTTTTAATGTTGTACTTTGTGAATTGGGAAAGACCACGACTGTGCTACAATCACCTCTCTAGGGTATTGCATCTTAGAGAACCACTCCCTCTGGTGATGTCCTCCACAACTAGATTGTTTACCTTGCCTTTCTCAATTGCCCTTGAGCGATTGAGTAGTAGTGGATGATTTATTCCTGTGCCATTTGTTTAAACTATCAAATTTAATACTTTACCCTTGTAGTGACTCTGTGCCCTAGTTTCTGAATGCTTCTACCTGTGCCAAGATTTCAATCCATCCACCCCTTACTTCAAACTGTGCTCCATTTCATGAAATGTTGTTCCCTAGCTGGATCTCTCCATGATTATGTGCCCTAATTCAAACCCTGTGCACTTAAGCTTTTGAAAACCCTAGATCAAACCCATACTTATAACTAGTGTTGTCATCATCATTTCTTCAAACTCCTACTTCTACCCACAAAGCTTTCACATTCACGGTTACTCTCCTATTGATTTTTGCACAGTTGATTTGATTTCTACACTCTGGTTTGCTGTTTCTCACTTTGTCACTCGTCAATAACTCAGCACATTGGCTTCACAAGGTAACCAAAAGTAACTCGGTCAAGCTTTTTCTACTCAGACTATTCCACATTTTTACAATCAATTACTCCAACATCTACCACCTAAGGGAAAAGTGAACTCGGTCAAGCTTTTTTTAGGGAGATTTCCAGATTTTTATCACATTAATTACTCCCACCTACCACCGTATTACAAATTTAAATAGGTTTTCTAGTTTATCACTTTCTCCTGCTTTCTTCTACACGTAACAGTCATTGACCTTTTGGCATACCACTACTTCCAAGCTCTATAGACATCCTTACACACACTTTCTTATTGCATAACCCATCATACTTTGTGCCATATACCAAGTAGTCTGTCCTGCTACTACCTCCCTCATGTTACATTGTGAGGCCTATTTCTCGCGTGGCTTTCCAATTTGAGAAATTCCTTGCAAGCACCATCATTCCCAAGCACCTGTAACACCTGTAATACTTCCTTTTTTTTCTCTCACGCATACTCAATTTTGTATCCATTAATTACCCTTATTTCAAAATTGTTACACGCACAATTGAAATAACTCAAAGATAAGTACTAGCATCTCATTCTCCTTGCGCACAAGCATTTAATCTATTTGGAGCTCACACTATACGTATTTGCAATTTCCTCACCTACACTCATTCAATAAGTAGTAATGGATCCTACATGATGTTTAGCCCTCCACACATTATAAGTAGTAATCAAACATAAAATGTAAATAACAAAATAAGAAAAGAAAAAGCAAAAAATGAAGGTGAAATCTAATCTAAGTATAAATACTGCCTTATTACAAAATAAAGGAAGCTTATTTATAGTAGGGATTCAACCTACTCCCATTAAAGTAATTGAGAAACATTGTGCCATCTAACACTTGTAATTGACATGTGACTAAGTCTAGTACCTTGGTCACTACGAAGGGTCTTAACCAATAGACTTTCAACTTTCCTAGGTGCGTGCAAAAACTTGGAGTCATACAAAAGTACCATCTTTCCAACTGCAAAAGACTTGTTCCCAATGTACCTGTCATGCCAGCCATTTTGTCTTGCCTTTTATGTCTTCTCGGATCCAACGCAAAATGGCATGCCACTCATATAATTACATCAACTTGTAAATGTGCTCATACAAAACATGTTCATCATCCAATCCACCTGCATGCGTAATACACACTGATAGTAACATAACTTCCAAAAGTAGTACAGCCTCCATGCCAAACACCAACTGAAAGGATGTGGCCTTGTTCAACCATTTATAGGTTGTTCAATATGCCCAAATAACAGCTGACACCTTGTCATCCCAATCCTTTCTTCCAACATCACATATCATCGTTAGTGTTTCTCCCAAGATATTGTTGAAAGCTTCAACAATTCTATTTTCCTAACGGTGATAAGGAGTAGTCTTATGGTGCACTACCATAAACTCTGCCAGTTAAAATTGTAATAGTCCCATTTAAGAAATGAGTTCCTCTATCATTGGTTAGATTTAATGGGCACCCATACATACTGATTATGTTTTCCTAAAGGAACTATTAGTGTGAAATCAGAGCACCCCCAAATGAGTTATGGATCTACTTTTCTAAGGAAGGGTCATTTGGTGTAATTTTCATAACATTGGACCATTCCCCAAGCTATGGGACTTGCAAATGGGAATGATCCTACAGAGAAGATTGGTTCCTCTTTCTAATCCTAGCTTTAAGCTACTTCTAAGTTCAGGAAATGTAACTATCTACTCCTAATCTAACAATTCCAAGGGACCAAGAGAGAGAGAAGAGGGATGAAAATAAAGAAATCCTACACTACAAAGGTGATAGCACTGAGAAAAGGGAACTATTGATCACAAACCCAACTACCTGAAATGGAGAGAGGTGAGCAATGAGAGGTTGGACAGATGCATCACATGACCAAGATAAAGTTCACACAGAACACCATTTCAAACCCCTTAAACACAACTCCTACAAAACCTACAATGGACATCAGAGATATGCACAGTATACCCTGGAATGGTGAGAGGTGAGAAGAGACAACAAAATGAGCAAAGGATGGAAAACACATCACAAAACATGTTTTATTATTCTTTAGGAGTTCACACAGTACACCATTAACAGGAAAGAGGCAAGAAAATTCATTACAAAGCCAAGGGAGGAGGCTTTGCTCCACATTCGACCCTCGAGAAACAAAGAGAGGGGGGGCAGGGAAGAAGAATGAACAACAACTTTACAATGAATCTTGCCCCTGTATTTATAGATTTGATCAGAGAGAAGAAAGAGAGAGAGAAGCAGGAAAAGTAGGTTGAAGTTCAACCACTGGGATTGCATTAATGCTTCAGATAAAATCAATCAATGCCCCCAAATCCATCTTTACTGGCATCAATCCTTGGTTCGGCGTGCCTTGAAGAAGAGGAAACGGTGAAACAAATCGAATTAGATCTAGTAGTTGAGAAAGATGGATCCTGCATTAAAGGCCTGAAGACATTTCCTCCATTTTCCTTTACCTAACCTCCTCAAAAAGTAAAGTCTCAGACCTCCATGGCGTAGGTGAGGCATTGAGATCTTTCCAATGGTGTCAGATTCACGATATTTCGAGCCCTGAGTCGAAAGATATGCCCCTTCGAAGTTGATATAACACGTGGAGGCACCGCGCTTGCTTGAAAACCTGACCCAAAGTTTTCCTTTGGAGGAGCATCAAGTTGACACTTTTCATCCTCCGCTTATCTGTGGACTTTTCAACGGTCCCTCTTACTTTTAGACTTTGGGACATGGGTCAGTCTGGCACTCAAAAAAAAAATTGCCCTATTTGACCCTTGAATCAGCTCTGCTTAGGACACGTGGCTTCCTTTGGTTAGTCAGGGGACTGTAGCTTCACCTTTTAGACTCTTTCTCAAACTATTTTTGAGCCCGAAAGGAAAATCCTTTCACCTTTTCCTTTCTTCTTCTCTCCCTTCTTTGGCATTTGACTTCATTTCAAAGCCCACCTGTAACCTGTTTTTCATCCTGGAATGCGAGCTCGTGGGTCTGAAAACATTTTCCCTTCATATTTTCTGTATGTGTAAGGCTTGTCTTGACCAAATTTACTAGGGGGTGAATTTGGGATAACAATTTGGCGACTCACGGGGACATCTGCCTGCTAGATGAAGAGACCAGTGGCCTTTTTTGCATCCATTGGGCATGGAGTCCAGCCTTATAAACTGATTCTGATCTAAACTCTAAAATTCTGACCTCTAAGCCTCTTGGAAACCCACTGAAACTTGAAGTTGGACTTCACCAAAAGCCAACTGAATGCACTGTGCAAGAGCAATAGCACCAAAAACTATGTACAAACTGAAAATCATACATGCTCCAAATGGAACATGTAGAGTGTGCAAAAGCACTTCTTCTGCTAAAAAAAACCTACCTACACTACTCTAACCAAGAGCAAAGGGAGCTCAAACAAAGCCTGCAACTGGCAGGGAGAAATAGCTTCCCTTCCTCAAAAATGGCAGCCATGCAACTGATTTGGCACTGAACATGGCTGGTTGGATGAGTGAAAAACTGATAATAAGCCGGTCCTCCACCCAAATCATCAAGGTATCAGCATTAATGGAAAATACCTCCTTAAGATGACTTGCATCAAACTTCTGGAGGTGTTGATGATGACCCTTGGTACTTTGATGCTCATCCTCATGCCCTGAAGTAGGCATGACTGGTTTTGGTTTCTCCTTTGGCTCCAATGAAGCCAAGTACCTGATTTGGCACAGTCTGATCCTTTGGATGTGCTCATTTCTCTAAAATTCAACTCCAAAAATGGAGTCTTCTTGTGGACCTTCTTGGATGGATGGTGTGAGAGGGATGATGACATCTTCTTGCTTTTTCTCTTCCTTCTCCTGTGAAGAACATGGGAGAGTCATGTCTTCCAATCTTGGTTCCAGAGGGTTGTTATGAAGTGCAGGCTGATGTTCCTGAATGTTCTCCTCCATGGAAGTAGGCTCATGTGCTTGGGATGTGAGAGATGGAGGAAAAAATGATGTGATCTCCATGGGTTCCCCTCCATCAAGGAAATCCTCCAAGTTAGACAGGTAATCTGCCTCCTTGTTGTCCTGCTGCAGGTGCTCAACCTCCTTCATGGTGTCCTCCTGATCTATAATTGACTCACCATGGTTCCCTTCATCCTTAAACATGAATTTTGAAAGCTCAAACTCTTCCTCAACATAAGATCTTGAAGGGGATGAAGTGGGAGGAAGAACTGAAGGTTCTTCTGTGGCCTACTCCACACTTGGAGCCTCTGAAACTGTATGGTCCTCCTCCACAACCAGAATGTACTCCTCTTCTTTTGGATTAGGAGTAGCTCCTTCCTCCCCTACTTGTGTTGTAGCTGGAGCTTCCACCACTTGCGGCTTGACCTCAGCCTCCTCCATAGGCTTAACCAACAAGGGAACCTTTTAAAACTCAAATTTAGCAACCCAACTCTTCAGATTTTCTATCATTTCTTCTCTGTTGGGTTCCTATGTTTGATGTTCTCCTTGGCTGGTTTTTGGAGTCTCTTCCCAACATGGACTTGGGAAGGCAAGAGGAGTGGTGGTGGGTGGGGTCTCCACTAGTGTTTTCCTTGTTTTTGGCAGAGGGGAAGGCATTTCTTTTGGCTCTTGTAGAGGGGAATTGGATTTGGAAGGGAAAAGGGAAGAGAAACTGAGGTGGGATGGAAGACTAGTAGATGGAGAAGAGGAATTAACATTTGGGGCAGCAGATGGGAAGCTTGACTCTTGCCTCTGTCAAAATGATAAATATTGAGGGAGAGAAAATGAAAGGTAGGGAGCTGGTGATTGACTTACCCATTGACAAGGTTGTCCTGTACTTTGCTCATAAGCCCCAATGTCCTCAATCCACTGTGCAAGTTGGGGTAGCATTCCAATCATGAATTCCAGCTTCTCCTGAGGGCTGTAGTGTCTTGGAAAAGGGCCTTCCCATGGACAAGGTGCCCTACAACCAATTCTGAAATCCATCATTTGAGTTGTTTCCCTAAATTGAACCATGTCAGCCTCCATTTTTTGAATCTTCTCCAATAGACCAGCATCCTCTACATAACTATCACCATCATATGCATCCCCTTGTCCTTGGTAAGCTTCATAGTCAAACTGGTTTTGACACTGCTCATATGGGTAAGCATAATGATCTTGGATCTGATTATAATGTTGATCTGGAGGAGTTGGGAAATACATTGGAGGTGGATTGTATTATTGTTGTAAGTGTGAGTTCCATGAAGGGAATGAATTCATGATTGCACAACTTCATGGAATGGGAGAAAATGAAAGAGATGGAAGAATAAAATGCATGAAATGAGTGGAAATGGATGGAAAAGTTCTGTAACTCAGAGAATGGGTTTTTCGACCAGATGGAGTCACCAGATGTGCTTGAAAGTGCCTCCAAAGGCTGAAATCTTCACCAAGAGCACATCAAACCTGATGAAGTGAAGTGGTAAGGTGCTTCAGACCTGTCCCACCGGGCATGCCAAAATTGTTATCTGTGAAATCACAGCACCCCCAAATGAGTTATGGATCTTATTTTCTAAGGCAAGGTCATTTGGTGTGATTTGCATAACATTGGACCATTCCCCAAGCTATGGGACTTGCAAATGGGAATGATCCTCCAGAGAAGGTTGGTTCCTCTTCCTAATCCTAGCGCTAAACTACTTCTAAGGAAGGAAATGTGACTATCTACTCCTAATCTAACAATTCCAAGGGACCAAGGAGAGAGAGATCATGAAAATAAAGAAATCCTACACTACAGAGGTGATAGCACCGAGAAAAGGGAACTGCTGATCACAAACCCAACTGCCTGAAATGGAGAGAGGTGAGCAATGGAGAGGATGGACAGATGCATCACAGACCAAGGATAAATTTCACACAGAACACCATTTCAAACCCCTTAAACATAGCTCCCAAAACTTGCAATGGACATCAGAGATATGCATAGTATACCCTGTAATGGTGAGAGGTGAGAAGAGACAACAAAATGAGCAAAGGATGGACAAAATGCATCACGAAACAGATTTTATTTCTCCATGGGAGTTCACACAGTACACCATTAATGGGAAAGAGGCAAGAAAATTCCATTACAAAGCCAAGGGAGGAGGCTTAAACTCCACATTTGACCCTAGAGAAGAAAGAGAGAGGGGGGCAGGGAAGAAGAATGAACAACTTTACAATGAATCATGCCCCTATATTTATAGATTTGATCAGAGAGAAGAAAGAGAGAGAGAAGTAGGAAAATCAGGTTGAAGTTCAACCACTGTTGTTAATGCTTTAGATAAAATCTACCCCCAAATTTTTCTTTACTGCATCAATCCTTGGTTTGGTGCCTTGAAGGAAGAGGAAATGGCATAAACACATTGAATCTGATCTGGTTGTTGAGACAGATGGATCCTGCATTGAAGGCCCAAAGATGTTTCCTCCATTTTCCTTTACCTAACCTCCTCAAAATTAAAGTCTCAGACCTCCATGGCGTAGGTGAGGCCAAGATCTTTCCAATGGTGTCAGATTCACGATATTTCAAGCCCTAAGTCGAAAGATATGCCCCTCTTGATATAACACATGGAGGCACCACACTTGCTTGAAAACCTGACCCAAAGTTTTCCTTTGGAGGAGCGTCGAGTTGACACTTGTCATCCTCCACTTATCTATGGACTTTTCAACGGTCCCTCTTACTTTTAGACTCTGGGACATGCATCAGTCTGGCGCTCGTTTGGAAACCTTTTCTCTATTTGACCCTTGAATCAATGCACTGTTAGGACACGTGGCTTCCTCTGCTTGCTTCTTCATACTTAGTCATTTTTGGACTCTTTCCCAAACTATTTTCGAGCCTAAAAACTTTGTATCCTTGCCCTTTTTCCTTTCTTGCTCTTGGCTTCTCTTGCGGCATTACCCCTTCATTTCTGAGCCCACCTGTAACCTATTTGTCATCCTGGAATGTGAGCTCGTGGGTCCGAAATTTTTCCCTTCATGTTTTCTTTATGTGTAAGGCTTGCTCTTACCAAAATTTCCAGGGGAAAATTTTGGATAACATTACCCTCGAGTAAATTTTGGATAACATGCCCTTAAGGTGGAATATGACATTGAAGCATAGAAGAGAGAAATCCCGTAGGAAAAAAAGGACAAAAATCCACATAGGCACGACCCAAACATAGGAAATTTACATTTTATGAATAGTTTTGAGGATATTTTTTTCTTCCATAATTAAAGATAATAACAAACATCTTAGAGTTTCCTTGTTCCTCAAATTCTCCTTTCAAAAATCTATATTCATTATTTTATTCTCCAAAATCTATTTGGTTCTCCTACTCTTGCATTACCATATTATTTCACAAATATCTCACTGTGATCCAACACCAACACATCGAATGGCAACTCATTCTTAACATGAATATCTTCTAAAATAGTGTCATTAATAATGTCAATTGAATGTTACTGAGTATGTGCAGTAGAGGACTATTTGTGGACAACAATAAGGCCAATAAAATAATATCAACTTTATCAAATACATCTACTCATCGATTTCTGTGCACCACCATGACCATATATTGATTCCAATATTCACTTTTTTACTGCACAAATTGAGCCACCATCCATACCACTGGGATTCTTTTTCAAAACACCATAGAACAAGTTCTTATCAGGTATTATGGGTTTGTAAAAATTCTACAAATTTTTCTCTCATGGTATTACTGATTAATCTACGTTGTTTATCTATCAAGATTTACTCCATTCCGTCCTCTTTCAGTGCTCTAACAAATGTTTACTATATTACGAAATTATTTACTTGATAAACAAAACTACCTTCTACAAAGTATTGAACAACAAACTTGCTTCCATTTAATTATCTATAAAATCCCTACATGGATATAAGCCTTAATCAGCTTTGGAAAATTTTGCATTAACATAATTTCATAATTTTGGAGGGCCTGAAGGTGAGAACGCATACCAATTTTTGGCATGGAGAGGAAATCAAAACGTTTCCAGAAATCAAGCATAGAATTTTCGGTCCTTTCCCTGGTGAGATTTTTTTATTGATGAATAAAGTGTCTCCCTTACACATTGACAAAGTGAATAGAAAGGAAAATGTTAAAAATATAAACTCAAAAACTGTTTATTTATGGTGATATGTAATTGACAAATCCAATCGCCAATTTCATTGGTGCACAAATTTAAGAGGGCATGCATATGATTTTACATTGCTTTACATTAAATGGCTAAGTAATGGTTAACAACAGTTACATGCTGCAAAAGGTGCTCATATTTCGAATGGCACGTGTACTTTAAAATGGTGAATTTTACATTATTCGTTTTAATGGCTAATTAATGTTGAGACAACTGCAACAGTAATTAGCATTTTTTCTGACAAAATGGTTATTTTTAATATTGCATTTGGTATTGTAAATAATTAATGGAAGAATGTAATATTATAATTTTTGTACTGTAAATAAAATCCCTTATATAATTTGGGTAAAATAAATCCCTCAATTCTTGGTCTTCCACTTGGAACCACGTGTGACTCTTAACGCCCATTTAGACATTTTTGTTGATTGTAGATGTAAAATACTTACAAATATTTGTAATAAATGTCACATGTGACTTATATATTTAATATGATCGTCAATTTTTAATATAGATTTATATATAAATTATAAAAAATATTTTAAAATTACATCAATATATATTAAAAATAATGAAATTTATACATAATAATTGATATAAATAAACATTGTTTTGTATTTATGAAGGGCAGTGTTGAAAATTTACCGTTACCTAAAAATTATTTGATAGGTGTGTTATCACACTTAGCTGTGTGAATCAAGACTCGCACTTAGCTGTGTGAATCAAGACTCACACTTAGAAGTGTGATTCAAGATTGGCAATTAGAAGCATTAGTCGAGACTCACACTTAGAAGTGTGAGTCGAGAGAAGTGCAACTCGAGGCTCGCACTTATACACTACTTATAAAATTTATAAATGACAATCACCAATGTTTTTTTAACTATGCTTAATATATATATGAATAGATTTTTTATATAAAGTTATATAAAAATTGACGATCACCTTTTAAACATACGAGTCAAGTCACACATGTTAGTTCTATAAATTATTTGAAAGTATGTTACGTCTAAAATCACAAAAAACTTCTAAACATTAGTCAAATTTAACACCATTCAAGGATGTTAAGTTCTAAACTAGATGACATATATCTTAGAGTATAATTTGGATAGGATTTTCAACGTCAACGTTTATTGATTTGAATAAGGTATGCATAAATAGTCATCTATGTATGATGATATTAAGATTTATATGTGGCATAAATGACAACAATCACTTACGCACTATCTTGAATGTTCACCCAAATTCTACATTTGTTCAAGATTTAGATTGAATGAGGTTTAAGAGATGTTCATATGAGATGTTTATTTTTATTTTGTCATCGTGATTTCAAGCATTTGATTTAACCTTGGAATTTTTATTGATATTTCTCATTTTCAAATTCTCTATACTAGGTTTAAGATTTAAGTGTCCAAGCTACTAATTTTCTCTTTTTATGTGTGGATATAGTTGAAAATGAACTTTTTATATGAGGGGGAGAATATGTGGATTTACCCTACAATGGTGTGTGATAGTTGTAGAGGGAATAGTATATCCATCCAAAACTACACTCCATTGCACAGACAAATGGATTCTATCTTATTCGTTGTCATAATAAGTATTGTATTCAATGGCAGAGTGAGACTACCATACATAATTAATGGTTTTGAAACCCTGGAAGAAATTGAAAATAAGGGATAATTGTACTAATTTCATGGAATCCCGAAGAGCACCCATTATGGATTCAAAAAATCTTGGAAGAATGGTGAGAGGAGGGAAGTAAATGGAAATGTAAGAAAACACAAAGGGCACTAAAGGGAATTACAAGAAAATAGAAACAACTGCCAAGTAGTGTCGTAACTATTAAATTGATATCCATAATGATGGAAAGAAATTATAATATATCACCACACATGTCTTGTTAAGTGGGACATTTGTCCCATGTTTCAATCACCAAGAACAACTTATTCATCAAATGTGACGAGTGCACAAAGCTTAAGAATAATTCTTTGTGACGCATCTTCTATTCTCGGCTATAACAATAAATCTATTAAATTGTTAAAAAATGTTGTTCAAGAGAAGTTTTTAAATGTTGTTTATAATTTAGTTACAATTAGTTTGAATGTTTGAAGTCTTTAATAACATATAAATATATATATATATATATATATCTATATATATATATATATATATATATATATATAAGTGATAAATTGTAATTGACAATATTAATAAAATTAAAATGTAATAAAGTTATGATAAACGATTTAGAAAAATATTAAGTGTGACAAGCTTGATAAGCCAAAAAAATAAATATAATGACATCATGCATTCTTGAATAGGTGGCATGTACTTATGAATCTTTTATTTTGAAAATGAATAACAATTCATTTCTACACTTAAAAAATGTTGATGTTAAAGTTATCATAATTGTTGTCTCACTTGTTAATTGAAGATTTTTCCTTCAAATACTATTGAAAAATATGTACTTGAATACGACCCATAATGTGTCTTATCATGAAAAAGTAACCAATAGAATATCAAGTAAATCAATTTTATTGATTGTTTAAAATTATGAAAAATTTTAATTTATATTCCAAAATTTGAAATATAGACACTAGAAAAAATAAATGTCTTTGTGGAGGATATAACAAGAACTAAAATTTGTGGTGAAAGGTATAGTAGCCTGCCATGTGCAGGAACAAATAAACCGTGAATCCATGCTTGAAAAAAACATTCTTAACTTAATTTTTAACTCTTTGGTGTTTTGTATGATTTATAGACTAGAAAATCATGAAATTAGTCTACATTATTTGGATTATCTTCTATTTTTAAATCCCTAACAACCGTTAATTTCCATCTCAATGATTTCCATTTTACAAACTAATTAAATAAGTGTTGAAAAGATGTATCTTAGTGGTTGTTAGGCTTATGTGTCTTATCAACTGTAAGGATTATCTAGCTTATCGGCCACTTATGTAACTTAGCGGCCGCAAGGTTTATGTAACTTAGTGACCACTAGGGTTATGTAGCTTAGTGGCCGTAAGGAAGATGTAACTTAGTGGCAGCAGGGAAGATATAACTTTGATGTTGCTAGGCATATTTCACCAGGTATGCGCTTTCATCATGTATGTTAGCGGTCGTTTGGCTTATGTAAGTTAGCAACCGCTTGGCTTATGTAATTTGGTGGCCACGAGTCTTATGTGGGGGAATCAAATAATAAAAAAATATAAATCCTAAAATAGTGAAACTGAAATCCAAAAATTAGGATTTAGAAAGTAGATTCCATTAGTGGAAAAATTAGAATCCATTAATTACGTTATTGGAATGTAGTAATAGCAAAATTGGAGTCCAATAATAGTGAAATTGGAACTCAAATAAGTCCAATAATCACAATATTGGAATCCAATAATAGTAACAATAGAATCTAGTATAGCCAAAAATGGAATCCAATATACGTAAAAATGGATATTGATTTCTTCCAATACTTGTACTACTAGAGTCCAAATTCATTGGAATATGTCCATATTTAGTGAAATAAGTGTTACACGGTGAATTCCTTTAACTCTCCTGAGTCTAAAGATTGACCAAATTTAACTATTGAGGGTCTTGTGAAGTTCCTATGTTGACGTCAATGGTGGATTCATTAAGGAGCGTCGATGTGTCCAGTGCTAGGGTTTTCTGAAGGTAATGATACGCTGCCCCCATATATGATAAAATAGATTGATCGTCATGACATTGAAGACTATCAATGGTAGGGGAGTCTTCCTCTACCATTTTAGGTAATGTAAGTGAAAGGGTCTTAGTGTCGTCATTATTTTGCTAGGTGAACAGTCTAAGGTGATTGTGTTGATTAAAAAAAAAGTCAAGGGGATGGAAACAACGTCATCCATGTTGATGGCTTTGTCATGCAAAGGTGAAGAAGATGGCTTTGGTTTTGTTATGGATCCAGATGCGGTGATTGCAGAGGTGTTCGAGGAAGGTCTGTCAAAACCTAATATGTGTTTTTCATGAGATTTGTGGGACTGGTCAAAGACCAATTCATGTATACTTTGTTCATAGTGTCCTAAACTGAAACCTTTCCAAGAACAACGATGGAGATACATTAGAGCGAATGATTGATTATATAGGAATGAGAAATCAGATACAAAGGGTTTTGTGTGATGTTGTTTGACATGGTGTGAGGAAGGATGCTCGATCCCTTCATAGAATAGGTTGTTTTTATGATGGGGTGGACCATATGAGATGATATTTGATATGTTGGGTTTAGACATGGATTGCTTGTCAGGTCTCCCATATGTTTTCAGTGTAGGAAGTGAGCTGAGGGCTAAAAGGCGATGCTCCCCCCAACAAAAGACATTGTGTAACATCTTCGAAGGAGTTGTCATCTAGTAATTTAGATGTGGTGATGGAAGAAATGGTATAGGATTCATTGGAGGAGCCTTATCTTGTGTTAGGAATGAGCATGTCATTAGGTCGATAAGTCATGTGACATGCTTTAAAAGGATTCAGGTCAGTTGGAATAGTAAGGTTGATGGAATGCAACACATAACACATATCCAAGGTTGACCTAACAACATATTGTATTGAAAATATCCTTATACAAGATATAAGATTGTTGTTGAAGGCACTTAACACCGAATTTGATAGGTAAGATAGCCATGCCTAATGTAGGGTCAATGGTTTCATTAAAGGCACACAATACTGCAGGTGACTAAGTGACGATAGTGTTAGGTAGTTGGAGTTGGTTAAAGGTGTGAGATAATATGATATTAATGTTATCATCGTTGGTGATCATAACTCTCTTGATGAGAGTATCATTGATTTAGGTGGTGACAACAATTGGGAGATCATGATCTTCAGGTTATAAGGACGAGATATCAGAATCATCGAAAGAAATAGTGGTATATATTTTATGGGTTTCGACCAGATTCATGAATGGTTGAGGATTGTTTAAAGGAACATAAATAGATTGAAGGGACTTAATCATTGCTTGTCGATGTTGTGGAGAGGTTTAAACAAGCTCTTGAAGGGACATCTTCATAGGGCTTGATGGAGTTTCTTGATGATGGTTTTTTATACAGAGGAGGTGGATTATGTGTGTGGAGCGTCAAGGATGGATACCTTACCCTTAGAAGTTGATGGAGTAAATGATTCAGGAGTAAGTGAAATAGAGACTTTGTTCTTGTTTTACTCCGAGGCCTTAGGGTATTGTGTGTGGGCTCTAGTTATACAAAAAACATCGATTTGATGGAGTAAGAATTTATCGGAAGAGGTCTCACCCTTGTTGGATGTGGATGTGGTGTTGGATAGTATTTTACAAAATGTGGGTTTAAGAGTCAAACAAATTTTATTGATTTGATTCAGATGTCATAGATCTGCGAAGAGAATCCCTTTGCTAGCAAGGCTTCAAATAGCAGTGTGGAGGGATTTGCAGTCCTCGATAAAGTGTCCTAAAGTATGATGATAGGCATAAAATTGCCAAGAGGGTTTCCACCCTCGAGAAATTATGAGGAGGTGTTATATGGATAGTTGGATGAGCCTTTCAAGGGTCCTAGCAAAGTTCCCTATCGAAGTTGAGGTCAAGGGGATTCATGTTTCATTTGGAAACCTAGAAGTTGGGGCTGGTGAGATTTTTTTGTGTGACATGTTTAAGTGTCGGTCGAGGAACAACCTTGCATTTAATAATAGTGACTGTGAATTTGGATGAGAGATGAGGCCCTAAGATGGAAGGTGAGGGGTTTGTATTTTGTGATGAGGTCATTTGACAATTTTTTGATAGAGTTTATGTTTTCCTGGACAAGTGGTTTTTGGATTATATAGTGGATTTATTGAGGTTCTATATGTGATATCATGTGAAGTGGTCATCAAAAGAGCTTTTTGTAATTCTTATGATGGGTTTCTTTTCTGATACTTTCAAAGAGGTAACATATAGGTCTGAGGGAGATGCGGTAGATGTAAAGGGGTCCATGGTATTGTCACTGACAAGACCAGAGGAGTTAGGAGATTCAGTTAGTGCTTCTGTGATAAAAACTTTATTGTTAGAGGTGTAGGTGGGAGGTCTTTAATAATGTTAACAATGTGATGAGAGTTAACGACATTAGATTGGGGTTGATTGGTGGATAGGGCATGATCAGGAAAGGGTTGTTTAAAGATGTCTAAGTTCTGATTCAAAGGTGCATTCAGATTTTCATTTTGTAGGTCACCTTGGGTGATAATATCATGGAGGACATTTCTAAATGAATGACATTTTTTAATGTCGTGGCTCCAAACTCGATGGTATTTACAATAGTCATTTTCTCAATACTATGATGGTTTTGAAACATATGTGTTGATCTGATGAATAGGAGGAAACATGGTCATACACATGGCTAGGAGCTTATCTAAAGACTGCACTGTAGGATTCTCCAATGGGTGTATAGTTACGTTGGGGTCAAGTACGTTTAGTGTCCAAATGACCTTTGAATGTTGCTTTTACGACGACCACGTTTGCTGAGCCTTTGGATTTATCATTATTGGAAGAAGGTTTGAATGAAGACTCAGACTTAGGTTTATCTAATTTGAGTTTATCTTTACCATTATCGAGGGCACAAAATTTGTAATTTGGTAAAGGCTTCATCAAATGTTTGAAAAGATTGTATTTGAAGTGTTGACAATATGTGTTTAGATCACGACCGAGAAAATAAATCGATTAACTCGGTTTGTGGGAGTAAGGAGGATAATTGAATGATGATACCCTCACTAGGTGAACCAAAGTCTATAATAAAATCATCTTTGAACTATTTGATAGTGTAGAGATATGTGATAGAAATCTTACAAGCGATGCTAATGGAGAAATTTTTTCTAAGAACAATTGTGCGAGATGTGCAAAGGAAAAGAGGGAATACTGTGGGATGCTATTATACCAGTATAGTGTATGAATTGCTAAGGAAATAGGAAATGTCCTTAACATGAGGTATTGGTCATGTGTGATAAGGTAACATGTGTGGCGGAAATCTCAGATGTGTTGTTCAGGGTCCTCCTTACTACAGAACTTAATAAACTTCAGGAGTTCCCAGTGTGGGGGATAAGCTTTGAAAGGTACTAGATGGATGAATAGGCTCATTACATATTTTTTCATATGACAGGGTGGTTTTAGGACCCATGGTGGCAGCTTCAAGACTTGAAATCCTAATCATTAAAGCTTGTAAAGGGTCATTTTATGATGGTTGTTGAGGTTATATGAGGATGAAGATCCAAATTGATTATAAGTATGTGGGTTTGATTGTTGATAATAGGGTAACAAGACATTATGCTAAAGAGGAACGCTCATGGGGATGTTGTGAAACCAAAGGTTGTGATGGTTGGATATACTGATAGGGGATAAGAATGGATGTGTTGAAAAGGGGTTGCAATGACCATGGCATATACTGAGATGGAATGGAAGTGTTGATAAATGGTTGGGATGGTTGCGGTATGTATTGAGAAGAGATGTGTGAGATAGGGGTAGTGGATGCTTATTGTGGAGAGGGGTGAGTACTAGTGATAGAACTTGTAGTGATAAGGGGTATATATGTTGGGATGGACATGATCACATTATGAATAAAGGACATGTATTGTCGTGAAGGGCTGGGTTGAGACACAATAAGAGGGATTGCTATCGAGCTCACAGGAGCTGTAGGAGTGACATTGGAAGCTATGTGATTAGATGTGAAAGGAGATGTGTTGGTGTTGTTTTGTGGAGATAACAAGATTGACAAAGGATTTGATGATGAAGATTGTTATTGGTTGGTTGTCTTGTGACGAGACATCATTAAGGTCAAAACTAATGACGGGGACTGATGAAGCAAGGAATGATGCTCCCGATCCACTAGCAGTGGGGTAGGAATTAATTTGTTGGATGATCAGCTCGTGATTAAGGTCGATGAGCCTGGAAGTATCAAAGGTGACAATAGTGATGGGAGGTTGTTGTTTAGGTGAGAGTTGCTGGAGGAAAACATCTCAATAAGTAAGATAGGTGTTAAGGACTAATGGGTTAGAATCCATAATCTCTCTGAAGATTGGATCACTGCTATTGAAGAAGTGGGGGCTAGGTGGATCTAGGATTTATGATATGGCTGACTTATTACTAGGATAATGTGGGGGCTATTGATTGGCTGCTGAAGGTGATCGAAGTTGGTCCATTATGCTTGGATTTTTTGAAGGCAGGTCTCAAAAGAGTCCGGGGATTGTTGAAGAGTGTTAGACATATTATCGGTATTTTTGAAGATGAGACTATTGTATGGTTAGAACCATGAATTAACACATAATCAATGAATTAAAATAAAAACCAACGTAGTTGATTACAATAACTGTAAGCAAATCAGACAAGAAATTTTAATTATCTTGATTAAATTAAGAAAGGCATGAAATGTGAAAAATGGCTAAATAGGTATTAAGAGAAGGTTGTCTAAGGCTGGTTTTAGGTAAGTTAAAGGATAGATTCCTTGATACACCCAAAGGTACGTGAGGCCCAAATTTGTGTTGGTATCAGTATGAGGCATGGTAATGGGGCCTAATCCCTCACTTCACGGTATCACAATGATAAGGGTATCGAGTGTTTATCCGATATACCGCCCACCATATTTTTTATACTCAGCCAAAACAACGAGTTGGCTTATCCTCTTGGTGATGATATCCAAGTAGGTCCACTTGGGAAGGAGTGTTTAGATGTAAATTAAGTTTGATGTGGTTTAATTGTGTGTGAAGGGAGTTTTAGTGAATACAATTCCTTGAACTCCTAATTAAGCTATGTAAGCAAGAAAGTATGATTGTTCGTTTTAAGATCCAAAGGAACTATTTAGTTTGATCAGAACAAGACACATAAGATGAAATGTTAAGAGAAATTAAGAAATAAAGAAGAGTGTACCCGTAATAGCTTTTCCTTTTTAGTTTTTGATTTTAATTTTTTTAGTGATAAAAACATCAATGCACTCCAAGTTGAAAGGATTAGATGAAATTAACAATAGAAGAAATGAAATATGTAAAATCTAAATAAAAAAAAGGACTAAAGAGGTCCCACTAGGCATGTTAGGATGTTTATGGCATTTTTTTGGTTAGTGCATAGTATATTAAAAATACTAAAAACTCAAATAAGTAAGGTTTACTGATACCTGCATCGACAATCACAATATCGGGATTATCGAGTACACTAGCAATGAAAAGAGACTCCTTTTATCACTAAGTGAGAATACATGCATACAAATACAACTAAACAAAGAGATATTTAGATAAGGATGATAATGAGTTGCTTAGAGAATGTTGATCCTAAGAATTCGATGGATGTCCTTAAAGGGTATCAACTCACTTGATACAATTAAGTGATTCAATAATAATCAGATAAACGATAGAAATGATTTAGAAATCAAGTGGGATAGAAAGATCATATTCAACATTGTAAGTGGCCCAGGACAGGGAAGTATTAAGCTTGAAATCTAGGAAATAGATGAACTGTGCTTGTTCAACTACGTCCTGTGTATCTCTTGTATGATTTCAAGCTGGTCCTCAATATCTTCAACTTACGATGTGAGTACGATGGAACACAGACTGAAATCATGTGAGATATTGAACTCCTCCCACACAAAGGGCTGTTGGATTATTAGAAGATCATATATGCTAGTGATAGGGTGTGAAGGACATGGAACAATCATCTATAGAACATACTTCTTGCAAACAACTTGTCAGTTCAAAGAAGATTGATATAAATAGGATAATGTTAAAAATAACTAAAAAAGACAGGGATCGATAACAAGCGGAGTTAAAATTCTTGTTTTGGTAAAAGGCTGATAAACCATACAATAATTAATACCATGTAGAATTAACAATGTTGAGAAGGACTATAAGGATTTTGAGAATCTATGAAATTCAGAAAACAAAGATTCAAGAGTGTTTGGGAGGTTAATGAAGAAAACAAAGGTCGAGGGACCAAGATGATCACTGTGGAAATTGCAAATATCCCAAAGATTGACTAAATGACTAAATAAGAGACATAACCTGAAGGGGCTATGTAGAATGATGTAGATGACTGATAAGTGTTTTTAATGGATGCAAAAACAAGCTCGATAAAGATAAGAAATACAGTACTAACCTTGAAATATGTTTCGAAGATGATAGAGCTCACAAGGAGGTTGATTGGTGGTTTGATTATGCTTCTTCAAGCCTTAGGCAATAGGGTGTTGATAATCCAAAGTGTGATGATGTTGTTTACATGTACAATAATTTTTCCTCACATCCAAATTCTGACTAACTGGGAAATGGAGGAAGAGGTTGGCTTAATAGGATTGATGACATCTATAACAATTTCCAATGACCATAAATCGTCATCAATTTGTCCAGAGAGGTTACAAACCAATAAAGGAAAGATGGAAAATGGTTAAAACCACTTGCCATCTAAGGTTTTAGGTTGTTTTCTAGATGGTGGGAGGTTAGGGATTCATGTAAGAAGAGGTTAGGGGGTTAAGATGGGTAGGGTGGATTAGGATAGGTTTGTTTTAAATGGTTATGGTGGATAAATGGGATTTACGCAACTAAATGAGGATTTACGACAGTAGTCTATAAGATACTTGGGCTAAGGATAATAATGATAATAGTGGTAATATGATTAATGTGTTTCGAGTCACGTAGGGGTGAAAAAGAGGTGTCTATAATGGGGAGTAAAAACATGATGCCAAAAGTGGAGATGAGGAAATTTAATGGTATCAATCTTGTCACTTGGATCAACCAAATAGAGAATTTTCTGATGTGCATCAAATTCTAAGTGGATAGAAGGTGGTACTGGCATCCTTATATGGAACTATAACAATTCATTTGGTATAGATGGATTTCCATGCAGAAGAAAAATAATGGTCTCCCTATTACCTAGTCAATGTTCACAAATGAGCTCCATATACATTATATTAATAATGTTACAGATAAGTAATAAATGGGGACAATAAAATATTATATCCAACAATTCTAAAATATATCCTTACGTGTGGATGGCATCTCAAAGGATCATCTAATTTATTTTTTCTTGGGTGGTCTCAAGGTGATTCGTAAACTATAGTAGACCCCTACTATCAAATAGTTTTTTAAAAATGGATAGTTATTAACATTCTCAATTTGCTAATTTTAAATGAAGTGAGAACTGACTAAAATCTGATTTAAAATGTGTCCAAAATTGAATCGAAAATCTGATTTTAAAAATCGTAAATAGTTTCCAGTTTGCACATTCAAAAGGATCAAATATGATCTTTTGGAAATGTGTAAAAATGTTTAAAGTTGCACCTAATTGATTAAAATATGATTTAAATTTGTGAAAAATCAGAAATAACAGATGCAAACTAAACACAAACTCTAAAATTGATAATAGAGTTCACCCACGTATCAAGCTATGTCTTCAGAATATCTTAGAACGTCATCAGATCCATTATTTAAATCAATTTTCAAGTACAATAATTAAAAATTACAAAGAATAATGGACTAAAATCTATAAAAACATGCTTATCAGACCTTTGAAGAACTTTGAGCTTGATTAGCAATGTTCTCCATCTTCATGTAGCATTTGCACATTCATTTTCCCATGTTGTACATAAAAAGCAGTTGAAAAATCTTCATAACAACCTCAAACGAACACCAATTGGAAAAAATTAAAGTTTAGGAAGAGCATCTAAAATTTCTTAACAACTCTCCAATTCTATTAAAAGCTAGAAAATGCCATCTAGTGGGTGAAAAATAACAATATGTAGAAACTGCTCAAAATGGACTATACACAGTCCTCCAAAATCTTCCCTTCAAATACCACATGCCTCTTTTTATACGGTTTCCAAGCAAGTGGTAGGCTAGCTAGTTACCTTATCTTTTACACCACATGTCATGGGTTTAACTCCCACTTGGTTGTTTTGACCAATATATGCACTTTGGCTTGCCTATTAATTCCACATTGGGCACTTGGATGGGGATAAGGCTGTTTGAAATCCATATGGTGGCATATTAGTGTTGGCTTATGAGACACTTTTGGTCGATTATGCAAAACACATAGTTTGGAATACATTGTGTGTGTGAATTGTTATGTGGGCCTTGTGGCAATGAAGAGTTGGTAGACCTTAGGCGTTGGGTATGTGGCAGAAAATAATTAAATATTTGCATAGTTTAAAATTGTGGAAATTTAATCCCACATGCACAATGGGATGGAGAATATAGCATATAAATTGAAAGTATCTTGCAAGTAGATGTGATGTAAGGAGGCCAAGGCACCCCTCCTCAAAAATATTGTGTCGAACATGGTTGAGGGCCCCCGACTAGTAAATAGTGGAGTCCATTTGTCAGAACGTGAGTGTTGAAGAATGAAGGAGAAAACCAAAACCTTATTTTCAACATTTTACCACTTGTCACAAGTTGATTGGTCCACTTGATGAAATTTTATTGGTCCACATTACCTCAGACTTGCGTGTTTTATTTTTTACCAGCTGGGCCAAAATTTCAGTGTGTGATATCTTTTGCATGCGATCTCCGATTTCCACAATCCATATACGGAAAGATCTCGATTGGATATTTCATACTATAATGGTTTAGGGAGAATTAGAGAATTTTTTACCACCAAAATTATCCATCTGATCACAAGGATAACATCCAACTTGATGTTCACCTACTTAATTTAGATTAGATATTAAAATCCATAATACTTGCTCATCAAATGGAGGAAAGAGATATGATAAAATGGAGGGGTCTCATTACTCACAAGGATTATTTGATTCCAACAAACTCATTTCCCTAACCTACACTATTTAATTCTATCAAATTGAAGAGAAGAGAGAAAAAGGTTTATGTTACAGTTGTGATAACAAATGGAGCAAGGGCTATAAATTTTTTGAGAAGACATTATTCTACATTGAAGGGCAGAATGAGGAAAAGTATGAGGATGAAGTGCTTGGTGAGGATGAAGAGATGTCTTATCAAGGCTAAAGAATCTCAAACTACTATATTTTTCCATGTAATTTTAGGCATTAACATCCCACAAACCCTTAAGGTCGTTCATTTAATTAAGAAACAAAGGGTGGTAGTATTTATTGACTCCTAAATCACTCACATCTTCATCATTCATAAGTTGTTCTTACATTTAAATTCCTTTGTTTATCTAGCCTCAGAGTTTCAAGTCATGGCGGCAGGTGGAGGTAAAGTTAGTTGTTTAGGAAAGTGTCAAAATATTAAACGATCCATGGGATATTACTTGCTAAATAGCCTCATGTATGCCACTTCAATGGGAGGCACAATCAATGTGTTAGGGTTCCCATGGCTTACTACCTTGGGAACTATTGATATGAACTCATAGGGTTTTTTCATGTGGTTCCATTCTAAAACGAGGAATTTTGAGTTGTGCGGGATGAAGGTAAAAACTCCATAGTTGGTGAGTTCTCATCAAATATATAAAAATGCTTAAGAAGGGTGTAGATGGGTTTTAGGCACAATTGTTCTCATTGGAAGCTCATCCATCAAAAGGTCTTATACCCTCATATTTATAAGAAAAAATTAATGATCACTCGGTTATTTTTGGGGATATGCCGAAAAGGTTAACTTATAAAATAGATCATGATCATGATATTTAACTAGTATCAAGAAGCCAACCACCCAATATTCAACATTATTAATACCTTTGTTTATAAAGAGTGAGATTGAAAATTTAGTATAGGAGATGCTAGAATTAGGTATTATTCTTCATAGTCAGAGTGCTTACTCTTCTAGAGTGGTGATCATAAAAAATATAGTTGAAGGTTCATACATGTGTCTAGACTACATAGATATCAACAAATATTCAATAAAGGATAAGTTTTTATTATTTTCATTGAGGATTTGTTGGTTGAGTTACATGAAGTTGTTTATTTTATAAAATTGGATCTTTCATTGGGATATCATCAAATCAAAATTGCTGATGAATATATTCATAAAGAAACATTTAAGACACATGAGAGCCACTATGAATTTATGGTAATGCCTTATGACTTTACAAATGTGGTGTCCCCAGATTTCACCCTGAAATCTAGGACAACCCATTTTTAAAAAAATCATTCTTTTAAAATAGCGGGTCTTTTTGTGTTTTTATTGCCAGAAGATGTTTGTATTATGTTACGATATTCCTAGTGTATCATATGAGCCAATTTCGACAAATACCCAGATGCCCAAACTCATTTTATCCCTTCGCCAAGTTTTGTCTGTGGGAAATTTTTATGTAATTATTTATTGAATAAATAGTTCCTCGTTTGAAGTAAATTTTTGTCCGGTTGAATCTTGTTGAAGTTTTGCATGTCAGTATTCACTCATCTAATTAGATTTTTCACCAGGAATGAATTCAGGGCATTGTCTGCAACTTCTGGCAACGTTTTTCACTTTTATTTATTTCTTTTGTGTTTTTCTTCAGTTTTCTTCTTGGTTTCTCTGTGAAATTCCCCTAGGTCAATTATTTCACTAGTATAGTCTGTTTAATTTCCTGAAGCATCTAGATATTATCTACGACACAACACCAAAAGGAATTAGCCTCAAAATGCAAACTACTAACCAAAAATGATGAAGTCATGCACAAAAAGCCTCTCCCAAGCAAGTCGCATTTTCTGGAATTAATGAGTGTAAGCTGCAATGGGATTTTTTGTAGCTACAAGCAGGTGGGAATTTATTACATGCCTTGCAGGGTACTTTTTCCCATGAAGTCAAAGGCACTTAAGCTATGATGGGAAAATTAGAGGTGACAAGCAGGCAGGAATTTCTTACCTGTCTTGCAGGGTGAAAATTCCCATTTTAAAATAAAGAAAAATCACTTAAAGCACTGATGGGAATTTTCGGTCTGCCTTGCAGGATAAATCTTCCCATCATAAGGTTTTATTCACCCATACAAGTCACACTTTTCCAAAAGAAGCTATTTTTAATACAAATCGCACTTTTTAGAAAGTCACTTAACCTGTAGTGGGAAAATTGGAGGCAATAGGAAGGTGGGAATTTATTACCTGCCTTGCAGGGTAAAAATTCCCATAATGAAAGTCAAATCACTTAAGTGGAAGAAGGGATTTTTAGAGCTGCAGTGCAGGGTGAAAATTCCCACCATAAGTTGACTTCTTACTTTTAGAATTCACCCATGCCAAAAAGTGCAACCCATTTGGGCATTAAACAATGCTTTTAGTGATATTTAGTAATAGTTGCTTTGCCTAATTTTAGCACCTAGGATGGAGGAAAATTCAATGCATGAGGATAAGCCAAAGAGAACTAAAGGTAGCATGCTAAAAATAGATAAATTAAATTTATTTAATGGCAGCCAGCAGCATGCAAAAATAGGCACCCAATTTGAGTGAATAAACATGGTTGTTTATTAATTAATTGCCATAAATAGGATGGACAATTATTAGAAATAGAATGTTGAGGGTTATATAAGCATGGGCTGCCATAATGAAGAAGCAATTAATTATTTTTGCTAAAGGTTGCAGCCCGGACAGTTTTGGCACCAAAAGAAGGAGGATTTGTGCACCTGGAGGTGTTTTTCATTGTCGGGAAGCTTCAAGGTTTGGCGCCTAGGGTTGGAATAGCTTGATGTATGCTATGATAATTATCTGCATGTTGTTATAAGTGCCTAGGTGAATTTAAATATATTTATGTTTGCTTTGCATGCAAGAAAAGCTTCAAATTTTAGGGCAGCGGGATTCATATGCAGATTTTTGGTGACAAAAATCAAATATTCATGCTTCGGACTTCATCTTTCTCTTAAATAATTGTAGGTATTCATTACAGGTGAAAGGAAGTTCAAATCAATGTCAGGTAATTTGAATATATCTTCTGAATCTAAAGAAATTGATAGATCTACACGAATTGATCCAGTTATAAATAATTCCGATAGGATTAAAAGAAAAAGAAAGCAGACAAAGATTGCTCAGACAAAGATTGCTCCAGCCATGATGAAGCATGATGATAGAGAGGGATCAACATAATCATGCATAGCTTCCAGATTTGTTGATATCAATGACACAGACATGGGCCCAGAACCCATCTCTGAAATAATTAACAGATCCAGGGGCGGAAAGACATTTCTCATGTGAGTGATGAAAAGCAGTGGAATTATCCCAACATCAGCATTCCTAGTCACATCTCAGTTTCCCGAATTTTCCATGGAGTGTGTGAGATCATATCATCCTCTTTCCAGAACAATCTAGGATGTTGCAGGAAAGACAATTATTAGGTTGGATGCACAATTTATCAATTTTTGTCTGAATATTTTGACACGAACGGTGGTGATTGCAATCAGCATGTTGGATGTAGGTAACAAATGAGAGAAACATAAAGCAAATTGTGTGAGCATAATGAATAGCTGATATATGAAGAATCCTAGGTCTCCATCAAAGTTCCCAAGAACTCTTCTGCGATCTAACTTGGTGCAGGAGGTTGATGATATCACCAAATTATTTTGTAGGATTAGTGGAGAAACCAACACTCACAAATTTTGCTCATGGATGTATGCTTTCATGAGGACTATCGAGATTAACAGATCTGATTTGATAATCAATTGGGTAGAGATCATCAGTGATAGCATCGGTGAGCAACTTTGAAGTGTGAGGAAGACCTACAGCTTCAAAATGACTTCATACCTAGTATATGCAGCAACCTCGTAGGACATATTTTCCAAGTTGGATAGACGAGGCGCACTGGTGAAAGATCATATCTTTGATTGCTATCCATAGTTGACAATTCCTAAGTACAACAAAGATTACTAAGAATTTAACGATGGGTTCTTTTATGAATTCATATGCAAACTAAATGGTGATCTGAAGACCAACAGGGTGAGAAAAGAAGCTTGGGAAGTTGTATCTCAACATGGTTGTATTTTCATCTAGTTTGCAGAGTTCACATATCTCAGGGTGACTAGATTTTCAAGAGAACCAGTAAATTTTCTGAGATATCCGAATGACAAGTGGGTTATCATGGAGTTTTGTAGACAACTCGTGTAGATGCATGACTTACAATCAAAGCAGCACAAGTCTACAGGTTTCTTTCCAGTCACAGTATGTTACTACAGCTGCCAGAGTATCCACAAAGATAAAGGAGTCAAAGCTAAAATGTTTTCTAAGTATGAGCCTAAGTTCTTCCCAGCACAGCTAAAATTTGACCCATATGGAGTAGCGAGGAAGACAATATCCCAGGAATACTCACATGTGCCTTCATTGGAGGACTTCTTGATGAAGTGCAAGAACAAGTATGAAGTCAGAAAGAAAAAATTTAGTAGGCTATCAACGCAACAAGTGTCTGATTATGGTTTGGCATGGATACCTGCAGATCTTTCCAATGATGGGCATGTGATACTTGACTCATATCATCAGATGGGAGGAGATAAAGTTTCTCTTTAGGAAAATGTTGGTGGATGCTAGACGATTGATGAAATATCTTCCGCAGTTCTGGTTAACACTTCGAACTGGTTGCTAACAAAGGGGTATTTCCTGGATGAAGCATTTATGAACTAGATCACATTAAACTTTACCACGAGAGACTATAGCAAGAGGAAGCACAAAGGTGAAAGTAGTAGAAGGCCAAAAAATCTTAAAGTTCACAAGAATTCTCACATACAGGAGAAGGCCAAATCTACAGCTATCGTTCCTGTTCTAGCTTCTCCAACATCAACTCATAGCACTTTACCAGCCCCAGAACCTCAGAGAGATCTTGTTGTTCCTCCTTTGAATCCATCGTCATTTGTATTTTCTCCTTGACCACTCAGGTCTTCACCTATTCATGCAAATAAGTTGAAAGCATAGATGGTGAGGTTTGAAAAGGCATTATCTTTGGATAATTCAGAGGGTAGCAGTTATAACATGGTGGCAAATTCTGATAGAGAAGAGTCAGAGCATGAGATGGTGATGCACCGGCGGTTTCTCATTCCCCAAGAAGTGACTTTTCATCATGGTTAGCTTTATAGATGATCCCAAAATCCTAAGAGGAGATCAATCTAGAAGAACACGACTTTCAATTGCTCCTGAGTTTGGGAGGAAGAGATAAAAGACCAAAAGTCACCAAAACAACTTCTAGGTTGATTATTGAGGAATCAGGATAGAATTTCATTGAGTTATCTGTTCCAGTAGAAGGAAAGCACAAGGGGAAGCTCACAACAGCTGATATAATAGTGACCAAAGTGCCAATAGGTCAAACTACCACGGAAGGGTTAAAGAAGGATACGCAGACACTAATGAATGCTTTATTCCTTAAGCTTGACAAAGAGAAGGTTGAGAGATCCAAGCTTCTGAGGTAGGTATTCTAGTTGTGTGAGATAATTACTAAGGTTATCAAACCTTCCTCTCATCCCATTTTAACACATGAGTAGGTGAATAATCATCTGATACATGAGGTGGATGATGTAGGAGGTGGAAGATGCAAGGGGTTAGGTCAAAGTTATTGCCCATTGGAAGGGGCAAATCATTCACCAAGCCTCTGATCAATTTGAACCAATATTGGCTGAATTAGAGAACATGCATAGGGAAATGTCTCAAGTAAAGGATTTGATAACATGGATAAAAGATGAAAACATTGTGGTTAAAAGTCATCTGGATACTTTGGCTAAGATACACTCGTTACCAAAGGATGTGTTGATTGCAAAATAGATTGTGCCTGGTGGATTGGTGGAAAAGGGGAATCAGTTAGAGATTTAAGTTTCCTTCCGTGTAGAGATCCTCAATCTCATGCTGAAGAGGATGCAATTGCTAGATAGTAAGATGGGAAAAGTGTCGAGGAGCATCCCAGATGAATTACCTGCTTCCCATGAGGAATTTATGTTGGTTTTGTGGAAATAAGTTGACGAAGCCACCATACCTTTAATGATGGATTCAATTGGTAGACTCATAAAGCTTCAGGCACATATTGAGGGATATGGGCATGGTTTAAATAAAGTGAAGGCTAACTCTATTACTTTGTCTAGAGCCTGGTTGTTACAGTTCAGAACCGAGAGAGATGTTATTGTTAAAACAGATGGGAAGATGTTGACTTACATGCTTGACAAGTATATTCAATATCAAAACAAGAATAAAGTATAATTGTTATAGCTGGAAGATCTTCTTTCTTCTCTTCTTCCTTCTCTTATTTCTTATGTTCCCAGATGAAAATGTAAAATTAAAGTTATTGGTTGAAAAATCATTACTTTAAGTTATGTGGGAATATTCTTTAAGATAGGTGATAGATGTGCACAATTTTGACTTAGACTCCTAATGTATGCCACTAAGAGAGGAACTATAGGAAGATGACTACCAAATTTTCCCTTTACTACTTCTTCATGTTCTAGTTCAGTTGTAGTTTCCCATTTGTAATTTCCCCTCTACACACTATAAGTAGAGGAAGAACCTATGGGTTAAAGGATGGGAATTTGTAATCAGAATTATTGTGTTCAAGACTTTGAGTTGAAACCCCTGATTTCTGCAAGTAGAGGAATATAGAAGAGATTTCTGGAGAACTTTATGTCAACGGTGCATTTTGCTTCTTACTTTCTTTCTAGATCTGTTCATAAACTTTGTGTTATTATAGATCTAGATCTGAAAGTTTCCTTTGCTTTGAATTCTCTTCTTAATGATCTATTTGTTTTAACTTATGTGCATGCAATCAAATCTATAAACTATTGCGTGGGTTACACATCCTTTCTACTTTCTTTTGTTTCCTATTATTTTCCTCTTCTGTAGATTTTTCCTTTCTTTTACAGCTACTTACTTACTGCAGAACTATCTAGCTATGGTTCATGAGCTAAATAGTTAAAGTAATACCAACATATAGATATTAGGACATATAAACTAACAAAATATTACACAGGAGCCTCAACGGTAAATGAGGGAGATTTATCTCATGACTGCCTAGGTTTTTAGCTGTGCAGAAAATCTAGCCAACAAAATGCACCCTCTACATTTAAGAGTTTGATTAATTTAATATTTAGGCCATTTTAATGAAAAAAATTCATGGTATTATTTGATTATATAATAAGATACAATAGGACATGGGGGAACACATACATTTATGTCAAAAAGATTATGGATACTCTTAAACAACAATACCTTTATGTCAAGCCATCCAAGTGTGCTTTTGGAATCATGGAGATAAAATACTTTAGTCATATTGTTTCTCATGAAGATGTAAAACTAGATCTTCACAAGATCCATGCCATGGTGGACTGGAAGATACCTAAACCCCTCAAAAACCTTAAGGACTTCTAGGGATTACATATTACTATCACATATTTGTGAAGAATTATGGAAGAATTGTAGCACCGCTCACAACCTTATTGAAGAAAATCTCCTTAAATTGAATGAGGAAGCAACCCAAACATTTGAGACATTAAAGAAGGCCATGTGTAACACTCCAATTATGGATACCCCAAATTTATCCAAAACCTTCATGGTTGAATGTGATGCTTTAAGGTGTGGCATAGGTATAATGATCATGTAATAGGGCCACCCCATCACATTTGAGTGTCTTCAACTCAAAGATAAGAACATATCAAAGCTAACTATTAGGAATTATCATCTATAAAGGATATATTTGTTAGTGCGTACATCTAAGATTAATATTGTTTTGGTGGTTGAAACGGTCCACCTAGATTAAGTTTGATTTTTTCATGGAGGTTTCATAGGATTCCTTAGTTTAAGGAGATCTTATTCCTATAAATTTGTATAATTATCCCATATGAAATATCTAAGCTTCTATTGTGTTCAATTTCTCTATGAATCCACTCATACCTTTACATTTTGTATCAGAGAATTATTTATTCCTCACATATATATGGAGATATTATGAT
Source organism: Taxus chinensis (assembly GCA_019776745.2). Taxonomy (NCBI): domain Eukaryota; kingdom Viridiplantae; phylum Streptophyta; class Pinopsida; order Cupressales; family Taxaceae; genus Taxus; species Taxus chinensis. The sequence goes on along the minus strand of CM034151.1, from coordinate 444,613,453 downwards.
TTTCCAGGGGCACTTATACTCCTAATCTGGTCTTCTTCATAATGCAATCTATTCCTGAGATCACGTGCTTAACGCTCAGCCATATGCAACATTTTGTCGTGTTTTCCTCCATGCTTTGTTGAGAATCCGAGATACATGTTTGTTTCTACAAATTTTTGGGTCATTCATACCATGAGTAGGTATTATCTTACTTTGGTTGGGTTCGGGTTCGTGTAATCGTGGATTTGACTTTAGTTGAACATGTACAAAGTAATAGAATACCTACTCAATTTTACGCTGAAAGGCGTATTCACTGGGAGAAAGGCTGACCCTCTCTGACAACCGACAAGACATCAATGTCTGTGATTTTTTGGTCGACAATGTATGAATTGTCATATATCATACACATGGCACATAAAGGTTAGATTCATCATGTACTAGTGAAATCATAAGTGTCCACGCTCATCAATGTCCAATCAGGGAGTGGTGAGAAAGTGGGTGAAGGAATACAGTAAGCATTATTTCCCTACCACCAATAAAAAATACATTTTTGTGGGAATAGAAGTATTAGGAAAGCCTGAATATGCCAAGTATGTACCATATCTTCTTCCTGCCATGAAGAATATCTAGATTGTCATTCAGAAGGCTGAATTGCACGATAAAATTAAGGTCTTCACAGCTCTCATGGTGAGGGAAATTGTAGACGTAATGTCATGTCAGGACCCTTCTAAGGGAAATTTCACTAATTAATTAAAGAAGGATGTAAGCTTTATTCTCAAATTCTTTGATAATAATGGCTCTCCTTTCTTGGCCAATGTCTTTCCATTTTTTATCTACAACAATAGCAAGGAGTTGTATAGCTTAGATTATGCCTTGTTGAAACCCACGACACCCATTGTGAAGAACGGACATAAGATTTAACCTAGTCCACTAAATGTAGCATTACAACTAAATATAGTTATAGCAAAATATTCCACTGAATTTAGTGGAAAACTCCTATTGGGGAAGATATTTTTTCTTTTCTGATTTTCTATATTTTTTCACCAAAAGGCGTATTCACTAGGAGAAAGGTTGACCCTCTTTAACAACCAACAAGACATCAACGTCTGTGATTTTTTAGTCGACAATGTATGAATTGTCATCTATCATACACGTGGCATGCAGAGGTTGGCTCGGGCCGTATTGTCATCATATACTAGTGAAATCATAAGCGCCCACATTCATTAATGTCCAGTTAGGGAGCAGTGGGCAAGTAGGTGAAGGAATACATTACTTCCCTACCACCAATAAAAAATACATTGTTGTGGGAATCAAAGTATTGGGAAAGCCCAAATATGCCAAGTATGTACCATATATGCATCTTTCTATGAAGAACATCCACACAGCCATTCAGAAGGATAATTTGCACAATAAAATTAAGGTCTCCACAGCTCTCACAGTGAGGGAAATTGCAAACGCAATGGCATTTCAAGCTCCTTCTAAGGGAACTTTCACTTATTAATTGAAGAAGAGTGTAATATTTTATCTCAACTTCTTGGAGAATAACAGTTCTCCTTTCTTGGCCAATGTCTTTCCATTTTTCATCTACAACAACAAAAGGGAGTCATATAGCTTAGATTATGTCTTGTTGAAACCTACGCCACCCATTGTGAAGGATGGACATAAGATTTAACCTAGTCCACTAAATATAGAATCACAACTAAATTTAGTTGTAGCCAAATATTCCACTGAATTTAGTGGAAAACCCCTATTGGGGAAGAGATGTTTTTCTTTTTTGATTTTCTATATTTTTACGCCAAAAGGCGTATTCATTGGGAGAAAGGTCGACCCTCTCTAACAACCAACAAGACATCAACATCTATGATTTTTTGGTCGACTATGTATGAATTGTCATTTTCCATACACATGGCACACAAAGGTTGGCTTAGGTCATATCGTCATCATGTACTATTGAAATCATAAGCGTCCATGTTTGTCAATGTCCAATTAGGGAGCGGTGAGAAAGTGGGTGAAGGAATACAGTAAGCACTACTTCCTTTCCACCAATAAAACATACATTGATGTGGGAATATAAGTATTGGGAAAACCTGAATATTCCAAGTATGTACCATATATGCTTCCTGCCATGAAGAACGTCCAAATGGTCATTCAAAAGGCTAATTTGCAAGATAAAATTAAGATCTCCACAGCTCTCACAGTGAGAGAAGTCGTTAGATGCAATGTCATTTCAAGATCCTTGTAAGGAAACTTTCACTTATTAACTAAAGAAGAATGTAAGCTATGTTCTCAACTTCTTGGATTATAACGGCTCTCGTTTCTTGTCCAATGTCTTTCCATTTTTCACCTACAACAACACTAGGGATTCATATAGCTTAGATTATGCCTTGTTGAAACCCGTGGTGCCCATTGTGAATGACGAACATAAGATTTAACCTAGTCCACTAAATGTAGCATCACAACTAAATTTAGTTCAAGCTAAATAGTCCACTGAATTTAGTGGAAAACCCCTATTGGGGAAGATAATTTTTTCTTTTATGATTTTCTATATTTTTACGCCGAAAGGCGTATTCACTGGGAGAAAGGCCGAGCCTCTTTGGTAGCCGATAAGACATCAACATATCTAAAAGCACAAAAGCATATTTACACAAAGATAAACACGGATAATGATATATATTTAATCTTACTAATATACTAGCTATTATATAACCAAACCAATAGCCAAACCACCTCCTATCAAATAGGGAGGTGTTATAACAAACAACCTGGAATATTATTCACGGGCAAACAAAATACTGAGTGTAACAATATAACAATAATGTATGCACTAATAATTTCCCAATATTCCCCCCCTTAGTGCGAACATGGGGAAAAATTATCTTTGTACTTGCACCTACTTTCATGATTAGGTGATTTTCACGGGAAAATCACAAACCCGATAGATGGTTTTACACCGACTGACCACAAACCAATACTGGCGGTTTTCAAGTGGTTTACCGCAAACCACATCGTGATGTGCCAAGTAATATTTTTAGTCATCATCAATATCACACTGCAAGGAATAACATAGGAAACACATCTCACTAAATTGAACAATATAACACATACTGAAAAGATTTCACATTTCCACCTCTAAGAATTGCAATGTTCTTAGTTGCAGCCACTGTTGGCAATCACTGCCACTCAATCTCGAATAGCATAGACAACATCCACTGCCACTAGAAGTTGCCCTTGAATTTAGCCGTTTTGGCGCATAATGGGAATGGAACATTGTTATTATTCCTCCCCACAATGTGAAATTTCAAATAGGAAGATAGAAAAGGAAAATTATATTGTGTTGTATCCTACTATCTGGATCTTGTTGCACATGATCAACATTGCCAATGAACGTATTCACTGACTGATCATCTTCCAACGAAGTACGGCAGTTAGAGGATCACCGCAGCTAGAGGATCACTACAGTTCTCTGCCATCCTATACAATTATTTTCCAGTATACACAAAACACCATACAAAGCAACAAGAACACAGGGAACTGAAGTACTCAGAAAAATTGAAAAGCATATACTCATGTTTTATATATATATATATATATATGCCACCACAACTTCATGTGGCCCCGTTGTTGGTGACTGACAAGAAGTCGTTGATCGACCTCCAACCTCCTATGCCTCTATCCTCTAGTGTCATTGCTAGCTCAACAAATTTGGATTTGAGGCTCAATAATTACATACCTTACCCGAACGTTGGATTCCACCAAAAATGCGTTCGTAAGGCAAAAAAAAATTACAAATTTTTTACTCTGACTCAAAAAATGACAATACTTGACTTATGACTTTTATCTCTTTTGATGACAAAGGAAAATTTCGACATGAAAAATTTTTAATTGACACAAGTGAATTACTTGGACTCCTTTTCAACTGACAAAACACTAAAACTTCGAATAAAACTCTGCACCCCTTTTTTCGTAAATAAATAGATAACTAATAGACATCTCATTTGTTACATGGCTACTAATTACTAGACTTGACTCTCTACAAATTTACTAATAAGAATAAAGTCAATAATCTGAAATGAGTCATTAGACTCAATTGACAAACTTACTTGAACATTGAAATATATTGTCTCAAGGCCGCTCTAGAGTGTTTACTTCTCATTTGCATGGATTATGAATGCATTGTTTTATCCAAATACACAGCCATAACCATACTCAGGTTGAATACATTCGTCGAGGACATGCAAGAATCGGGCTCGCAGGTTTCCAAGGCAAAATATGTACATAATTGACCATGTTTAGGGCATTCGACGCAATGTGCAAATCTGACCGGCTGAAATCCAATTAGGTAGTGGTGTTTCACCAGATTTGATTTGCACAAGATGTATATTCACCGGATCACCAATTACCGTCAGTGAAGTCGCGGCATGTTTGATCAAGTTCTTGTGAAGACTGATACGTGACGTTGAGATAATGCAAACAAAATTAATGAAGGAGACACATGTTGCGTGATGGTGACGTGTTGAATCATTTATAGAAGACTCAGCTAGATCTATTTGTAGATCAAATAATACGTAACAAAATTGTGTGGAACCAATAGGAGGTCTCCAACACTATCTATTCACTTTGATTTTAGAGCATGGATGGATCCTTCTAAGGAATAAAAGACTCTCGATTCTGATACGTTATATTTCTACAGCTTCATGACCATCTAGACGCCTTTTCTTTCAGAACAAATTAAAATTGTATACCGTCACTCCAAACTATGCCAAAGAATGAAGAAACTATAATCTTCTATCACTCGGAGCAATTCAAATTTCATGTCATTGCTCCTTTTTAATTCTCAAATAGCCATTATGCTCATCAGCATGAATGTCACTTTGATACCAAATGAAATCACAGAAGCAGATTTACCCATAGATAAACACGGATAATGATATATATTTAATCTTGCTAATACAGTGGCTATTATATAGCCAAACCACCTCCTATCAAATAGGGATGTGTTATAACAAACAACCCGGAATACTATTCATGGGTAAACAAAATACTTAATATAACAATATAACAATAATCTATGCACTAATAATTTCCCAACAATCTCTGATTTTTTGGTCGATGATGTACGAATTGTCATCTTCAATACACGTGGCACACAAAGGCTGGCTTAGGCCGTATCATCGTCATGTAAAAGTGAAATCATAAGCGTCCATGTTCGTCAATGTCCAGTCGTGGAGCTGTGAGCAAGTGGGTGAAGGAATATAGTAAGCACTACTTCCCTACCACTAATAAAAAATACATTGTTGTGGGAATCAGATTATTGGGAAATCCCGAATATGCCAAGTATGTATTGTGTCTGCTTCCTACCTGTTGGTCGTCAAATAGGACTTTTAAGAAGAGCAACAGTCAGGGGACAAGAAGTCCCTCCTCTTTAATGGGAGAGGTTCCCTTATTCAGAAACGAACCTTTTTACAAATGTACAAGACATGATTTGTTGGTTAAACTTGGATATTACGAAAGTGTTTTCTATGAAGATCATCAATTACAAAAAGGACTGAGGAAATGAGAGTACGGGAAAGAGCAGAAAGGCAACATGCAGAATTATAGATATCAGAGTAATTCTTTATGTATGCGAAGTCATAGTGAATTGAAACAAGATCATTTGTATCAGATAAATAAGATGGAATTCAAAGACACAAAGATCTGTAAATAACATCTGCTAGAAACACAAAGTTTCTTAACATAACACAGGACTCATTAATCAAGGACATAAAGTTCCCTTTTGGTTATACAATATCACCCGTGCTTGCAAAGTCGAAGAGTATGCAATCGGCAAGACTAATGAACTTGAGACAAATGATCTTCACAAAGAAAATAAATGAAAGCTTAGGAGTAACAGAGATCAGATAGACAAAGAATGGAAAGTCCTTTTGTATTGATTTCTTTATGATCTATTTACACTTTCAGAAAATATGCCAAATTCTTCCTCCTTCAGAATGGCGTAAGGAAGGCCATTATATAGCTTACAAATCAGTTATTCTTTGTAACCGCTTCTTTAACCAAGAACAGTTAAGAACCGCCAATCGCAATACCTTAACTTCTTACAAAGGAAAACGGAAAAAAGAAAGGGAAGAAGAGAAAAGAACAAGGAGAAGAAGACAGGTGGCCAGTCACTGAGAGGTACCCACTGACTTCAGAATCTGCTGCCTGAATTTCTTTAACGCCTCAGCTATGTCTCTGCCACGAGGGACTGACGTTTTGGCCGTTGACTGAGTCCAGAATTCAAGAAATTTTCCCATCTCTTTATCAAACTCGACATGAGTATGATAATCTTTATTTGCTTCTCCAACGGCAGATTGAAGAGAGCAGATTTCCTTCATTTTCTCTTTGGAGATTGAGCTTTCCTTGAACAAATTATCTTTGACATAAGCTCTGAATTGAGCTTTAATTTCTTACAAGGAACGGGACACACCAGAAGTTTCATCTTGAAGATGACAATGAATATCCTTGAAAACTGATATAACTTGCGTCTTGAAAGCTTTGCCTTTCTGCCAACTGTTCTTTAGTTCTCCCAAAGCCTACTCCAAAACTTTGATCTTCCATATTGATAGCAACTAGGAGGACAGAACCGCAAACCAGGCTCGGAAAGGAATTTCAGAGGGAGGGGACACGCGCAGGTTTTCAAATTACAAGGGTTCGAGCAAGGGTAGCATAGAAACAATGTAAGAATTGTAAAGGTGGCTTGCTCGTTACATAGCCGTTGAGGAGAGAGAAGGGTGATCAATGCGCATTTAATGCATACCCACCAATTTGAAATAAGCAGGATATTCAGGGGGTATAGCGGCAAAAACTGGTACGAATGACACTTGGTTCACTTGGGACATGTGAGACGCGAATGCGCGAAACACGCGGCTCGGCCGATTCGGGTGAAACAGGGAGAAGACGCACAAATGCATTTTGAGACATTTGGGACGAAAACGTGCGAAGTACGCGGTTCGGGTGTTTCGGCCGAAAATGGAACAACTTGCACTTTTTGACTTGGGACATTTGGGACAAAAAGTTCCGAAGTACGCGACTCGGGCGGTTCGGGCGAAAATGGAACAACTCGCACGAAAATTTTGGGACACTTGGAACCATGAAAGAGCGAACGTACGCGGTTCGGGGATTTTCGGCCGATCGGGGAACAGAGCGCAATTTTGAACTTGGGACAGTTGGGATGAAAAGCTCCGACGGGCCCAAAAAATGGAACAACTTCGGGGATTTCGGCCGATCGGGGAACAGAGCGCAATTTTGAACTTGGGACAGTTGGGACGAAAAGCTCCGACGGGCCCGAAAATGGAACAACTTCGGGGATTTCGGCCGATTGGGGAACAGAGCGTAATTTTAAACTTGGGACAGTTGGGACGAAAATCTCCGACGGGCCCGAAAATGGAACAACTTCGGGGATTTCGGCCGATCGGGGGAACAGAGCGTACTTCGTAACTTGGGGACACCGCGGGACAAAAAATGTCCGACAAGCCCGAAATACATACAAAATGACCCAAAACTGCAGACTTTTCTCAATTTCATGACTTCGGTACATTAGAGAAAACACTTAAACTCAAAATTTTGAAAAATTTTTACTTTCATCAGAGCAGGGAATTTTGAGTGGACAACACTACCATGAAGAACATCCAGATGGCCATTCAAAAAAATAATTTGCACGATAAAATTAAGGTCTCCACAGCTCTCACGGTAAGGGAAATTGTAGACACAATGTCATTTGAAGCTCCTTCTAAGGGAACTTTCACGGATTAACTGAAGAATGATGTAAGCTTTGTTCTCAACTTCTTGGAGAATAACGGCTCTCCTTTCTTGGCCAATGTCTTTCCATTTTTCATCTACAACAACAACAGGGAGTCGTATAGTTTAGATTATGCCTTGTTGAAACCCACAGCGCCCATTGTGAAGGACAGATAAAAGATTTAACCTAGTCCACTAAAGGTATCATCACAACTAAATTTAGTTGTAGCCAAATAGTCCACTGAATTTAGTGGAAAACCCCTATTGGGGAAGATATTTTTTCTTTTATGATTTTATATATTTTTACGCCAAAAGGCATATTCATTGGGATAAAGGCCGACCCTCTCTGACAACTGACAAGACATAATGTTTTTGATTTTTTGGTTGATGTACGAATTATCGTATGTCATACAAGTGGCATGCAGAGGTTGGATTTGACTGGTCTTTGCTTCTACTTGATGGGCTTAGCATCTGGATCCAGTTCTATGGTATGTTGTGCCAACTTTGGATTGAATCCTCGCAGGTCTTCATATCTCTAGGCGAAGACATCCGGAAATTCTTGGAAAAGTTGTATGAACTCATATCTTTCATGTTCATTGGCCACTTTGCCAATTTGTAGTGTTTTTCCTTCCCCAACTGACATTGGCTTTGAATCCTCTCCTTTAACCTGTATGTTGGCTTTCTCTTTACGAAACTGGTCATTAGATAGACTCTAATGCTACTAAACCCTTTGGGAGCTTGTTTGTCCACAGCTGCACCACTTGGTCCCCATACTACTGCTCTAATTTATCTTGATTCCTAGCTGAGAATTCAACGTCTTCTTGCAAAAAATTAATGATCTGTTGATCATTCTCAAACACCTGCCAACTCGTGTTATTATCTGGGACTGCTGGCCTTACAGTCACATGGATATGTGGTTGTGTTTTGTCTCTCTTGATGTTTTCAACCACATCAAAAGTTACTTTGACTACTGCAAGTCTATCTGCAGCATCATTCTTCTTCATGGGTATGGACACAATGTTAAAAACTTTGAAATCCTCAATTAGGTCCCATACCTTGTTTTTATAGCTCTTGAGTAGGTCATTCTTTGCAGCATGTTACCCCCTGACTTGGTTCACTATTAGCTCACTATCCCCAAATACTTGTAAATTCTTTATGCCTCTTTTCCTGGCCTAATGAAGTCCATGAATAAAGGCCTCATATTCAGATGTGTTGTTCTAACATGCAAAATGGAAATGAAACGGTGAATAATACTTGATGTTCTATCGTGCAAATAACATTGCACCTCCTCTAGCACATTGTTTACTTCTTGAACCATCAAAATTTAGTTTCCATAATTCATTTTCATCTTCATCTTCTGGCTTGGTGATGTTAGGAATGGGTGAGTTTTCTTCATGTACATAATATACACCTAGTTTAGATTCTTCAATTTCCTTGTATGGGTCGAATACATGCCTTTTGTTTGCCCATTCATCCAGAGTCAAATCTGGGATACCCTCAACCTTAATACCTGTTTATAAATCATTTAAACACTCTTCTTAGTCCAAGGCTGGGCAATTTTCATTGATAGAACTTGGCGCATGAGGCTCAATGTGAAAGTTTACAATGGGTTCTGAGGTAAGGTTTTATCATTTGTTAGAGTTACATTTCATTTTATTCAATATTTAATTTCTAAAATCAGGAAATTATGAAAATGAAATTTATTACGAGAGGAAAGGAAAACCATACCTTTTACGCAAAACTTGTGATCACCGCATTCGATGAGACCGCATCAACTTCAGGAATTCTAGCAATAGTTTTTGGGATTTCTCTTGCTTTATCACTTTGCATCACCAAAAAAATCATGATCTAGCTCAATGCATGTCTTGAGGATTTCATTTTGAAAACATATGGGGAATTATATAATTGCTTCCATATTTTTCTCAAAAGTTCTAAAGTTATTTGAGCATAACCATCTATACATACCCTAAGATCAACATTTTCCATGAGACTACATCTCTTGCCACCTTTCCCAAAACTCCATTTTCTTCTATATACGCACAAATTTTGCATACATGTTTGTCAGGGAACTTGTCATCAACACAATTTGGAGAGAAAACAAAACTACTTCCATCTATGCTTTGGTGGATGACCTGACCAGTTTTGAGGCTCCTATTTCAGTGCAGCTACAGAGGAAAGATAGAATCCCAACTGAGGGTAAACTGGCATAGGCTGCGGGGTTGTATTTTGACATGTAAATGGAATTTATTGAATTTTTCTAATGCCTTCATTAAAAAAACCAAAAACTAATCCAAAGTTTCCGTTTTGTCACATGAAGGAAAGAGAAAGAGACAAATCTTGCCAAGACATTTGTGGGATAGTAAGAAAGGGCACTTTCAGTGCCTTAATCAATATAATAACTACTTGAAACAAAATATAAAGAGAAGTAAAATGAATGGCTTTGTAAGGTTACATTTTACATAGAATAGGTGCTTAGGAGTGAAAGAAGCAAAATCAATATGGCTGAACACTACGCTTGAATGGAGCGCCTCCCAATCCTCAATATTTTTCTTCTTCTTATACATAAAGCAACAAAATAGTGTTAGGAAGGCAGTTTCTTTTCCTCTCAAAGACATTTAACCCACCTCAGATAAAGATATATATCTAGATGAATCAATTTGTATATAATAAGATGAGGGGATATTTGGTTATAGATTTATCTTTGTGTGTAGGGCTGATCTAACCCACAATGATGCTGATTTTAGGAAAACTATTTGTGAGATCTATGTTTAGCACACTCCCCTAAAACTAGGTTTCCATAAGGCACACGCTTTGAGGATGTTGGAAAAGTTGGCGTTTGGATTTATCCCTACTCAAGACACATTTCCAATTAATTCATTTGTTAATATCCTACAATCATGGTGTTCCATGGGATAACATCTATTTGAGGCATTTCATTGAAAATCCTTTAAGCGTCTTCAAGAACACCATTTTGTGTATATCCTTCTTAGAGCTCTGATTTGGCAGTGGCTAGAATATCCTGGCGGTGGTGGTGCCGTGTGAATTTAGGCTTTCCAAATACATTTACAACATCTGATAAAGTTTGTTAGGATGTGTGGTTGGGGGGAAAAGACTAACATGGACCCATAAGTGTTGCATTTATACCCTTACCAACTCAACCACTCCTGCCACCGCCTTAACTTCTCCACCAACCCCCTTGAATTTCTCCACACACCACTCCTCAATTTTTTTTATTTTTAATTTTTTAACTATCTTATTTTTTATAATAAAGTTTGTTGAAACGATCTAGCATTAATGGAGAGGGGGAAATAAATTGGATCATTGCATCTCCTTCCCCTTATAAGAGAATTATCCTCAATGTGACACAAATCCAAGATTAGAAGAGGTACTCATGAGCAAGAAGGAAACAATCAATGAACCATGTCACCAATGAAAAGATACTTGTTGCTAAAGTACGACCACAAGGAAGAAGGAAAGGTTTGAAAATTTCTTAATGTTTTGTGAAGATCGGTAGGTCCAGTTTACATTATTACTTAGTGAATATTTTTCCTTAAGAGTGTGTATTAATCTCAAGATCATAATATTTCATTGTTTAGGATTTTAGTTGATTTGTTTTTTGGGTGTCCAACATAAATTGACCTATAGACTCCACAATAGAGGATGATTACAGAAGAAACAGGTGAACTTTGAATTCCTCTATAGCTATAAAAGATATATCTCAGGAGAATATAATTAGAGGGAATGAAAATAGGAATACCACCATAGAAACAAAAAAAACTCAACTCACACCAAAAAAGTTCAATTCGGGAAATGCCAACAAACACTAGAATCCTAACTCCTAAGATAATAATATCTAACTCTTGAAAATAATATGAAGGGGAATATTTGGTTTCTGATCCTTTTCTCTCTGGTTCTCATTCCTATTCTGGGTCCTAGGCCATCTTTTGTACTCAAGGGTATAGTCCCTTTCAAAAAACTATTTGCCAATAATAAAAAAAAAAATATGAAGGGGAATATAAAATAAAAAAGAGAAATTTTTCTCCTCTTAATAGATATGGTGGGAAGTAACTATAAATTTCATATATATATAGCTCATAGAAAGAGAAAATGGTGGCTAAATTCATGAGAGAAATGTCCCAAACTTTTGCAAATTCAAGAAATACCAACTATTGAGGTAACATAACTATCTAGGACATCCCTTCCTTAAAATGGGATCTTGGATAAGGTAAAGCACCTCTAAAATCAAATTAATAATAGGGATAATATATAAACAATCCAATAAATTACTATAAAAACCCTTCAAGTAATGGCCTTATGAAAAGGTGAGTTTTCATTGAAGATGCAATAATAATAACTTTCACATTTAAAATAATTAATTTTAGCAAAATATAGCTCTATAATTTCTCTACAAAAGCAATTAAAGAATTAATATTCCATAATTGTTGAAAAGATAAGGAAATTAGTCAATAGAATGAAGAATTGGGGAAATTTGGACAAAAGGTTGTTGGAAATGTTTTCATGGATGTCGAAGGAATACTGATAAGTATCTCTTAAGTTATAAATATCGTCATTTATGCTTACATATGTGTTCCTCTTATAAAAAAGATGTTTTAGTTTGAATTATACATACCGCATGCAAGAATAATTTTTATTGAATTATTCCATAGGTTTTTCCAGTGTTTTATGGGTTCTGTTGTGTTTCATGGGTGTGTGTAGTGCTTCGTGGGTTCTGTATTGTTTCGTGGGTGTGTATAGTGCTTCACGGGTTGTGAAGTGTTCCATGAGTGGTTGTATTACTCCACAAGTATGAGTAGTGCCTCTCGAGTTGAAGGACCAAACTGAAATATTTTGGTTGGTTTCAAATAATGTCACGCAATGAAGAAAAATCTATAGAAGCTAGCATGAGATATGATATAAAGAAGGATAACCATGTTATAAAGAAAAATTCTAAAATGTGCAATTCTTTTCATGATGGTCATGTAATGTCGCGGAACCAAGAGAAAATAGGGGATGTTTCCGGGAGTCTATAAAAATTCAAATATTAACAATTCAAAGTATAATGAAGATGATTCCTAATGTATATTCTAAAAGGGATGCCGAGTCAAGAAAATTCATGTCTTTTCATGAAATGAACATGGTATATAATTGGATTCAAATTATTAATTCATAATAACGCTCACGATATGATGATTCCTTTTCTAAAAATAAAAGTAAGAGAGAGACAAGAGACAATCGATTAATGAAGACATTTCAAAAGGATTGGTAAAGAAAGAGGAAGATAAAACTCAAGAAAATTATAATGTCAGATTGTTGAAGAAGATAGAAGAGCGAGAAGTGCATAAAAAAATGTAAAGCATGAGTATACTGAAATAGAAGGAATAAGTGAAGAGTTATCTCTACACCATTCTCAAGTTGAAGAAACAAATACAATAGGTGTATCTTTATGAGTGTTGAGTCAGTGCTTGGTATTGGGGATTGGTTTCTCTAGTGATTTGGTGCTCAAAAATCTTGTTGACTTCATGCTCATCCTTGGGGATTGGTGTCTCATGTGAAGTGGTTCTCATAAATCAAGCTGAGGTGGTGATCTACTATGGAAATTTGTATCTCTAGTAGGTTGATTCCTAAAAAAAATTATAAACCAATTAATTATGTGGCTGGATTCATATAGTAGCTTCAAGCAGTATTTTCTCTATGGTTTTTCTCTTGAAAGGGTTTCCACATAAATAATTTGTTGTGAAATTGTTATATGTTGTGTAATTATTATAAATTGTGAATTTTAAATTTTACATCATAAAATTTATATAATACTTATTCACCCCCTAGAATTAGTTTGTTTTCTACAATTGGCATCAGATTGATTTTCTTATGACCAATTTAACCATTGGAAGGTAGATCTTAGAAGCACACATGGAAAGTCAATAATGTTTCTCCTCAAACAAGGCTCCATTGTTAAATGGAACAAATTATGATTTTTGGGGTATAAGGATGCACACATACCTAATGGCTTTATGGTTTTATATATAGAAATATGTCGTAAATATATATACAACTTCAACAACTCCTGTAATAGATCAAGATGGAAATAAGGAAAGTGAAAACAATGTAAAAGCTCTAAATGTTATATTGAGTGGATTGTGCTAGGTAAATTTTTTCAAAGTGATGCATTGTGGTTCAGTAAAGGAAATTTGGGATAATCTCATAAATATCTATAAGGATAAGATAAAGTAAATAGATCCAAGAGGTCATTTAGAAATTTTGAAGATGAATGATGAATAAAAAATTGCAGCTTAATTTCTTCGCGTTGATGCAGTTTCGAATACTATTAGAGGGATTAGTTAAGAAATTAATGATGAAACCATTTTACAAAAAGTGCTAGGATATCTTCCTCTAATATTTGATGCCAAATTTCATGTTATTGAAGACTTAAAAGACTTAACTATTCTAACAAGTGATGATCTGCATGGGATTCTCACAACATATGAGATGAGAACTGAAAGTGATGAATTATCTAAATAAGAATCTATATTTAAATCATTAAAGATAGTGAAATGCATGAAATTTGAACCACATGATTACTTCAGAAATGAGTCATATGAAGAAGAAGCTCAGTTTTCATACTATTAAAGAAAGGATCTAGAAAATATAAATGTAAGTTACCATTCAAATGTTTTGATTATGATCAAATAGGACATTATGCCAACAAAAGCCCATATAAAAATAAGGATGACAAAGAATTTATTTTTAAGGAAATCAACATGTATTATCATTCCAATAAGAATCATAAGTAAAGAAGATCTCAAAGTAATAAGATTATATACAAGCACAAGAAGAACCTTTACACCAAGGAAAAAAGTAACTCATCTGAAGAAAGTGATGAAAGCATCTCTACTAGTGATAAAGATGAATCACTACTCATGTATTTAGAATTTAAGGAAATAAAAGAAGAGATAGATTCATAATATGATGAAGATAGTAGATTTTATGCTGAAGTTGATCTTAAATTTGAACTCATTTCTTCCCTAGAAGAACTCAAGAGCCAAATAAAGAAAAAAAAAACAATAGTTTTAGAAACTAGAAGATGAGTATGGTGCCTTAAAACCAAATCTAACACATGATATTGAAGAGTCTAATAAAACCATTATTGATATAAATATTCAACTAGAAGAAATGAATAAGATGGATTAGGATGTGAAAATTTAGTTGAAACAGAAAGAATAAAATTGTGAAAAAATGGAAGATGAAGTTGTTTCCTTAAGAATGGAACTTGAGAAACAAACTACCAAAGTTGAATAGAGTCTCAATTTTTAAAAGAGATTTGAAGTTTTATAAAACTTCATCAATAATCAGAGATCACCATTTATCAAGGAAGGTCTTGGATAAAATGAAAATTTTGAAAAAGAAGAAACTAAAGAGTCTCCAACGATGACAACTTTTGTGACATCAAGAACCTATGCAGATGCACTTAAAATTTCAATAGAGATGAGAACTATGATAAGGAAAAATGCACGACCCTAAACACTTAAGAACTCAAAATGAAATCTATAGAAGGAAAGAAAGTCATGTTCCACATAGTACTCCTCTAAATTCAAATAAGGATTCATTAAGAAGATTATTTCTATAAGGAAGCATTACAATATCATGTTTCAAATTATTTTTATGGATATTTATTTTCATGTAATAAGTTTTTTCACATGGCATCATACTATAGATCTCATGTAAGAATTTTTAATAACAATATAAACATAAATTCATATGTGTCCTCAAATAGGAATTACAACTCATTTGCACCTCTGATGAATTTTCACATTGAATGTTAGAAGTGCCAGAAATTTGGACATAAAGCTCGCTTTTGTAGAAGAATGCCTATGGATTTTTATAGAAGTCTAAGAATGAGGAAACCATAGACAGTTAGAAGGTTGAATTAGAAAAAATTTGGAAGGAAAAACATGCGAAAGAAAAAAACAAAGAAAATCCATGATTATTTAAACAACATTCCATACACATAATGAAGAAAATAAGTGGTACGTTGATAGTGGTATCTCAAGCCATATGAATGGAGACAAAATTAAATTTCTTACTTTGAAAAATGTAAATGGAGGTACTGTTAAATTTGGAGACAATGTTACTACACGAATTTTAGGTAAATGCAACATTAGCTTAAACAATGATAAATTAAAAACTGGAAATGTATATTATGTTGAAGGTATAAATCATAATATTTTGAGTGTGAGTCAAATGAGTGATATAGGATACACAATAACATTTTATGTTGGAGGATTTGAAATTATAACTTGACAAGTATCGGGAAGGTTGTTGTTGATGCATGCAAAACTAAAAATAACCTCTATATTCTTAGTGATATTAAATGTGAAAAATGTTGCATGGGACATATTAATAAGAGTTAGTTATGGCATAATAGAATGGGTCATATGAAATTTTATAATATGGTAAATATTAGTTCAAAACAAGCTATTAGAGACATGCCAAATACTAATAAACCAACAAATACCACTTGCAAACAATGTCAGTTTGGAAAATAGACAAGATCCTCATTCAAGACAAAGGAGTATTGAAACACAAGGTTGTTGTAACTTGTGCATACTAATCTCTATGGACCTAAAATAACTCAAAACATGCAAGGTGAGAGGTATTTTATGTTATTTATTGATGATTATTCTAGAATGACATGGGTTACTATTAGAGTAGGTATTTACCTTAGCTTATGTTCACCTAGGTACTTTATTTACCTCTATTGTATTTATCCTCACCCACTTATGTGTGTGGATATTTATTTTATCTTATTTAGATATTAGGAGATATTATCTAGTTGTTAGGTATAGTTCTTTCCTTTATCTATGGTATTGACTAGTTCTTTCCTTGATTTATGGTATTGACTAGATCCTTGATGTCTAGTTCTCTCCTAAATCTATGGTCTTGACTAGTTCTTTGATGACTAGTTATTTCCTTGATTTATGGCTTGATCTACAACCTTGACTGGTTCTTATATTGTTATTCCTTGCCTATTTAAGCAAGGCACATTCTCATTGTATTTCATTGAGTTCCATAATAATATATGATAGTGTTTCTCATTTGTTTGCAAAGGTTTTATGTAAAGTTATTCTAGCGAATTACTTTCATCTTATTGATCGTGGTGTTTGATTAGCATATGTGTTCTTGGCTTGGTACGATCTGGTTATCGTTCCTTTTAGTTACTTTCTTAAGATAAAAGTTTGAAGCATTTAAAAGATGTAAGGCATTGAAATATCTAGTTGAGAATGAAATGGATTTGAAAAAAAAAAGTGTTTAAGATATGACTAAGGAGGAGAATTAACTTCAAATTAATTCATATATTACTGTGAACTCCATGGAATAAGAAGACATTACTCAACTACAAGTATCATGTAGTAGAATGGAGTTATAGAAAGGAAAAATAGAACAATGCAAGAGATTTCTAGAACCATGCTATATGAATCTAGAGTATCTGACAAATTATGGAGAGAAGAAATCAACATAACATTTATATTCTGAATAGAGGATAGATAATATTAAATAAATAAAAAGAAACCTTATGAACTATGGAAGTGTCGACCTATAACCGTCAAAAATTTCAAAGTATTTAGAAGAAAATGCTATATTAAGAAAGATGATGAAGACTTGGGTAAGTTTGAATCTAGATCTGATGAAGATATTTTTTTGGCTATTACCAGATGAACAAGACCTATATACGTAACAATCTAAGAACATCCAAATTTTTTGAAAGTGCATATTTGAAGGTAGATGATATCCAGTACAAAAAGAGTAAGATACAATAAATTGATTATTATAAGGAAGTAAGAAGTGATAAATGAAAAGGAAGAAGTTGAAATAAAGGAAATAAAAACACCATCCAAATCAATCTAAACAAATCATTTATAAAATCAAATTATAGGTAAAAAAAATCTTGGATTACAAATCATAAGAAGACTAAAAAATATAGAAGAATATGTAAATTTATCTTTATTATCCAAAGTTTAGCCTAAAATCTTTGTTGAAGCAAGGGAATACAAGTAATTGATTTGAGAAATGGAATAATAACTTGATCAGATAAATAATAATGATACATGAGAGCTTGTTCTAAGACCGAAGGAAAAAAATGTGGTTGACACCAATTGTATATTAAAAAAGAAGATAAATGAAGATGGGCAAGGAATAAGAAACAAAGCAAGGTTAGTATGCAAAGGATATGAAAAATTTTAAGGTATTGAATTTGAAGAAACTTTTTCTCCTATTGCATGTTTAGAATCCATTAGGATGATTTTGGCATTTTCTTGTTATAAGAACTTTGAATTATATCAAATGTATGTTAACTATGTTTTTCTCAATGGGAAGTTGGAAAAATAAGTCTAAATTCAAAAAACAAAAGGATTTATATTATCAAATAATGAGGAATATGTATGTAAACTAAATAAACAAACTACTAGAGCCTGGTATTCATGTCTAGACAAGTATCTACAACAACAAGGGTTCAAGAAAGGAATTGATGACAGTAATATTTATATCAAAACTGAAGGTGAGATTCAGTTGATTGTTGTTTTTTATGTTGATGACATCATTTTTGGAGGAAGTAAGGATAAGATGTGTAAAAAAAATTCTAAAGAAATTTAAAAATAATTTGAAATTTCCATGCTTGGTGAGTTTTCATTTTTTCTTGATTACAAATTTCTCAATCTGGAAAAGTTATATTCATTTCAAAAACCAATTATATTAAGGAAATGATGAACAAGTGTAAAATGAAGGATTGCAATCCAGTAAGTACACCCATGATCACATATTGTAGGTTGAGCAAGTATGATGAATCCCCTAAAGAAAATTAAACCCTTTATAGATTAATGATTGGAAGTTTGTTATATGTAACTGCATCAAGACCAGATGTAATGCAAGTGGTAGACATGGTAGTAAGTTTGCAAGGTGCTCCAAAAGAAACTCATGGGAAAATTTTCAAAAGAATACTCAAATATCTAAAAGGTATCATGGATTATGGATTATGGTACTAAAAGAGTGAGGATTTTTATCTAAAAACATATACAGATTTAGATTGGGCATGTTGTATTGATGAAAAAAAGTAAAATTTATGGTTCTTTCTTTTTGGACAACAATTTAGTATCTTGGATGAGCAAGAAATGGGCTTTTATTTCTCTATCTGTAGATGAGGTAAAATATATTGATGCAGTATCATGTTGCACACAAGTTCTCTGGATGAAATAAGAATTGAAGGATGTCAAGGTAGATTATGATTCTCCAATTTCTATACTCTGTGATAATACTAGTGCAATAAATATATCAAAGAATCTACTTATACATTCTAGAACAAATCATATTCCCATTAAATATCATTTTCTGAGAGATTACGTTGTAGACCAAAATGTGAAGTTAGAATACATTTCCACAAAAGAATAGATTGTTGACAGTTTTACAAAACCTCTTCCAAAGGAAAGTTTTGAATATATTAACCAAAATTTGGGAGTAATATCCGTATTATTAAGTCATCAAATAGAATTAGATTCTCAGGGGGAGAGTATGTGAGGGTTTGTTCTTTTCCATTGATGGCAAAGGGGGGGAATTGAAAGACAGGAGAAGTCATACATCAAAGGGGAGAAATAGGAGACTTTAATGCCAAGGGAGAAAAAGAAAAATTAATACAGTCATTGGAGCACTTGACCAAGATGGAATATTTTGCAAGATAACTGGTGAAGATGGTTTGTTTCCATCAATGAAAATGGGGGATATTGTTGGAAATATTTTCATTGATGTCGAAATAATATTGTTAAGTATCTCTTAAGCTATAAATATTGTCATTTATGCTTATAGATATATGTCTCTTACAAAAAAATGTTTTATTCTAAATTTTTCATACCAAACACCATAATAAATGTGTTTGTAGCGTTTCATGGGTTTTTGAAATTTTCTATGGGTTATGTAGTGTTATGCTGGTGTGTGTAGTGCTTCCTGAGTTTTGTAGTGTTCTGTGGGTATGAGTATGTAGTGCTCTGTGGGTATGAGTAGTGCCTTGCAATTTGAAGGACCAAACTGAAATATTTATAGTGGTTTGAAATAATTATGTGAAATGAAGAAAAATTTGTAGAAGTTAGAATGAGATATGATATAAAGAAGGATATTCGCACTACAAAGAAAAATCTCTAGAATGTACATATTTATCTACGATGGTCATGTAATTCAGCGAGACCAAGAGAAAAGGGGATGTTCGGGGGATTATTGACAAATTAAAATATTCAAAATTTAAAGTATATTAAAGCTAACTCATGAAAAGTCACGTCTATTCATGAAATGAATATGGTATATAAGTGGATTCAAATTGTGAATTCATAATAATGTTCACGGTATGATGATTCCATTTTTGAAAATAAAATTAAGAGAGAGACAAGAGATCCGTGGTTAATGAAGACATATCAGGAGGATTAGATAAGAAAGAGGACACGAAAGCTCAAGTAGATTAGAATTTCAAGTTTTTGATGAAGATTGAAGAGTGAGAAGCGCATAAGAAAAGTGTAAAGAGTGGGTATAATGAAACAAAATGAATAAGTGAAGATTTATCTCTACTCCTTCATCAAGTTAAAGAAACAACTATAGTAAGTGGAGATTTATTATTGTTCAATCAGTGCTTGACATTAGGGATTAGTGTCGCCATTAAGTTGGTGCTCAGACTTGGGGATTGGTGTCTCATGTGAGTTATTTCTCACAAATCAAACTAAGTTGGTGTTATATTGCGGGGATTGGTGTCTATAATAGGTTGGTTCCTACAAACAGTTGTGAAACAATTAATTCTGTGGATGGATTTTGACAATAGCTCCAAGCAGTATTTTTTCTATGGTTTTTCCTTTGAAAAGGTTTAGACATAAATATGGTGTTGTGGAATTTTTTATTTTGTGTAATTATTGTAGATTTTCAATTTAAAATTATAAAATTTTGATGATATTGATTCACCTCCAATATAAGTGGGTTTTCTACAAAGGTCATAACTATTCCTCAAGATAAGAATGCAAAAATTGACTATTTAGATAAAGTCTTCAAGAAAAAGAGGAGAAGATTGAATAGTTAACACATAAATTCCAAACTACTGTAACTTATTTCCACTAAAATACAAATGAGGAAGAATTTATGATAAATTAATTAGAAGAGGAATTAGATAAAATAAAGGAAGAAATAGTGTTTTTCCTTATAAGGTATACCAAATGACTTAGATATGCTTTATATTTTCCCAAATTGTAGCATCATAGGGGATACGATCATGGATTATAATATACCAATTTTTTAGGTAGGAAGTATATAATAACCAAAAACTCAAGGATGAATGATAAGAAATCAAGTCAAAAAATAAGAATTTTAAGAAAAAGCTTGAGACATCCTGCCAAATTGGAAAAAAAAATGGTGTCCTATAAAAAACCATCCAATATGTACAATTTTTTTCTTAGAGAAATTTTTATATGATCAATGTTGGGAATATATTGTGGAATTTTACATGATTTTGATGATGAAAAATATTATTTAGAAGCCTGTGTAAACAATAGATTTTATCATAAGAATCTAATATGTGAATTTTTTGTTCACAAATTCCTTCTTGGGAACTAGAACGTTTCATGTATAGTGTATATGTAGGAGAGGTCCATGTAAACTATTCCATATTTGTTTCATATACCCAAGAGCTCTAGGGGAGAAGGTCAAATAATATAATGATTAGAAAAAGAGCTTAGGCATTTCGATAAGGCACAAGTATCTAAATATAATTTATTTCATTACTTAAATTAAGTAGAAAACACACACACCAAGGTTGAAGAAGAAGTATATTTATAATTTGGAGAGGTGTGTAGACAATTTCAAAAAATATTCTCAAGAATTTTTCAACATACCTTTCTTGGAATACACTAAGATATTTGAGGGATTAAGGAACTCCTTACAAAAAAGAGAGGTAATATGCCCATATAATTTGAGATGGTCCCTCATAAGGGAAATTTGGTTTCCATTAGGATCTTGGAATACAATAATTAATGGATTTTTATGAGGTTTGGACCTTGATAACTTATGGTACCAGTACCTTCCTATGATAGTGACACAGAAAAATCATTTAATAATTTTGAAAGGTGGAGGCTAAGTGTTCAATTTCATGTTGTTTTTGGTAAAATTTTCATAAGGAATATGACTATAGTAGGACTTTGGAAGATATAAACCAAAAAATAGAAAAATAGTGTACACAAGGACCCAAAAAACTTGAGTATGGGGGAGATGATGAGAGCATGAATTTCCTCATCTAGAGTCATAAAATAATATTTTCTCTCCCCTGTAGATTTATTCTAAAGTGGATTTAGGCATAGTATTTAGAAATTATGGCCTATTTAAAGTAAAATATATGACATATATTTAGTTCATATTTGTAAATCAGTATATCCTAAATTGTTGATATGTTCTAACATTTATTGGTGAATAGATATAATTTTTTTCATAAATAGGTTGGACCAATCACCAATGAAAGATACAATTTTTTATTAAAATGGAAGATACCATAGTGAGGTCACCCTTGAGAATTTTTATAAATTGGTTCCAAATTATTTCATCTCCAAAGTTACAATCAAGGTGACCTCTAGATTATTGTAATTGGCTTTTAAATGTTACTAGTTAGCTCTAGATAATTCTAGGTGGCTCCTAAATGTTGTTAGCTAGCTTTGAAGAATGTAGCAAGGAAGTTATTGATCTTTATATGGCATGACAAGACCATAGAGGTATATAATAGTTATAATTCTTTATTTTTTAGAATATTTAATATCTCCTGAAAGAAAGGGTAACAATTATGAGTTGGAAAGCTAGAATTTAATATGTGGAATATAATTTTGACATATTCAATCCATGAATGTAGTATTCTTCCACACCTATCTTCTATGTAGATAGGGTGAGTAGTTATATTTTTATTGGAAGTATAAAATAAAGAGGAAACACCTCCATGGCATATGAATAGGAATATAATCCTAATTACATATATGTTTACCAAGACTTATTAGGAATATTTATTATTTTAATAGGAATTTAATTATCCAATAAATGAAATTACACATGTAGCATAGAAGTAGCCTTGAAATATGGGTATTTATCTAGTTTATAGGAAGTAGTTAAGTATACTCTATTATATATGTAAAATTCTGCTTTTAGAATGAGATGATGCAAAATTAGAAGACAATATGAAGTAAGAAATATGCATACTTTAATCTCTTCCATCTTTGTAGATTTTTTTATTAATGAAAATTTCAATCTTTTAATTATCTTTTTAATTTTTTTATTTCGATCATAATTCCAAGGGGGGAAAACATTCCACTCATCTTTATAAAAAATGTCATATTTTGGTATTTATAAAATGTATATATTTTAGTTTTTTATTTCATTTATGGTATAGCAACTCTATTTCCAAGCAAGAATTTTCTCCATAGTTAGTGTATATCCTGTAGGGTGTCTATGCAGTACCTGCATTATTAGATTTGATTTCCATTTTAATTTCAATTGTTATTTTCGAGAAA
Organism: Taxus chinensis; assembly: GCA_019776745.2. Classification (NCBI taxonomy): domain Eukaryota; kingdom Viridiplantae; phylum Streptophyta; class Pinopsida; order Cupressales; family Taxaceae; genus Taxus; species Taxus chinensis. Next base: position 444,590,144 of record CM034151.1, on the reverse strand, counting down.
ATAGTTTAAATATTTGTTCCTATATTCAATTTATTTGATATCATAAATTTAGAATTTCATTAGAATTTTTAGATTAGTTATTTCCACATGTATTCTTGCATTTTATTATAATAGAAAGAATTATACATTCAATTTTTCTTATGCCTATTGCATCTATCCTTGGACATAACCCTTGTTTGAAAATATTTAAATTAAATTTAGGGTATTAAAAACCTCATCACTACCCATTTCCAATTTCGTAATAACTATTGATGGTTCTCTCATGCCCCCACTTGCATATTTCTTGGCGCCTCAATTACCTCCATTTACTCATATCATATCCTCTTGTTTCACTAAAAATAGTTAACATAGGACTAATAAATATCAAAATATTTAATAGTGAATTTAAAATTACTTCTTTTACCTCTTATTTGTATATTTCAAACTACATCTAAATTTTTCAAATATTTACACCCAAAATTTGTAAAGTCGCCACATATTTTCAGTCATGGATCATAAAGGCATTCTAGAAGAAGAATCATGATTGTCGCATTGTAAGGAATATCATGGTATATTACACCTATTTTTATAAACAATTTCAAGAAATTACCTATTATTTTAGGCCCATGGGTTCAACTTCATCATAAACCTGTACACGTTATACCCTCTTCTCATCATTTTACCTTTTTATATGCTTGTTAGACTGACCAATTACCATTGACATACCTTATATTTATTTTAGGATTCCTAGTCCTATCATATAACCCAAATATGACATATATATCTTACCATACTCATATTAAGACCCTCCTATGAGATCCCTCTACTTATATTTTATTACTTAATGTCCCAGAATTATCGATGACATTATTAAGTCCTAGAAGAAATGCTTTAGTGTTGTTTCTTTATTATTGTAACATTTAGGTTCACTTATCATCTCTACACTCTCCTAGTTGATATGTGAGACTCACTATGTATCCCCATTTTTCAATAATAAAATTATTAGTCAAATATATTTCATTTGGTTGAGTTCATATTTTTATCATAATTATTACTTCATTTATATTCATTTATTTTGATTTAATTATACGATTTTTCTTTCACAAATACCATCTCATATTACACTATTGTGACACAAAATGATATTAAATTTGGGTATATGTATACACTTTATTTTCACTCTTACTAAATATGTCTCTTTGTAGTTTATTTATACTTTAATATGTGTGAGTGCATGCATTAAATTCCATTACTAGGAGAAAGGTTGGGTTGTTAGCATTATCTAATGAGAAAATAATTATGTGGCATTCCCCTAGATTTATATAGCATGCCTTCCTACCCTTATTATTCTCTTACCACCTCCTTAATACTTTCTTATGACCCCCTTATCATAGTTTTATCAAGTGCATTTCTACTTATATAACATGTAAAGCCCCTTAACAACACCTCCATACCTACTCCAAATTTTTATTTATCCTCTATAATCTTTCCAAGTATCCATCCCTTTATACAATCTTAATAGTGGTTGATGGTGTGAACCCTAGAAAATACTATCAGCCCTAGATAATGTTATCTGGTAAGTCCTTTTTTTATCTAATGGATGATGTTGATAGATAAAATAAAATGACATTATATCATATACCCTATTTAATTCTATCATTATTTTTTGTATATAGTCATATCATCACATAATCATCTCATTACACTCTAAAATGTTCTATTTAATGTTTAAGAGTCTTCGGGTATAGTGGAGATTATATTTGTAGTTATAGTTTTAATAATTTGATTACTATGAGAAACAAGAATATGAGTTTCACATTCAAGGTCTACTATGTCTTTGGAATCCCTAAATTTATTATAATTAGGTCTTCTAATTATCCCTATTTTGTTCCATTTACACAAAATATCTCATAAGGTTCTACTAACCCTTAGAAAGATAATTTTCCAATAGTGTCTTCACAAAGGAAAGTATCCCTAACTTTTCTCTTTTGTTTATGTTTATGTGATTGATTATGTTTTTTATACCATGTATTAAATAAGATAGAAAAGATAATATTTTTATTGAATTATTATATGATATTCCCTTCCTATCATCCACATGTGGATTTAAAATCCTTAGTTTATAAATATTATAACACTTGATTACTAGATTTATTATCAAAAAATTTAGTATTATGCTAAGATATCATCCTATATCAAAGACATAGGATTTGGAACCCTAAATATTTGATCATGGGTTGATTAAAATAGTATATAACCCTAACTATTATACATATTGAAATTATATGTTTATCTTATGTGTAGTCCCTAGTATGTTATTCTACTTATATCCTAATCTATATTATTAAAAAAAGAAATAGGATAATCATATTTACCATCTTAGCTCACATAAAAATAGTGAAAGATATCCTTGTTGATACACGATGACGGTGAACACTCTCACCAAGGAATAATGGGTGAGGATAGGGTACATTACATTGAAAAATTAGTTTACCATTCTATTGATGGCAAATATGTCCAAATCTAGGCCTATAAAAATTATGTGTGATATGGTTGTGGATATTATGGGAATAAAATTCAAGGAGGAATTTTGAAGTTTCCTAAAAAAATAAGGAAAATGACTATCAACATCTATTAGGAAGGACATGATCTAATGAAAATAATGTTGATATGAAATTCAAAAATTTATATATGAGTTTTGAGAATAATGATCATGTGGATTTTATTCCACTTGAAATATATCATGGAACTACTTATGTCGATTTTTTAGATATTGAAAAATTATCGCAAACATCTACAACATCATTACATAGGTAAAAGGGCATATTGAACCTAGGGACGATGGTGTTATTAACTTAAAAATCAATTCATTTACATTATACACTACAAGTGTTATTTGTATTAGATGGTTGGAAAAGGATTATGATATTAATGGGTGCATGTGAAATAAATTAAATTTTTGATTTTTTTATAGCCACCACATATATGCAAGAAAAAAATATAATAGCTTGTACTCCCACCAAAAACATGGTGTACAAGCTTAAATTCCAAAGGTTGTGTTACGCCCTTAATCATATATCTTATATTGGATGTATATAGCCAACTTGTGGCTATCATAACTTCTTATCATTATGTATATCTTTCATATATGTTATATTTTCATTAGTGGTTCAGCCTTGGTGTTGGCCATAGCATAGGAATATTATATATAGAGGTTAGTAGGTAGTAGTTTATCATCATTGGAGCATTTGAGTATTATTGTATGGTTTGGAGGTTGCCCCCTCGAAGTGGCGAAGCTATTCTAATTGCATATTGAGATCATTATTCTGGAATATTGTGTTATTTGGTGTTATATTTCTGCTCATGATCTGAATTATACAAGTAATTTCATTACAAGTGGTATCAGAGCTTGAACTCGGCCAACACTGCGTCAAACCCTAATTTTGAAGGTTCATCCATATCTCAACATCGGTAGTGAATTTTTCTGAAATTTTTTATGTGGTGTGGCGACATCAGTCAAGTAAGCTTCCCTCAAAATTTTAATAATTTTTGACTTGTTTTGCAAAAGTTATAGCGGTTTTATGTTTTTTCATAATTTGGCTACATAGGGTGTAATTTGTGGAATTTTTCAAAGTTATTTACATTTCCAGAAAGAATATTAAAAATTAGTTTGAGTTCATTCTTTCAGTTTTATAAAAAAAATTCCGAATTCCTATTGAAATATGAAACCCTAAATTTCGACCTTGATCCTTAAATCTTACCATTTTGGGGCATCATGGCTGGGCCTTTGACAAGAGGCAAAAAGAATCCCATCACTCTGGGTAAAACCCCTGATAAATATGAGATAATATTTGAGGATTTAGAGTCATAAGGGGTATCTACATAGTCCTCAGGGTTAGGGTTTACTTCAACTGACCATAAGGTCAACTATCTTGAGTTAGAGTTGTGAAACCTTGAAGGTAGAGTGGCCAGCAAAGAAGATGTAGAAAATATTGAACAAAAATTGGAGGATTTCATTCAACAATTTAGCTACAATATCATGGGTCATCATATCATTTCTAATGAACCACAACTCAATCATACTCATATTAACCATGGTGGATCTTTAGGTCAAAGTAATAAACAAACTAACCAGGGTGGATCTGCAAACATGACCAATCCAAATACAAACACTCTACAAGCCTATAACATGCTTCCAAAAGTGGAAATGTGTAAGTTTTTTGGAAAGGATCCACTCAATTGGATTAAACAGATGGAGAATTTCTTTGATCTTCATCAGATTCCATTGGGACAAAAGGTTACCATGGCATCGTTGTATCTTGAACCTGACCAATTCATTTGGTATTGATGGTTATGTGCTCAAAGGAAAAAAGAGTGGCCTCAATGTTACATGGACATTCTTCACTGAAGATTTGCAATTGCACTATAGTTCTAGTGTGTCAGAGAATTATTTCAGCGAATTAGCAAAGCTCAGACAAACAGAAACAATCAAAGATTACATCCATCAACTCCAAAACCTTTCCTTACGGGTGGAAAATTTTCCTGAAGATAATTTGAATGACTTATTTCTTGGGGGTCTTAAAGAAAAAATTGAGACTGAGGTGTGTACGTTTAATCCTCATAAGGTTTTAGACTCTATGATCATGGCACGTAGGTAGAGGAAAAATTTCTTTCAAGTCGGAAACAAACTATCAATACTATCAAAGATCGTAGCACCCTTCCACCATCATTCCCTCGGCCAATGACACTGACACCTCAACAAATTGAAGAAAAGAGAGCCAAAGGGTTATGTTTTAATTGTGACAACAAATTTGGACTAGGACATAAGTGTGCGGAAAAGAAGTTGTTCTACATTGAGGGACCTACTGAAGAAGAAGAAAATGAAGAAGATGAAGAGGTAGAGCGAGAGGAGGAATTAGGCGATCCCCAACCAACAATATCATGCCATGCAATTTCTGGTATTAGCACTCCCCAAACTCTCAAAGTAGTTGGATTCTTAAAAAAACATAGGGTAACAGTGTTGATTGATTTGGGAAGTACTCATAATTTCATCAATCATAAGTTACCGGTATGCTTGAACTGCTTTGTTTATCCAGCTCCAGAATGTCAAGTCATGATCGCTGATAGGAAAACTGTTAGTTGTTCAGGAAAATGCCATAACATTAATCTCGCCATGGGAGATTACTTGCTAACTAGCAATATGTATGCCATTGCCATGGGAGGAGCAGACATTGTGTTAGGAGTTCAGTGACTTACCACCTTGGGAACCATTGAAATGAATTTCCAAGAGTTGTTCATGCAATTTCCATTGGAACGAGCAAGCTACTATGGCCTTTGAGAAGTTGAAGGAGGCCATGTGCACCACTCCAGTTCTAGCCACCCCAGATTTTTCACAAACATTCATTGTTGAATGTGATGCTTCAGGGTATGGTATGGGGGTAGTACTCATGCAAGAAGGGTGACCCATTGCCTTCGAGAGCTACCAATTCAAAGGTAAGAATATCTCTAAACCAGTTTATGAGAAAGAAATGTTAGCAATACTTCATGCAGTGAAACAATGGAAACCATATCTAATGGGATGACATTTCAAAGTAAAGACATATCATGATAGTTTGAAATACTTCTTAGAGCAACGTTTATCATTAGAAGAACAACAGAAACGGGTCTCAAAAATGTTGGGGTATGATTTTGAGATAATATACAAGAAAGGGAAAGAGAATGTAGTTATTAATGCTTTATCTCAGAAGGATGAATCTGCCTAGGCATTTTTGTGTGCCATATTTGTATTACAGGAGCATTGGATAGAGGATGCAAGGTCTGAATGGAGAAATGACCCAGGTACACAAAATCTCATTCAGAATCTACAACAAGATCCAAACATGTCAGAAAAATTTTTATGGAAAGGAGATGTTTTATGGTATAAAGATAGATTATATCTATGTAAGAATTCAAACCTCAAAAATAGGGTTCTATCTGAGCTCCATGCTTCTCCAGTAAGGGGTCATTCTGGCTTCTTAAAGACTTATCATCGAATCAAGCATGATTTTTTCTGGGAAGGGCTAAAAGGAGATGTCCAAAATTTTGTGGCAGAATGCATGGTTTGTCAGCAAAATAAGGGCGAAACAATTAAGTCCCCAGGTCTTTTACAACCTCTATCTATTCCTAGCCAAAGGTGGGAAGAGGTGTCTATGGACTTCATCATAGGATTGCCAATATCAAAAGGTAAAAATGTAATCATGGTGGTGGTGGATAGACTCACCAAATATGCCCATTTTTGTGCTTTATCACATTTATTTGTTGTGAGTACAGTAGCAACGACCTTCAGGGATACAATTCAGAAGCTACATAGGACACCAAAGATTATAGTAAGTGATCGAGACCCTAACTTTACTAGTAATTTTTAGACTGACTTGTTCTCATGCTTGGGCACACAACTAGCTCATAGTTCCTCTTATCATCCCCAGTCTGATGGGAAAACAGAGGTGGTAAACAAGTGCTTGGAGGAATATCTTCGTTGTTTTATATCAGATAAGCAAGAGAGATGGGTCCAATGGTTACCACTGGTAGAATGGTGGTATAACACCTCCTTTCATACTTCATCTAAAATGTATCCTTTCTTGGCATTATATGGGTACCATCCACCATCTATCACTTCATCTTTGAGAGTCCAGCCAAAGGTTCAAGTAGTTGAAGAACATATTCAACACCAACAAGAGGTGCTTTCTAGTCTCAGGGAGAATTTGGCCATGTCACAAAACCGCATGAAGCAGCAGGCAGACCAACATCGTAGTGAAAGACATTTTGAAGTCGGTGATTGGGTTTTTGTGCATTTACAACCATATAAGCAAATGTCCTTAAAATAACACAAAAAGGATAACAAGATTTTGCCTAAGTATTATGGTCCTTATCAAGTGTTATAGAAGATTGGAAATGTAGCATACAAACTGGAACTTCCTCCGGCTACTCGAATTCATCCAGTCTTCCATGTATCTTGCCTAAAGAAGGTAATTAGATAAACAATATCAACCCAGACAGTGTTACCCGAGCTTGATGAAGAGGGTAGAATCATCCTCGAACCAGAATGCATCCTTCAGACACGCACTAAGCAGTTAAGGACAAGGGTCATCACTGAGTATTTGATCAAGTGGAAAAATCTAGACAATGAAGACGCAACTTGGGAGGATGCAAATTTCCGGAAACAGCATCCAGATCTTCTCAACATTGGGGACAGTTGCTTTGAAGCGGAGGGGCATGCTACGCCCTTAATCATATATCTTATATTGGATGTATATAGCTGACTTGTGGCTATCATAACTTCTTATCATTATGTATCTCTTTCATATATGTTATATTTTCATTAGTGGGTCGGCCTTGGTGTTGGCCATAGCATAGGAATAGTATATATAGAGGCTAGTAGGTAGTATTTTATCATCATTGGAGCATTTGAGTATTATTGTATGGTTTGGAGGTTGCCCCCTCGAAGTGGCGAAGCTATTCTAATTGCATATTGAGATCATTATTCTGGAATATTGTGTTATTTGGTGTTATATTTCTGCTCATGATCTGAATTATACAAGTGTTAACATTTCAATTTTATAAATTTTATTTTTACAATTTTTTTAAACTTTTCATAGTATGACACGTATGCCCCATTTATTTTTTACATTAAAAAAATCATACATAGGGTGGATATTAATTCATTAAGTTTTTTGTTATGGTAAGTCATATTTGTTTAATTATGATATAAGCAATATCAATGAAAATGATAACATTGTGGTTGCATAAAGAGGGCCATACATAGGAGTGACTTATAAAAAATAGTCTAGTGAGTTGAGAAGCACCTTAATATTTGATTTTCCAGTATCCTATTTTTTTTAACATTTTAGATAAATTTTACAATTGTATAAATGACCTGGGAATGATAAACAGAATAAATAAAATATAGTTTGATGCTCAAGAAGATGATACATGGTCTATAATAAGATGGTTTTTTATAAAATTGCAATGACATGAATATGGACTATCCTTATATACACACACAAAATTACATTTATAATTATTACATAATATAATTTTAAGTGTATGACAATCTTAATAACAAAATCAATATTTAGTAGTGTGTGTTATTATCTTGTCTTTATTGTACCACTTGTTTATTGATGGGGTATGTCTTGTTGCACTTCACGTCACTTTGTTTCAATAGGTCACATAGATATCTATTTATTTTAAGGTACATTTATTATTTTGGGCCTAAGGAAAGTTGCATCAACTCAGTCACTCTTATCATATGATACTATCCAAAAAATCACAGTAATATCTTAGACCTTAGTATTGGCCATTTTGACCTTTTGGTTCCCTTTTTACCATTGTTATCATCTGTTCCTCATGTTATGAGTTATATATTCATGTTTTTAGGTCCTTATTTCATAATTAGAGTCTTCTATATACACAATATTACTACAAGGTCTAAATTACCAAGCAATATCAAGTATATATCTATAAGCACTATTACCAAGATCAACATAAGGGGAATAATTCTGCTAATATCAACACACAAGAATTATTTTTTTAATTCAGTATGGTTTTACATTTGAATATATCTATTTATCTTGTTATCATTGTCTCGATAGAAGGGAAAACACAAGGGGGTTCTATGCTTGCATCCACTCTTATAAAACAATTAGGAGAAATACGTTGAGTTTGATCCCCTCATTTAGGAAATGGAGTTTAGAACTTGATCACAAGCAAAAATGGGTTTGCCACCAAGGGAAGTCCAACTTAACCACCCACTAAATTTTTCTAATTATATTTTATTGTTAGTATATTAAAATAGGTTTGTATGATTATAGGAATAGGTGTGATCATTATATGAAAAGTATAAGAATAAATTTAATATGAAGATGAAGTTTCCTATATTAAAACAAAATCACAAAGAACTGCAAGACACTACCTTACCATTAGACACTAGCATTTTAATTTAGTACTATAACTTAACACTATTTTCTAAGATAGTTTCAACACTTTATTTTAGAGATAAAGAACCATCAACATTTTCACAACTTATTTGGCCTATTTCAATATCTAGATCATCTTAAAAAGCATCAAAACAACTAATTCACTCATATTTTTGTGTCTTACTATATTTAAAATGTGCCCTATTTGCATGTAACTTATTGATATAATTTTACATATACTATCATATATGAATGGTTAGAGTATTCATCTATCAATTTTATTACATCTTAGTTTCTATTATTTCAATCATAATTAGAGTAATATCACTTTAAATTGGGTGTAGTCACTTGGTGAACCCATTTATTGATCTTTCAAAGACTCTACGATTATAATTTTTCCCCACATTTTTTCTATCCTTACTTTTCTCTTAGTTATTCATTTTCTGCCATTACAAGTGTTAATATGGGTCCAGATTCCCAAATTCATAATATTATGGTTTCCATAGAAACTTCTACCTATGAAACTCTACTTAATTCCTTCTTAGTCCCTCGTGTGCAATTTTATCTTCAAAAGCTCATCCTTCTAAACTTGTATTTTTCATTTTTTATTATAACAACACTAATAAGAAAGTATATATATGGCTAACGAAAATATAATTTATATTTATGAGGACCAAAGTGTCAGTAATGACTATAGCTTTGAGTATTACAACGAAATTTAAAATAAGAAAGGATTAATATAATCTTACCTACTTGTGTCATACATTCTATTTATTATTAACAAGTGTTATATGATAATCATACTCACCTAAAAATGATATGCATATAATCAATCTCACCCATAATCAACCCATGTGGTGCCTCTTAGTTATATGGTTACTATGAGTACATAACTAGTAATGATGATATAAATGAGGAATGCAGTAACGATGATGTAATTTATTATGAGAGTGGTCACTATAGTAACAATGGAGACTCTCTAACTCTAATCATCCCCTCTCTTAATTATAGGATTACCTTATAATATACCTCACATCCTCATAACGAAATTTATTTTTCATATTTTTTTACTTATAAGTAAACACGAATGATTATGTTATCGCTCCCTCTTCTCGTAAAATGTAAAAGGAAAAAAATTCTTGAAGTATCTTTTGATCTTATCTTTAAATTACAAAAGAAACAAAAGATGGTGTTATCTCTCACTCTTCTCTTGCAATGAAACATCAAACCATTTTTAACAATATCTCTCCTTTCATAGAAATGGAAAATGTAACATTTGTTGTAATTTTCCTTCTTATTCTTTTGAAATATAAAATTGCGCACTCATGATTATAATGTTCATTTTGAAGAAGAAACTAGTGACCATGGTGGTAAAATTTCTCATGATTCTATTGAAATTGAAAATAATAAGAATGTTTCCTATTCTTCTCTAAATATCTTTACAAATTCAAGTGATGTATATGATACTTATAATTAAGAATCTTAAAATTCTTCATGTGATGATAAATATTAATTTCATGTCTCTAATGTTATTCCCCCTATAATTACCACACATTATCCTTAAGGTGACTAGTGATAACATCCCTACACCATATTCCCTCAAGTGGAAAAGTATTCCCATCACTACAACCAAAGTATAAATGCCGTAATGAGACCATTCATACTTATTCCATATATTCACATGAGGTATTTTCATTAATGCACTCCAAAATTTCTTTTCAAAACCAAGTGCATACCTTATCACTTGAGAGTAAGACATATAATGTTTGTATTATTTCTAATTATACACATGGAAATCCAATATGACATGCCATATTCTACTCACGGTTCTTTAAAAAAATTATTATACGATGAAATATATGATCCTCACATGCATCTTAAGAAGTTTAGGATCTACATGGAACATAATGATAGCTATACAATTTTTCTAAAATCCTTCTCATCAATTTTTCTAAAATCCTTCTCATAAATTTTAATAAGAAAATCCCAATATTGATTCCACAGTATTCCTAGTGGATCCTTAAGTAATTTTTTAGAACTTGAGGAAGCATTCCTAATTCATTATATTCATAAGAAATTTCAAACAGTAACATATGAATGTTTACAATAATTACATTAAGGATGAAAGAAATCAATAAGTGACTTTATTCTAAAATTTAAGTCTTCTATGACATAATTAATTTAGCAACCATATGATTTGGATATGAAAGATGTATGGTTTCAAGGTCTTATATATCCTTATAAGGAAATATTAGTATACACCACATGTGACACATTCCATGATCTATGATTTTGAGTTATTTCTTTGGAAATTTAACTTACTACTCTACAAGAGAAAGTATATCAACCCTCACAAGCTTCTAAGTTTATTTTGAGTAAGACACATAATAAAAAAAACTCATATGGTGCATCACACAAATCTAATCAAGTAAATTTCCTACATCAATGAAATAATTTTCATAATTAGAACAAGCATCTCAATGTCTCAAGTATCCACATTTGACATACCAATAATATCCACTTTTGGCTCAACAAGTTTCATGATTAACCACATGATATATTTCATGTTTTATTAGATAATAATTTGATAACTTGACCACATAATCATAATCATCATCATCCTCATCCTCATAGGCTCAAGAAAGTAAGGGATTGATGTATTTTTAATTTTCATGACAAACATTGTTATGGTCTAAAATAAAAGTTAGAACATCTCAAATACACAGATTATTTCATTTAACATTATATATTATAAATATCCTTATCCTTTCATGATGCATGAATCTACGGAGGATAATACATCTCATGATATTACCTAATATGAATCATTATTCCATCAACCTCCTATAGTTGATGTTGTCTAGTAATATCTTATTTGCACCTATCTCCTGTGTGGAATACTTGATGAATAAAATCTAAAAGGATACCTAAATTTATGAATTCTAACTTGGATAAGAGCATAAAATAGTAAATCATGTGATTAATTATACACAGTATCCATCTCATATAATTACACAATAGCATATCAAAATAAATCATATTGTTTACAATACATTATTGTAGCTGAAAATGACTAGTCAAAAGTTAACCATCTATTTTGATAAAAATAATAAACATGTGCCAATTTTTAATGACAATAGTATATCCATGACAGTAATCTTTAGTTATTTCATATACGTACAAAACACATTTCTCAAGTCAAAATAATACACACACATGTGCCCACATGCACTCGCATGTACACACACACACACACACACACACACACACACACACACACACACACACACACACACACACACACACACACACACACACACACACATAAAACTCCAATATACAAATAAGGGAATATACAAATAAGGGAATTACCTTTCAAAATAATATAACAATATCTCAAAATATTTCTGAAAATAATTTTATCTTCAATTGTTTCTCCATACACTCTCAATTTAGATACCACTTCATTTATTCTTATGTAAAACCCTCCTTCACCTTCACTTTTTGACATTCCTAAATTTTTAAAAATCATTTTGAGGTTTTGGAGTTTTTATTCTTGCACCTTACAGAATAATTGATATGAAGTATCTAGAGTAACCCATGCTTTATGAGAAATTTTTGCAGCCAAATATTCTTGGGTAGATACTAGGATCTATAACACTCCAAAGATAAAATAAGGTCTAAGAATTTGCCTTCTCTCCCTCCCTTTTTACTCTCTTCTGATCTTGAGAGAGAACATTCAAATAAATAGGTGGTTCATACTCATTCAAAATATTTTCCAAAAATCCCTTCCAAACTATAATTATCTTCAATTGATTCGAATACTCATTTTTTCTCATTTGAAAATGTGGATATTCATAGAAGTAGAATTCACACAAGCCATTTCTTGTAGAAAATTTCTCTAATAACAAATGAAAGAAATGGGATTGGAAGGGGAAAAAATAGAAACTTTAAGTGATGATAAAACTATGATATAAGATTAATAAAATAACCCAAAAGAATCTTTATATCATATAAAAAAGTCTTTGGAAACCCTAGTGATTAAGCTAGTGTAATTGCGTGTGTACTTGATGATCAAACTATGCACTATATGCACCACTGAAATTAAAAATAATATTTGTAATATTTTTGGTTATTAATTATAATAACTTATGATAAAAATATTAATAAACACTTTCACTAATTTCAATACTAGAGTACTATGACATCATGCTTTGGGCCATGATTATATTAACTAAAAAAATATAAAATTTCCAATTACAGATCAACTTGCAAAGCAAGTTAAACTCATAATAGAAACTCTAATAATATTAAAATAATCCTAAAATAATTTTAGACTTCTATTTAAATCAAAATAGACTCCTGCAGTCCATGGACAAATTCAACATGTAAGAATTCTTTTCTAAAATAGATTATAATACCTAGGCATGCATTCAAAGCCTAATTATGGATTTCTTCTATATAATGTGCCATAAGGTACCTAAATTCTTTCTATTGTTACAAAAGTTTGATATTTTAATTTATATATATTTATAAATTTTATCCCATATATTTGGGGATGAAAACAATAGAATTTATACTAATATTAACACAGGTAGTTGACAGTTTATTTTTTTTATCTTTTTCAACTATTTTTAGGAAATCACTACAAATCACTTATTTTATCCTACATGAATAAAAAACATATGAATTAAATTAATAATCCCCAAAACATATTAAAATTCAATATTTAGATTATTTCTAAAAATAGAAATTATATAAATTTAGAAAAAATTCAAATGCCAAAATTAACATCATTCCCAATATTTCCCCTTTTGATGCAAAGGGTAGAAATTTCAATCATCTGTTTGAGTCTTACATGTGTGTGATTCAGAAATCCCTTGTTGATTATATAATAAAATTAATCCTTTGTTCTAACATGTATTCAATGAAAAAATATTTATCATTGACCAATTCTTTGGTAAAGTGATGCTTGGGCTCAATGTGTTTGGTTATTGCATGGAAAATTGGATTATTGGACAAAATTATTACCCTAATGTTATCACTATATATAGGCTCATTTTGAGCCTCTTTGAAATCCAATAAGAGTATCCTTAATCACTACCATTTGTTAAATATTATGTAAGGGTTGCATATACAGCTTTAGTAGAGGATAATGTAATAATAACTTATTTCTTTGAAGACCAAGAAACCAAACCACTTCCCAATGTGAAGCAATAACCTGAAGTAGAATTCATTTCATCAAGATAAACTTATAAATTTTAAGCTAGGTATCCAACAATATATAGTTAAATTTTTTGTCTAATTTTAATACCATGATCATAATTCCCTTTCATATATCTCACAATTCTTTTCACATCTTTCATGTGTTTGAGTGAAGGCATGCCCATGAATCTAGAAACTAGTAAAATCCCATTAGTGATATGGGTCTAGTCATAGTGAGATACATCAAACATCCCACCATGCTTCTAAAATATATTCTCATAAACTAAATGGATGCCATCCTATCTCATTATTTTTTCTCCACTTGCAATTGGAGTATTTATAGCGTTAGAATATTGAATATTGAACTTTAATAACATATCTTTCATATAATTTGATTGAAAAATAAATACTTTTGATTTATTTTGATGTACCTTCATGGAGCTTCCTTGAATATATACAACTTCTACATAGAGCTACCTGTGAAATAAAATCATCTACATAGATGCAAACATATAAAACATTAGCACCAAAATATTTTTTAAAGAGTTAACTCATTTTGAATACTTACAAATCCTTGTGCTAAAAACTATTATAAATACTTTAGTACCAAACTCTTGGATATTTCTTGAGCCCATAAACATCCTTCTTCAACATATATACCTAAAATTATTTACCCTTTACCTCAAAATCTTGTGGCTTCCCCACACACACTTCTTCTTCAATCACTCTATTTAGGAATGTAATCTTTAAATACATTTGATATATTTTCTAGCCTTAATTAAATCATTAGTATTATAGTATATTTCCTTGGAATAGGAGTATAAGTTTTCCTCATAATCAACACCAAAATTTTATGTAAAGCCTTTTGTAACAATTCTAAATTTAAATTATCAATTATAACGTCTTTGTTTACTCTGGTCTTGTAGACACACTTTATACCAATGAAATCCTTATCATCATGAGGTTCAATAAGTTTCCAATAATAATTCCTCTCAATTTTCTAACATCAATCCATTATCTCCTTTGATTAGATTCTTCAAAACTTCTAGGTTTACTAGCCATAAAAGACAATGTAAACATAGTATTTTCATCATATGTATCATCAAAAAAATTACCTTGCTTATATTTCATCCTTGTAATCCTTATCTCATAATTTTTATCCAAAATTTGATTTTATGGATGTGAATTAAAAAAAAATATTCTTACTTGGAGTTGTTTTAGATGGATGGCTAGTCTCTTGTAAAGAGCTAGTATCATTTCTTATAGCATTGGAAACCTATGTAGGACTTTGTTGATCCTAAAAATATTCTTCAAGGGGATTATCCATACACTTGTGACACTCTTAGATACATGATCAAGATCATCATACATCTCATTATCAAAAAAATTACAAGGCCATGGTAAAAATAAAACCCAACTCCATTGGTGGGTGATGACATCATCCTTGAGGGAAGCATAGAAACACAAGGTGGAAAGTAATGTGAGGTGGAATTAAAATAATAAATTGAGATAATTATAAGTTCCAAAATGATAGAAAGAAAGGATAATTTCATACCTGAGTCTAAAAAAATGGACATAATGGGACACTTGGACATAATAGGTACAATAGGTGAGCAAAAAGAGGAAACAATATAAGCATAAGGGAAATATGGAAAAAGAGCGTCATCTATAAAAGTTTGTGCTATATCCCATGTTGGGTTGTATCATCTTCATGTACTAGTGAAATCATAAGCTTCCACATTCATCAATTTCTAGTTAGGGAGTGGCGAACAAGTGGGTGAAGGAATACAGTAAGCATTACATCCCTTCCACCAATAAAATATACATTACTGTGGGAATCTAAGTATTGAGAAAGCCTGAATATGCCAAGTATGTGCCATATCTACTTCCTACCATGAAGAACATCTAAACGGCCATTCAAAATGCTAATTTACACGATAAAATTAAGGTCTCCACAGCTCTCACAGTGAGGGAAATTGTAGATGCAGTGTCATTTTAGGATCCTTTTAAGGGAACTTTCACTAATTAACTGAAGAGGGATGTAAGATTTGTTCCCAAATTCTTGGAGAATAATGGCTCTCCTTTCTTGGCCAATGTCTTTCTAGTTTTCATCTACAACATAAACAGGGAGTCGTATATCTTAGATTATGCCTTGTTGAAACCCATGGCGCCCATTTACAAGAGCTTGTTTGACACCATGATTGATGCTACGTATTTTTCCATAGAATCCCTGGGGCATTCCAACACACCCATAGTCATTATTGCTATTTTACTTGTTTTCAAACATGGAATCTAGAATTTTAAATAACATGCAAAATTCAATACAGGCTTTGTTGTCCATGGTGAGGAAATTTTGTTGGACGGGACTTGCACCCTAGTCATCTAGGGCCATAAGAGTCGTCATTTCCTTATCAGTGTACTAGAAGAGGCTCAATTCCCAGTCTTGTTGGGCCAATATAGTGGATTTAAGGCCATGGTATTTACTAACTAGCAATCACATGCAAGCAGTGTAATGGAGACACTGAAGGGGATGCATATAAG
Organism: Taxus chinensis; assembly: GCA_019776745.2. NCBI lineage: Eukaryota > Viridiplantae > Streptophyta > Pinopsida > Cupressales > Taxaceae > Taxus > Taxus chinensis. Next base: position 444,573,465 of record CM034151.1, on the reverse strand, counting down.
ATGTTAAAGTTGAGGATTTAAGTGGTGAAGGAGGAAGATGGTTGGTGAATAAGTTGATGGGGAGGAGGATTGTAAGGGCATGAAAATTGATGGGCAGTTATTTTTTTTTCTTATGGGGAAACTAAAATTTTTACCAATTTCAAATAGATATTAAAGTCTCTATAGTTGTAACGTACATCAAATTTGAAGACAAAGGAAGTTAACATAGTTTGATATGGTATAAAAGGACACTTCATTTCCAAGTAGATAGGTATGTGAACAACACATTTATAGTCATATATGGGTTGTTGTGTTGTGTATACTCAAGTTTGTGGGATCCATGTGGATGAAATTGACACACATTACATTGCCAAACAAAGCAATCTACATCACTTTGGAGATAACGAGTTAGAAGTGGAGAAATATTATCACATTACCATGAGAAAGAAGATTTTTTTTGTAACCAAAAAAATTTTATGAGATAAGTGTCTAGTATGACGGAATTCAGGCCAGGTAACTATTTGCGGCAGGGAAAGATTGTTGATCTAAAATGATTTAACAATGGCAAAACATTGGTGGCACTACATTATAAACAAAGTGAGTTGAATTAGAGAGAAATTTATCTCGTCAATGGTAAAGGTGATGAAATGAGTTGCTTAGATTGATCAGACAATGGGAAGTGAATGAAAGAAATGAGATCGAATCCAAACAATATTAGAGGGGCTCAAAGTGAGATATGCAATGAAAAGCATGGTTGAGGACATGATGTTACAACTAATGTAGGAAACACATTTTTATCATGGTGATGGTACCTAGCGAAGAAGTTCTATTATCCATGTTAGTGTCCTTGGTGTGGTTAGTGGACCATGATAAAGGTTTGATAGGGGTGACTATGGAAGTAAAAGACATGACAACAATGATAAAGTTAGAACATGTTATTTGTTTACATCACGTATTTCAAATGTGTCGTCTATTTTACATGATGTTAAATTTAGGAGGTCAATAATACAAGGGATTTGAGGTGACCTGGGGTTTTGAAGGAGCTACCTGAGTAAAGGGAATAAGCTTGGAGAGATTACACCCGATACCAAATAAAATCATTATAAAGTTAAGTCTGTTACATAAGAAGAAAAGAACACTCGACCTACATGATGGTACTTAAAAAAACATCAGGATCACTGGGTGAGTTAAGGTGATAGTGATTTTTAGATAAGATGGGGACAAACATATTATTGGGGGGCTAAGGGAAGTGGCTATTTGATGTATTAGAGACAAACCTAATCTCAATCACCATATATTGATGAGAATCACATGCAAGCAGTGCAATGGAAACACAAAATGGGATGCATAAAATATGTTAAAGCTGAGAAGTGAGGTGGTGTCAGAGGAAGAGGTCCGGTGAGGCAGCGGATAGGGAGGACATCGTGTAGGGGTAGAAAAAGTGATGGGCATTAATTTTTTTCTTGTGGGGAAATAGAAAAAGTTACCAATTGATAATAGAGCTTAAAGTATCTATAGTTGCAATGTACCTCAGATGTGAAGACAGAGGAAGTCAATATAACATGATGTGGCATAAAAGGACACATCAGCTCCAAGTATATGGGCACATGAATGACACAATTACACTCATAGGTGGGGTGATTTGTTTTTTCTACTCAAGTTCGCATGAGCCATGTGGATGAAAGTGACACACATTACATCACCAAACAAATCATATCCCAAATGACCAAACAAATTGTATCACAAAGTATGCAGGATCCTTTCATGGGACATCATATCTCAAATGATACTCTCTTTGAAACTATACATGAGAGAGCCTCACTAAAAGCTACTAATTCCAATGGAATAAAATGACACGTAATGGTCATGGAAATTCAAAAAAGAAAAAAGCTTCTCCTTTTAAATGCATTTTTTTCTAGGCACACACTATGATTTACCTTTCACATGCCACGTGTATTTTAAATTTCAAAGGCTAATGACTCTACAAAGGGGTGCATTTACCCTCTACCTTAAGTCAAGATTTTAATAACTAATGAATAAGTAAAATGTGGACTAATATGGCACAATTTGGTGGAGTGGTGGTCCCCATTACTCGTGTCATGTTTTTCCTTCAAAACATTATATACAGGCTTCTTACTACAATATATTTTCATAGGACATGCCTGCGAGGAGAATGAGTAGGGCCGAAGAGCATATGAATGACACTAATATGGCCATAAAACATTGACTAAGGTGTTGGGGCTACCACACTAGTTGTACATATATATTAATCAAATCTAAGCATATAAGCATTCAATACGAAAATAAAAAAGAAGAAACAATACACGATATTTAACTTGGTTCACCCAGTGTGGGCTACGTCCATCAAAAAATAGCCAATTTATCATCACAGAGGAAATACAATGAAGATTTGTAATCTTCCACACCTTCTTCGATATCATGTACTTTCTTCTCTACAAATTTCTCTTTTTCTCTCTAAAGGAAACTTCTCTTAATTCTTAATGAATTCTATCTCTTCTAACCCTAGCTTTATGCTTATATAATCATCTACAATCTTAGTGCACTTTAGCTTGTTAGAATGTGTTTTATATTTTGTATACTATATACCTAGGAGTATTGTACACCTCTTATATGAGCCCATGGTTTTGGTACCCATTGTATTGTAAAACCGCTTTCATAGTTAATGTTTTTCTTACAAATAGCTGGAGATGTAGTAGGGTAAAGAAAAACTTGAAAGTACATTATTGTATTGTAAATGGTTTAGTTAATGCAATAAGAGAGAGAAGTTATTGTGCTGGGTTTTTTCCCGAAAGGGTTTCCCAGGTTGAATCTTGTGTTTTTTCATTTGTTTTCTTTGATTATCTTGAATGTTTTGTTCAGTATAGCTTCTTGATTATTATTTTATTAGATTGATTCTCTTCATTTGGTATCAAATCTAGGTTTTAGATTTTATGTGAAGAGTTAGGGTTCCTAAAACTTGTGATAAAAAATTTTGAGTGGGAGCTCTGCAGGTGAATTTTTCAAGTAGAAGAAAATGACGAGAAGCGCAAGGATCGAAATCGAAAAATTTAATAGCCAACATTTTGAGTTATGAAAGCTCAAGATGGAAGATCTTCTTGTGGATAGAGATCAGTGGAGTGATGTGTCTGGAGTCATGCCTATAGGTATGAAGGTAGAGGACTGGGAAAAGATTGATAGGAAGGTAAGGAGTTCATTTAAATTGTGTATAGTTTTGTTGAATGTGTCAAATGAGAAATCCGCTTATGTGTTATGGGAGAAGTTGGGGACTTTGTATCAGAAAAAGTCTCTAGTAAACAATTTTTTTCTCTAAAAGAAGCTATATTCATTGAGAATGAATGATGGAGACTCTATTGCAGAACATTTGAACATCTTTAATACTGTGGTAAGTCATTTGATTTTTGTTGATATTAAAATGGAAGAAGAGGATAAGTGTATTACTCTTTTGTGTTCTTTACATGAGTCTTGGGATAATCTAGTTATGGCTATTACTAGTACTACGACAAAATTATTAGTTGAGGATGTAGTTGTGGCCTTAGTATGACAAGAAATGAGGTGAAAATCCATTGAGGATTATCAATCCAGGATGCCTTATATGTAAGAGGTCGTACCCAAGAGAAAAGTAAGAAGAGGCAAGGATAGTCGAAGTCCAGAAATAAATTGAAGACTACATAAAAAGATAAGAGGAAATGTTGGAGCTGTGGTAAAATGGGGCATTTCAAGAAAGACTGTAGATCTAAAAAGGTAGAAAAGGTTAAGTCCTCTAACAATGGTGGATCTTCAGATACAAAAGCCTCTAATGAAGACTCGGGAGATTTGTGTTTGGTGACTTCCAGCTCACATGCATGTGACAGTGCATGGTTGATTGACTCAGGTGCCTCCTTTCATATTATTGGGTTTCATATTTGCACTTGGAATGAAACCATAGTCAGGGGACAAGCAAGTCCCTCCTCTTTAATGGGAGAGGTTCCCTTATTGAAAGCAGGGGAATAACCTATGTACAAATACACAATCTTTCATTCAATGGTGGTTTCCCGATATCTTGAAATATGTTTTATTCCTAGAAAGTTATCAATACATAAGGATAGAAGACTTGAAGAGAGGAGGGATGCAGAAGAAGACAATACTTTTAGGGAAAAGAGATGGCAGAGAAAACCCTTATATGTATTGAGAAAATGAGATATAGAGTAGAAACATTCACCTTTATAATGGGCACAATCCATAGACTCAAAGTTCTTAAGATTGTCTAAACTAGAACACAAAGTTTCTAAGCACGTAAGGATTAAATGATTCACAGATCAGAGCAAGAAGGAAAGAGAAAATAGAGGAAACAGGGGAAAACCCTTGTATTGATTCCTTCAAATTCGAAATTACAGTTTAAGAATATCAAAATTCCAACCCCTTACAATGGCTTTGAAAGAGCATGAAATAGTTTACAAGAGACTGTTACAACTTCCTCGAGCAAGAAAGAAATGGTTACAACTTCATTCCAATCATTCACGCCCTTTCAAGTTCTTGATTCGCAAAGAAATGTTAATGGTGGAAAAACTAATTTTTAAAATATACGATCATTACATTATTTCGCTAGTTTAAATATGGGCCATTCGATTTGCTTTTATAACTTTAAATTTGGGCCACCCACGTGGGATAAATTGATTAGAACGGGCACAGGGGGAAAAACTTTACGCTTTATAACTTTTACAGCGAAAAGGCATGTTGGAAAATTTTGGCCCACTTGCCCGCTTTGAATTTTCAATGATTAGACACATGGTGCTATCTGCTTGGCGACGGGGTTGCGGATCACTTTTTTACTTTTAACTCTTTTTTATCAAAAAATCTTAAAACTTCGAAATTCCCCGCCAACCTGCATCCCTACTTTGACTTTCCAACATGGCTACGTGGCACCATCTGATTGGTGGCAGGCCTTGGGCATTATTTTTTCTATCTCTCTACGTGGGTTTTCAGTCTGACCATCGCCAACTACACCATTTGTTAAAAGTTGTTAAGTGCTAAAAAACTTCCGCAGCCTCGCCAGCCCACCTTGGGCAAATAATACCATCTCAGGTCCACCGGGCCATAACTTGAAAAATATGAAGAGTTAGGAGGACTTCTTTACCTTTTCGAAAATGGGAAGAAATTTCCCATCTGATGAAGAAGTTTCTAGGAGACCACAAGCCCTTGGAAATAACCATATTTCACAATAATTTTTTTTCAATATTTGTAGAGGTGCCAACTCAAAATTTTAAGTCTAGACTTGGAAAATAAGGGGAATTTTGAGGGTGACAACAGCTGGCTCTTTCTAGGGATGACTTGGCTTGGAAAAAAGACACAAGGCAAGATCAAGAATTGCAGATAACTCTGGGAAAGAGGACCATTGTTTTATCCATTGGGAAAAGGATTCAAAAGCAAAACCAATACAAGGCAACACACACAAGACGGGAAAATAAACAAAACAAACCAAAAGGAAAGACCCAAAATAAAACACACCACACAACAAAGAATGAGAAAGGGAAACAAGCTAAAACCAAAAACCAAATGCAATGTACAAAAGGACTTCCTAGCCACCTAGGACTTGAACAACTTTAGGTACTGCCCACTATAAGGAAGTGGGAGAGGAGATCCATCCATGTAATCCAAATAAAAAGAGTTCTCTCCAGCAAAATTTCTAATTCTAAAAGGACTAAGCCAAAGAGGATCAAACTTACCATGGCTTCCTCGTGGCTCATGTCTTTTGTCCCAAAGCAGCACAATGTCTCCCACTTAGAAAAATCTGGGTTTGGCTTTCTTGTCAAACAAATCCTTCACTTTCAACTGATGAGTTGTTATCTTGTTAACCACTTGCAATCTATCCTCATCAAGCTTCTGAAGGTAAAAAATTCTCTTGTCCAAAGAGCTACTGAAACTTGAATCTTCAATGGTTTTCATCAGATGCAAGGCTGGAAATTCCACCGTGACTAGAATTTGAGCTTCCACACCATACACCACTTGGAAAGGAGACATTCCAATTGCTCTCTTGGGTGTAATTCTATCAGCCCAAAGTGCATCATATAACTTCTTATGCCAATTCCTCTGAGAATCATTTACAAGCTTTCTAACTATGCTCACCAAGTTCTTGTTTGTCAATTATGTCATATTCACCTCTACTTGATTGTACCCCAAGAATCCATCTATCATAGATAGCATCTCCGAGCCTATGACAGCTTGCAATATTTGGTCCATCATGGGGAGAGGGTAGTTGTCCTTCAAAGAACCCTGATTTAGATTTCTGAAGTCCACACAGATCTGGATCTCACCATTCTTCTTCCTGACATGCACTATATTAGCAATCCACATTGAATGGTGGATGGGGAAGATGATCTTAGCCTTTAAAAGTTTTTTTATTTCTTGGAAAATCATATCATCTATCTTTGGATTATATTTCCTTTGCTTTTGTTTGAAGGGTTTGATCTTAGGCTTAAGAGGAATGAAATTTTACATTTCTTTAGGCTGAAAAGCCTTAAGATCATCATAAGAGTAAGCCAGAACATCAACATACTTCTTCAATAGATCCACCACCTTATTTTTCACTTCCTAAGTGTAGCATTTTCCAATGTTGACCATTTTTGGATCATCAAGACTCCCAATATTCACTTTCTCAGTCTCGGAAGATTGTCAGGCTCCTTGGAAAACTTTAGACTTCATATACCTATCATGTTTATCAAAAAGATCCTCCAAACTCACCATCCATTTAGGTATTTTGTTGCCTTTCAGTTTGATGCATCCATCTTGATCCATCTCATCTTTGACACCCTCTTCATTTAATGACACACACTTTATAGGTAGATTGTCACTTCCTTCAAAGCACAACTGATCAAAGTTGTCTTTGAGCTCCAAGAAAGAAAGCAAGTGTTGGTCATCATTGAAAACTTGCCAGTTATTTGCATTCTCAAGCACACTGGGTCTATGGATCATCTCAATGGTGAATTTCTCCTGAGTTAAATCAGGATGAGGAATCAACAAGGGCCCCAAAATAGCTAGAGAGTCATCCCTACTGTTCCTTTCCCTTGGCACAACCTCAATGGAAAAAGCATCAAGAAATTCAATGGAATTCCATACTAGATTCCTATAATGCTTCAACATTTTGTTATTTACCTGATAAAGGTCTCTAAGTTGTTTTATAATTAGCTCTACATCTCCACGAGTAAGAAGGTTCTTCACTCCCATTTCCTTCACCATGCTTAACCCAAGAACGAGGGCCTCATACTCAACAGTATTGTTGGTATTTTCAAACTAAAACTTGAAGGAGAAAGGATGAACCTTACCACTAGGAGAAATGAGTAATACACCAGCTCCAGAACTAGCTGAAGACTAGCTTCCATCAAACTGCAAAGTCCACACACCATTAGGATCAAGCAACACTCCCTTTGATAGACTTGTCTCCTCTTGTGACATGATCATGTAGTTCTCATGCCCAATGTCTTCATACAGTATTTTTGTTTTAGGATCATCTATCTTTTGCTCAATATACTCTGCTTGTTTCTCAGGAAACAGCTTCTTCATCTTCCCATTGACAGGGATCAAGGAATGTGACCAATCCATTTGGATCTCACCTCCAACATCTTTGCAAAATTTCCTACTTAGTAGTATGCCATAAGAAGGAGGGATATCATCATCCAAGATGGTAGCCAAGACCTTCTTCTTTGGTAAAGCAACAAAAACTACTTGTGCATCCTTGATTCTCCCAACCAAAGGCACTTTTCATGGAATAGCAAGAGCCATAACTGCGGGTTAGGGTTAGACCCAAATCATGAGCCACTTTTGCAGGAATTACATTATCAAATGCACCAGAATCAATGACATAATTGCTAAGCTTATGGCTAGCTATGAGGAGAGTCGCATAGAAGAGTTTTATCTTCTCATTGGGTGAAATTATTGCAACCACAAGTTTAGATTGAGGTGGAGGAGTGGGAAAAATGTGTTTAGAAGAATGGGCTATGGTTTTAGATTTAGAATTTACAAAGTTAACTATTTTGGCAAAGGATTTAGGACGGGTTTGATAGAACTTTTCCTCAGAAATCTAAATCTTGGTCTTTTTAAGATGGTCTATAATGTCAAAATATCCAGAAGTGGATGGGGAATCATTAACAAGAGTAGGAGGAGCTTTTAATCTATCAGCTTTATCATTTATTGGACAAGAATTCTCAGAAGCAGAAGTAGAGGGAGAAGGACTAGCAGAGCTTACCTTTTGGGTGGAAGTAGTAGGAATAGGAGCTCCTCTTCTTGCAATCACTAGGATGGTGATGGGGTACTCCTTGGATATTTTTGTAGGTAGTACGACTTTTTCCTTTTTGTTGGTCTACTCTCGGGTCATAGCAACATATGACTCATTGTTCATCTCAGAAAATACATCATCATAGTCATCTTCATCATCCATACCTTTAGTGGTGAAGAAATGAACTCAAGAACCACTAGGCTCCTCTAGTTATTCATTAGCTTCATCTTCTTGTTCATCATAGAGCCCATTTCTTCCTCATCCTTGGGCTCAAGAACCTCACAAGTAGCATTAACAGGCACCTTAAGGTGTGGACCTTTAATGGCCAACCTGGTTTGAGAAGAGGGCAAGTGGTTCCTAGGCTGAAAATTCTTCCTTAGAACATCTTGATATGGAGCATGTTGAGCCAATTGTTTCTTGATGGCAATGAGGTCATTACCCAACTTTTGCACGAACTAATTTGCATTACCTTTGGGAGAATAGGAAGAAGAAGATGCTTTGGATTTGAAAGACTCCCTTTTTAACTTTCCAGACATGATCAAGTCATCTTCCACATTGACAGCCAATCTCTGATTAGCATCCAAAGTTACAAGATTTTCTCTCCTCAGGGCATAGCTTACTTCCGGCAATTGAGCATTCAAGAAGAAACACTTCTGAATCTTATCAATAGGCCTAGTGTTTAGTGGAATCTTGTTAATCAAATTTTTGAACTTGGCCACAAATTCTCTCATAGGTTCATGTGGCTCCTTCTTGATTTAAGAAATCTGAGCTAAAAAAGCATGCACATCTTCAGCAGGTTTGAAACGCTGCTCAAATGCAGTCCTCATAGTATTCTAATTGGTGATGGTCCCAGCAGGAAGATGGTAAAACCAATCTACAACATTATCTTGCAAGGTCTCCACAAATAGCCTAATAGAGACATCCTCATGTTCAACTCTAAGGACCCCACATGCAACAATGAAGGATGCAATTTGTTCAATAGGGTGCACTTTTCCATCACCTCTAAATTTGGGAAAATTCCTCCTGTTACCCCTAGGTAACTCATGCAATGGTTGAGGAAGAGCCAGAGGCCCAACTCTTTGTCCCCAAGGCAGAGGTGTTGCAATCCTTAGAAATATTGCTTGAAGTGGAACTGAGACACCATCAAGAATTAGAGCATAGAGATTAGGGCTAAGTTGTGCTTGAGGAATGTTAATACCAAAAGCTGTCTTTAACAGGAGGTGTGCTTGTGGAATGAGCTCTTCTATTTCTTCTTGTTAGAGGAATTTGAAAACCTTGTTGATCCAGGAGTTGAAATTAGGGGTCTTCAATTCCAAGATCCCTTCTACCATGAGTGTATCTTAGAGTCGCTAGATCAAAGAAATGATCAAATTAGTTGTTCTTTTAGAAAGGAAATTTGTTGAACAAAGTCCCCAGCGGAGTCACAAAAAATTTTTGGGTTTCAGATTTGCACTTGGAATGAAACCACAGTCAGTGGACAAGCAAGTCCCTCCTCTTTAATGGGATAGGTTCCCTAATTGAAAGAAGGGGTAAAACCTATGTACAAATACACAATATTTCATTCAATGGTGGTTTCTTGATATCTTGAAATGTGTTTTATTCCTATAAATTTATCAATACATGAGGATAGAAGACTTGAAGAGAGGAGGGAGGCAGAAGAAGACAATACTTTTAGGGAAAAGAGATGGCAAAGAAAACCCTTATATGTATTAAGTAAATGAGATATAGAGTAGTACCATTCACATTTATAATGGACACAATCCGTAGACTTAAATTTCTCGAGATTGTATAAACTAGAACACAAAGTTTCTAAGCATGCAAGGATTAAATGATTCACAGATCAGAGCAAGAAGGAAAGAGAGAACAGAGGAAAAAGGGGAAAACCCTTGTATTGATTTCTTCATATTCAAAATTACAGTTCAAGAATATCAAAATTCCAACCCCTTACAATAGCTTTAAAACCCATGAAATAGCTCGCAAAATACTGTTACAACTTCCTCAAGCAAGCAAGAAACGGTTACAACTTCATTCCAATCATTTACGCCCTTTCGAATTCTTGATTCGCAAAGAAACTTTAATGGCGGAAAAACTAGGTTTTCAAATATATGGACGTTACATTATTTCGCTAGTTTAAATATGGGCCATTCAATTTGCTTTTATAACTTCAAATTTGGGCCGCCCACGTGGGAGAAATTGATTGGAGAAGGCGTAGGGGGAAAAACTTTACGCTTTATAACTTTTACAGCGCAAAGGCATTTTGGAGCATTTTGGCCCGCTCGCTCACTTTGACTTTTCAACGGTCAAACACATGGCATTATCTGCTTAGCAATGGGGTTGCGGGTCACTTTTTTACTTTTAACTCTTTTTGATCAAAAAAGCTAAAAACTTCGAAATTCCCCGCCGACCCGCATCCCCGCTTTGACTTTCCAACACGGCTACGTGGCACCATCTAATTGGTGGCAGACCTTAGGCATTCTTTTTTCTATCTCTCTATGTGGGTTTGTAGGCCTACCATCGCCAACTGCACCCTTTTCCAAAAGGTGTTAAGTGCTAAAAAAAATCCCGTAGCCCCGCCAGCCCACCTTGGGCAAATAATACCATCTCAGGTTCGTCGGGCCATAATTTGAAAAATACGAAGAGTTAGGAGGAATTCTTTACCTTTTCGGTAATGGGAAGAAATTTCCCATCTGATGAAGAAGTTTCTAGGAGACCACAAGCCCTTGGAAATAACCATATTTCACAATACTTTGTTTTTAATACTTTTCGAGGCACCAACTCAAAATTTTAATTATACACTTGGAAAATAAAGGGAATTTTGAGGGTGACAACACATATGACACCACATAAGGAGTGGTTCTATGAATATGAAAAGTGTAATGGAGGTGATTTATATCTGGGAGACAACACAACCTGTAAGATCATTGGTCGTGGGAGAATCAAGATGAGGTTTAAAGATGGAAGGATTAAAACCCTCCCAGGTGTTTTGTACATTCCAGGTTTGACCAGAAACATAATATATGTAAGTAAGATGAATGATGCAGGTGTTTAAGTAGCATATAGTAAAGATAGTTGCAAGATGGTTCAGGGTCTAATAGTATTGGGAAGAGGCATCTGTAATGGAACATTGTTTAAGCTTGAGTCAAGCATTGCTACTGATGAGTTCAATAGATATGTGGTTCTAGAGGAGAAGAAAGCTTTAGATCTAACTCCTACATCTGTTGCAATGAAGATGATGTTATGGCATCAAATGATGGGACATATCGAAGAGAAAGGACTTCGTACTTTAAAAGTAAAAGGTATGGTTGAAGAAATTTCTGAGTGTCCTTTAGATTTTGATTTTTGTGAGCATTGTGTGTTTGGAAAGAAAACTAGATTACATTTTCCTATGATTGCTACAAGATTAGAAGGAATTCTACATTTGATACACAGTGATATTTTTTAGACTGTAAAAGTTCCATCATTAGGAAAATTCATGTTCTATGTTAGTTTTATAGATGATTTCTCTAGAAACACGTGGGTATATTTTATTCAGAATAAGTATGAGGTTTTCAATAAATTCAAAGAGTTTAAGGCTCTTGTGGAAAATCAGACAGAAAGGAAGATAAAGGTTTTGAGAAGTGACAATGGCAGGGAATATTGCTCTAATGCCTTTAAGAAATTATGTAAAGAGTGTGGAATAGAAAGGCAGAAGACAACTTCATATATGCCACAATATAATGGAGTTGCAAAAAGGATTAACAAAAAGTTGATGGATAAGTGTAGAAGTATGCTCAGTAGTGTCAGTTTGGACATAAAATTCTGGGTAGAAGCAGTGACAACTACGTGTTATTTGGTTAATAGATCATCGACATCTACACTTGAAAGGAAAACTCCACATGAAGCATGGACTAGTAAGAAACACTATGTTAGACATTTACGTGTATTTGGTTGTATTGATTATATGTATATTCTGAAAGAGAAAAGAACCAAGTTGGATAATAAATCTACTAAGTGCATATTTATTGGATATTCTAATGGCATAAAAGGATACAAGCTTTGGAATATAGAATCATAAAAGGTTTTTTTTATCCATAATATAATTTTTAGAGAGCTTAAGGAAATTCCAGAGTAAGAAGCAAAACTAGAGGAAGATCATGTTAAAATTGAGGAAGATGAATCTGTGTCTGAATTTGATGCAACTACAAAAGATGAACCATAACGAGACTTGCAAGGGGATGATTTAGATGAAGCAGGTGAGGAACCAGAAGATGTTTAAACAGAAAATCCTATCTTAAGAAGATTAGATCGGCTAAGAAGGGTACCTGAGAGGTATAGTCCTCCTGATTTCCGTTCTACTTTTTTTTTGTCAGTTTTATTTATCACTGATAATGAACCCAAGACTGTGAAGGAGACTTTTGGATTTAATGTAATCAAGTTTTGGAAAAATGCTATGGAGGAAGAAATGGAATCCTTATATAAGAACATTACATGGGACTTGGTGAAATTACCTCCTGGAATAAAACAAGTTGGTTGTAAATTGGTGTTTAAAAAGAAGTATAATGCATATGGGAAAATAGAAAAGTATAAAGCTTGTCTTGTGGCAAAGTGTTTCTCTTAAGTGGAGGGACTCGATTTTGGTGAGATATTTTCTCATGTTGTTAAGTTACATTCTATTAGATTTCTTTTAGCTATTTTTGTTGCTTTTGATATGGAAATAAAGCAAATGGATGTTAAGGCAACGTTTTTGCATGGTGAGCTTGAGGAGGAAATCTACATGACACATCCAGAAAGCTTTAAGAACAAAGGGAAGGAATATTTAGTGTGTAGGCTGAAAAAATCATTATATGGCTTGAAGTAATCACCAAGAATGTGGAACCAGAAATTTGGCAGGTATGTGTTGAGACATGGGCTTGAAAGAAGTAAAGTTGACCCATGTGTTTATTTTAAACATGAAAGTGAATATTATGGTATCATTGTATTGTATGTTGATGACATGTTGTTAATTGGTAATAGTAAGAAATTGGTCAGTCGTGTTAAATATCAACTCTCATATCATTTTAATATGAAGGATCTTGGTGCTGCAAAAATTATTTTGGGCATGGAAATAAAAAGAGATCATGTAAATAGGAAACTAGTGTTAAATCAAATAAAATATCTTGAGGTGATATTGCAAAGGTTTCAAATGCATGAAAGTAAACCTGTTAGTATTCCTTTTCCTGTTGGTCAAAAGTTGTCTTCTAAACAATTTTCTAAAACTGAAGAAGAAATAGAGGACATGTCTCAGGTACCATATGCTAGTGCAGTTAGTAGCTTGATGTATGCATTGGTTTGTACTAGACCTGATATTGCACATGCAGTGGGAGTAGTGAGAATATTCATGTCAAATCTTGGAAAGGAACATTGGACTGTGGTAAAGAGAATCTTTAGGTACCTGCGTGGGACATCTAATTATGTAATTTATTATTAGGGAAAGCCTGTTGAAAGTAAAACATTATATCTATATGGTTTGTGGATTCCAACTGGGGTGGAGACTTGGATATGCACAGGTTTACTAGTGGTTATGTGTTCAACTTGTTTGGTTGAGCGGTAAGTTGGATGAATAAATGTCAAGCAAGTGTTGCAATATCCACCATGGAGGCTGAGTACATGGAAACTACTCATGCAAGTAAAGAAGCGGTTTGGCTTCAGTGACTGATCTCCAGTGTTGAGTTCACTCAAAATGCTGTAAGGATCGATTATAATAGTCAAAGTGTAATTGTTCTAGCAAATAACCTTGAGTATCATTCAATAACGAAACACATTGATGTTTAATACCATTTTGTAATAGAAATGGTGGAGCAAAATAAGATACTACTAAGTAAGGTGAACACAAAGGATAATGTGGTTGACTCTTTAACTAAGGCTGTGAGTGCTAAGAAATTTTCTTGGTGTAGAAAATTGATGGGTTTGAATGCCTTGAGCTACTGACTATATGGCAGTGTATGCCCCTTTTGTAAAGTATACAACAAGTGGGAGAATGTTAGAATGTGTTGTATATTTTGTATATTGTATACCTAGGAGTATTGTACACCTCTTCCACGAGCGTTAGCAGGGGTTTGGGGATGGCCCTGACTGGGGGGTTTGGGGGGCCAGCGGCCCCCGAGAAACATTTTCGAAATCCATATTTTTTGGGGAGTATAGACATGCTATTTTTATCTATATGTATATATGTGTGGTGTCATAATCCATGAATTATGGGGAAATTTTATGGGTTTTTATTAGCCCATGGTTTTGGTACCCCTTCTATTGTAAAACTGCTTTAACTGTTTCTTACTGTTTTGCTTACAAATAGTTGGAGATGCAGTACAGTAAAGAAGAACTTGAAAGTACATTATTGTATTGTAAATGATTAAGTTAATGTAATAAGAGAGAGAAGTTACTGTGTTGGGTTTTTTCCCGAAAGGTTTTCCCAGGTTAAATCTTGTGTTTTGTCATTTGTTTTCTTTGATTATCTTGAATATTCCATTTAGTATATCTTCTTGATTATTAGTTTATCGGATTGATTCTCTTCATAGATATGTAATTACAACCATTAGATTCACTTTACAACTAAAGATAAATCTAATTATCATAACTTAATTATAATAGTCACGCACATGCAACCGATATCAATTAACCTTAACTGATGTTGGTTCCTTTTTGCCTGACTGATACTGGTCCATGGGTGACTGACGTTAGTTTGTCAACCAACGTAAGTTACTATGTATTCTAGAAATTATGTAAAAGCATGTTAATGAAGTAATTAAGCTACACAACTCAAAAAATATCCCACTTAGAGATAAATTGTTGCATTTTACCGTATAGCTCCATCCTCTAATCCTTGGCTTATTTCTCCCTCTTCAAGTCTCAAACTTGAAGACCAACAGAAGTGGAGTGTAGCTCCAACTTCTCCTTTTCCAATGGCTTTGTTAGGATATCCGCAAAATTCTCCTCTGAATGAATTTTCTCCAATTTCAGTTGCCCATCCTCCAATACATGTTGTATGAAGTGATATCTCAACTGAATGAGTTTTGTTCTAGAATGAAATGTTGAGTTCTTTACCTAATGAACTTCACTTTGATTAGCACTGTACAATCTATAATCCTCTTGTTCCTTTCCTAACTCTTCCATGAACATGCTCATCCATAACATCTCCTTGTTAGCTTCTATAACTACAACATACTCAGCCTTTGTAGTAGACAGGGCCACAACCTTCTGCAACCTAGAAATCCAACTAATTTTCATGTCACCTACTGTGAAAACATATTCAATGGTGCTCCTCTTGCCATCCAAATCACCAGCCATGTCTAAATACACATACCCACATAAAGAAGTATCTGACCCTTCATAACATAACTGCATGTTAGATGTCCCTCTCAAATACCTGAGAATCCATTAGACTGCTTTCCAATGCTCTTTACCTAGATTAGCTATAAATCTACTCACAACTCCCACTGCCTATGCAATGTCTGGTTTGATACAAACCATAGCATACATCGAGCTCCCAACTGCTGAAGCATACGTAACTTGTGCCATGTAATCAACCTCCTCATGTGATGTAGGACACTGATATTTTCTCAATTTGAAGTGTCCAACCATAGGTGTACTCACAGGTTTTGAATTTTTTAAATTAAACCTTTCCAACACCTTAGTTATATAATTCTCCTAAGATAAATACAACTTCTTGTTCTTCCTATCTGTGTGAATTTGCATGCCAAGTATTCTCTTTCTAGCTCCCAAATCCTTCATTGTAAATGTGTGAGCTAGCTTTTTTGTAAGCTCACCAATGTCCTGCATACTAGATCCTGCAATAAGCATATCATCCACATACAGTTACAAAATAATATAGCTCCCATTTCCAAGCATCTTGAAATAAACACAATGGTCATATTCTCATCTCAAATAACCATGTTTATGTATGAAACTATCAAACCTCGTATACCATTTCCTTGGAGCTTATTTGAGCCCATATAATATTTATCACATGTGCTGAATTGGAATTCCTTGCAGGTCCAAGACCTAGGAATAATCGTGGTTAAGCCCATTTGAGTGTTGGGAACTCGCCAGTTGTACTTAAGAAATCGCGAAGTGAATCAATGTAAGGTCCAATGGGACCAGTTTAGCGAAGAAAGTGCAACTTGGGAAAATCTCGAAGAAATGAGATCTGCTTTTCCATACTTGTTTGATCAAAATTGAATTCAAAAAACTGATAATTCTACCAAATATAGACAATTACTGGTCTATTTTACAGTTATCTTAAAACATTTTTTTGATGATTAAATCTTTTTTTGGTATGAACTTATGAATGGAAGGACGATAATTGAATTTTGTCTTGGATACTCTATGAATTGGCTAATTTGATCATCGAGACGATGATTCTTTAAGAAGGGAGGAATGTAACGTCTTGATTTTTATAAGCTATTATGATAATCTCTTTTCATGATGTTGTAACTGTAGAAATGAGGATAATTATGTTAAGATATATCTTTTAATATTAAAAGGAATGTGCTACTAATTTGGACCCTTGTTTACTATAATTTTTTTACTTGGGACGGAGGTTATAACTTGTGTTTTGCAAGTGTGAGACAACAGACTTGTTTTTATGTTTGTTGAACTCTTATTGTTGATTGACAGCACACCTTGAATCAATTTCATTGATCCAAGGTATGTTGTGGCCTTCTTTGAGATCACTTAGTTGATTTATTTTCTATAAGGAATGAAGTCTGAAACCACACTGAAGGTTGTTATAAATTTTACTGAACCTAGTTACAGGTATAAATATCTGGTACCTAGATGCCAGTGGAAAAATGTTTGATTCCCAAACCACATACAAGTTGTAACGCCAGACAGCGTAAGACAATAAGAGCCTTTATGCAAGTGACACAGGTATGTGTCGAACATAGGACAAAACGTCCTGCATTGTGCTGAATGTGAACGTAAGTTGTAAAACTTACTAAGGAAACTATTAAGTAAATAATATGGGGATTAAATTCTAACCTATAACTATGTTTTAGCCTATAACTTAACCACTACCCTACGTGGATTTTAAATTGCATGGGATGTAAATTGTTGTAAATCACAATGACTTGAGACCTAGGTGAAAAACCTAACTATGGACAATGCAACCTAAACTATTGCTAACCTAAGGAAGGGACCTATGGACCCATGGGGTGAAACGGATAAGAAGGGAAGGTTAGAAATTGATTAAGGACAGTAAATGATTTCCTTGCAGTTTTCAACGCCAAGTTTGGTCAAAACACGGAAAAGTTGGAAGATATCCAACTAGCTATGTAGCTAAGAAGGAATTACATGTAAAATTTTAAAAAGGAAACTCACCAAACCTGAGTCGGTGGTGGCGTGGAAATTAATGAAAAAGAAATGCATTTAATGCATTAATGATCTTGGTCCTAACGACCAGCTCGCCTTGGAAAGAGGATAGAGGAAAATTTGATGGTCATTGTGTTCTTTCGGGTTTTGAGACTGCTCTGCATTTCTTTCATGGTTCTTTCGAACCTGCTATTATTTTGGTAATTGTTGCTATTGTTGGAGTAGCCACGGCTATTTTTGAGCTTGTGGAAGCTAAGAGATTGTTGGGAGATCCTTGTTGTTGTCGCCGTGGAGAAGAATAACTCCTGTGGGCATCGTTTTCTTCAAGCCATGAGAAAACTTACAGGCATGTTGAGCCCTTCTCCTTAAACTGTTTTGCTCTTGTTTAAGCGTCTTCATTAAAAGAACTCTACTCTTATGTTGGGTGTTTTTGTAAAATGGACTTGTTGATTTAATTAATGTGATTTTTGTTGAGATGCCTGTTGAGAATAAACACAAATTGGGTATTTCATTGCAAAGTGAGTAATGAAATAAATTTGTCCTTGCTGTATGAGTTTTGTTGACAGTGTTGGGTATTCGTTCCTATTACCCATTATGGGTTTGAGTTGATGAACGTACTAGCCGTGTGAGTATTGTTTTCTGAGTTCTGTGTGTTCTTGTAAAAAAAAATGAAATGATAAAAAGATTCGATGTGACCTCTGGTTTGAGTTGTCATTATAAAATGAACATGATTTGGGTATTCTTATTGCGATTTGAAGATAACGAGTGTTTTTCCTTACTGAAATAATTAATGAAACAAGTTTTTTTCTCTCTCTGTTGTTTGGAATTTTGGAAGTAATGGGTAATAGGGATTCATTGTGCATTATGGGTCGATCTTGCTGAAGGTAACAACAATGTACAAATTGTTGTCTATGATTTGTGTGTGCTAGTGGATATGGAGAGCCGTAAAAATGTTTGACAAGACTTTTGTATGACGATTTCTCCTATCATATTACAGTGTATGGCGTATGAATCCTTCCACGGATAGTAAGATCATAGTAGCATCTTTACATTGTTTGTTCTAGTTGTCATGATGTTCTACCTGCTTGTTCTTGGTATTCGTATATGACTATTTGGAAAGAAGTTCTGATCTGAATGGGAACAGGATAGTCAGTCTATAGAATGGACTGGGTATAGCATACAATTTATACTATGTGTCTTGTTGAACTCAATGATATATATATATATAAATTTTGGATTGAAAATTCTTCATTGTTTTCATTGAAACAGAATATGAGTGGATTTCTTACTTTGGTGTTTGGAAAGTTAATTCCTTTATTATTACGATGAAAGTATGATTGTTGTCTGTTGTACACTCTATTTAATGATGTCTGGACAAGAATGTCTGATGGGTTAAAAATTAAATAGGAAATGATTTTAATTAGAGGTGTCGTTGATACTGATACTTACGAACCTGATGCAAATGAATTCTGGCATACTCCCTGGAATGGTAGTTAGTAATTTTTGAATACTAAAATATATTTATTCAGAAGGAATCACACTAGTGGATTAGGTCTGTTCTAAATAGTTGACATTCGGTTAGGCAGTGAGAAGAGGTAATATGATTCTTCTTCCTTTCATTCGATTATTGACTTTATTTGCTCTCTCTCTGGCTGTTATCATTGATTGATATCACTTCTTGTTTAAATTATTCAGTACAGTTATGATGATAAGAAAGAGAACATGGGATGGATAATTTGAAGTAATGATTATTTCTTCTCTTATTCAGTTGAAATTCTATATTTGATATTAAAGGAATTTCTTACTGCCTTAGGCGTAAGCATCTGCATTTAATTGTTGTTTTCCTTCTTTTCTGATTTGAAAGAAGTATTATGTTGTTTGATGAATTTTGAGAAACGACACCAGTGTTTTCATGGTGAATGACTACTTTTCTCTTCTGCATTTGATTGTTTGAATTTAAATGAGTAGTACGAAAGGGAAGTAATTCTGTTTGAATTCTTAGTTAAAATTCATCTCTCGAAATTTCAACTATTACAAGGGAATGGAATTGATAGCAACTGCATTGGAACAACATTATATACATATGTGTATTAAGTTCTTATAGATGTTTTATTCTGGAACTATTTAGAGGAAAGTACTTTTTGTAGTAATTAATTGGGAGAAAGTTAGTAAATATTTTTGTCTGATTGTGATGGTAATTAGATGATTGGGTTGTTAAGATGCTCATCCTTATCAGTACTTAGTTCGTAGATGATGTCCATCTCAATTTATTAACGTTTCATAAAAGCAGAGTTCTTTTATTGAGAGTTAATTAAGAGCACCTCATTTTAATGATAAGTGCTTAATATGCTCAGTTCAATGAACTGACCCGTGCAAGTAAATTTTGCAGATGGTTCCTTGAGTAAAAACGAAGACATGATCATTTTTTGATGCTTCTTCTGAGTAGCTAAGGATGGATCGTATTTGATAGTTTATTATTCCTCTATGAGGAAATGGGAAAAGAAGAAGTTGCATTCTTCTTCCCTTATGTGTTGTAATGTTGTTGATATAAATAAAGTTCAGTTGTACGGACTGGTAAATTGTATAGATTTTAAATCTTAAGGATTGAATACAAGGAAAGGTGTGATATTTTAATGGATGTATCACTTGAAACTGTTTGAACAAAATTGAGAATATAATTTTATTCATTGATTTGGAATTATTCAAATGTTAGTTGATAGATTTTAAAAGGACATAATATCTATTCTTTACTTGAATACAACTTTTAAGTTGGAATGTACAATTAATTCATACTTGGGTTAATATGAATTTTAGATTGACATTGAAAAAGATTTAAGTTAATATGAATTCTCAAATGAATGATATTCGGAACTGGTGTATAAGCTAGTGAATATAAATAAAAGAGACAATTGAATCTTGTACTCTGATTTTGTTAATATCCTCGAGATGTTTGATCCAGAGGATATTTGATATGAAGAATTATATCTCCTCGTAACAAACCTTAATTGAAGTAAGGTTATAGTGATTAAATGAATACATTCATTTGGAATTAGGCCTCATTAAATGTCGTCTAATAAGATGAAATTTTGGATTTTAAATTCAGTTGCAAATAAAACTTGGTTAAGATTAGTAAGTTGATCTTACTACGATAAGTTGTAGTGGATTGTTAGTCTGAAGCTTAAATTAAAGAACCAAGATGGAAATATGCAATCCTTCGGTATGGAGGAGTAAACATATATTAAGCTACAAGACAATTTAAGTCTTTCTTAGCTATGCAACTGTAATGAATAGTGAGGTTAGAGGATCAGCACGGTTGTTGAAACCTATTCTTAAAATACTAAAGATAAGAATCTAATCACACTCAAGCTGGATGTGTATTCCTTGATGAGAGGATTCCATAGGACCTTGACACACGCCAGCTGTAATCTGGTGTCTTCATGAAGGCGGGGCCTTCATGACGACACAATGGTGTAGCTGACATGTTACAACGCCCTCCTGAATTAAATCATCAAGCTTACATAAGTTGGGACCAACTTACTTGGACGAGGATAGGAATGTGACCGTGTATACAGGGTGACTATTGAGGACTAAAGGTAACTAGACACACACAGTCATCTAGGTTCGACACGGTATGTCTGCGTACCTTTAGTCACCGCGAGTGTCTTCCTACGCTCTTTCATATTGCTAGTTGGGGTTAGAGCTTAACCTTGGACAGAAGGACTGACAGAGGTCAGAAAATACCATTCTAGATAACAGACGAAGTGAGGTGAAGGACGTATTCCATTGAGGCATATAACGTCTGGGAATATGATCATGCAAAGCATGTGAAAATCTTTGGCCAAAGTATCACAAGTTGCTGGTTGCGTTGTCCTACTCACATAGTTTTAGAAGTAGGATATCAGATGAATATCAGTAACAGATATTCAGATAGGCCTCTTAAATGGAACACTTCGATAACTAGAAACGGTAAAGAGAAACTTGTATACTTAGTATACAATGCATGGATTAACATGAAGGATCGGTAAATCACCGAGTCATGAAATGAGAGATCGTTGAAACTCCGAGCCATAAAATGGGAGATCGGTAGTTCTTCGAGTCATTTACAGCAGCATATGGTATTTGTTATGTGATTGAATGGCAATGAATGTGTGTTCCATATTGTAAATATGTGAACAGAGAACATTGGTTTAAAAAGTAATTGTGTGATCTGAATTACATTAATTGGACAGAGAACAATTATTAAAACTTGGTCGTGTGTTTTGAATTACATAATTCATAACAGAGAACGTTATATATTAAAAAAAAATCCCTTGCTCTAGTGTCTTAAAATGGGGATGTTACAATTTTTTATATTAAGTCAATCAAAGGATGGAGGAAAACAGATATTGGAGGTTGATCAATGACCTCTCATCAATTGCTAATGACGGGGCTGCATGAAGGTTTGGTGGCATTTTTCAGTGTGTGTTTTCTTTCAGTTGCATGTGTTGTGCTTCAGATTCTAGTGTTCTTGTATATGTAGTGCTCTTGATTACTTGGTTTGTTAAAGTGGAAATTTCACATTGAGTGGGGAACATAATACAAATGTTCAATTTCTATTGTAACAAAATTTCTTATGTGTGTATGAGCAAAAAAAAATCCTATATTATTCCTTGCAGTTAGATGTTGATGAGAGTTAATGAGAGTATTGCACATCGTGATGTGGTTTTTGGTAACCCACTTGTAAAACCATCATTTGTGGTTTGTGGTAAACCACTTGTAAAACCACCACTTTTGGTTAATGGTAAACCATTTGCAAAACCATTATCTTTTGGTTTGTGGTAAACCACTTGTAAAACCACCACTTTTGGTTTTTGGTTAACCTTATGTAAAACCATCACTAAGGTTTGTGATTGTCCCATGAAAATCACCAAACCATGAAAGTAGGTGTAGGTATGAGATTGAGCTTTTCCCCATGTTCGTATTGTGGGGAATGTTAGGAATTATAATTTATGAGGGATGTATTTTTTAGTGCGTACATGTAAGATTAATATTGTTTTTGTGATTAAAATAGTCCACCAAAATTGAGTTTGATTTATTTGTGGAGGTTTCTTAAGATTCCTTAGTTTAAGGAGATCCTCTCCCTATAAATCTTTATAACTATCCTATATGACATATTTAAGCTTCTATTGTGTTCAATTTTTGTGTGAATCTGCTCATACCCTTTATTGAGCCCCTAAAGTAACCAAGTACCTGAGGTGCAAAGGGTTGTAGCGCACAGAAGCACAGCGTGAAGGCACGCGTAGAAGTCAATTTTGGGGTTGCACAAAGGCTCACACCTAGGCAAGGAATGTTTGGGACTTAGTCACTTTTGGACCTTGGTCAAAGTCACATTTGGGGAACACGTGGAAAGACAACCAAAAGCGGGAATGGATAAAGGAAAATAGGAAAGAATTACAGCTTAAGGAAAGCATATTCCAAGGCATCATTATGGTTATCATAGTAAGATAAGGAGTTGAGTTTGTTATGGATTAGTTGGCACTTGCATGTTGAGTATACTCATGTAGGGAAAGACATGATGACATTTGGCATGTTCATGGGTAATGATGGAGCGGTTAGAGGATATTCCTTCTAGTTCCTTCTTATGTATTGTTTGGCATGGCAATCGGTGCATGAGGGTATGTGTGCGTGAGAATCAAGGAAAGCATGGATGTAACCTCTCTAATGAAGTTATTGTAGAGAATATATGGGGGATTTTTTATTGTATTAGCTCCATTTATAGATTCTTTAATGCATTTGGCTACTGTAATGTTGATAAATCAATACAATGGTTGTTCTAAATATCTGAGTCGTGGATCTTGATCTGTATATTTTCTTTTATGTTTGTGGATCCAAACCCTTATATTTTTTATGATGCTCATGGTTCAGATCTGTTTTCTTTATGTTATCTCAATGTTTCCCTTCTTATTATGATGTATTTGCATGTGGGTCTAAGTTCCTTTGTATTTGTTATACAATGCATGTATCAATGTTTGTGAATTACTCATCCATTAATGATATACATTCTTACAAATCTCACATAAAGGAGGGGCTTGGCACCTATGTGCACCTCAGGTAAGTGCCCAGCACTGGGTGATAGACTGGCGCGCTTGGGATTTTAAGGGGTTAGGGGTAAACGAGACTACATTTTGTTTCTGTTGTCAAGACCTCTTTTGAAGTTGTTGTAAGAATGGTCAGGGATGGCGAAATTCTTGACCTTAGACAACATGGAAACTTGGATTAAAAACACAGAGGATGAGTTTGCTCATAGATTCAACACTGGACTAGAGTTTGATGCATGTAAATGGGTAGAGAATCATCTATATCATGAGCTCTATGAAACCTTATTTTGTTATTTTCCAATGGAGCTATATGAGTGGTTATCAATGTATGCATTGAGGAGAAGTTGGTTCTATCCACCTTATGTGTGGACTCAAGAATATTATCAGAGGTTTCATGATGTTGATTTGGTTTAGACTTGTGTTGTTGATCATTGGTGGAAAGGTGTGTTGACTAGTAACACGTTGGAGTACACAATCTCACTTATTATTACCCGGAGGTTGCTGAGTTCGATTTCTTACGAGAACCCAAAGGATATTTCTTGTGTGCTTTACCTTTAACCGTCAAAATTTTGAATGTAACTCTGAGTTTAGAAGCATTTCTCGTGGCTATCGAAACTCCCACTAGGCCTGAGGCGCGGAAGCTGGTGTGGTGAGAGATGGTGGATCCTACGACGGAGGCAAAAAGAGAAGAGAGGTGGCTCAAGTATAATGAAGCTCGGGAAAGGGAGTTGGCGAGATAACGCGAGGTTACTAGAGTGATGAATTTATGGAGGCAGACGTTGTGGGAAGGATTCGAGGTTCGTGTGGAGGGCGTGTGACTTGAGCAGTCTGTGCTAACCCATCTTGGCAAGCACAGGAGACAAACCCCCTTGGCTTCTGGTGAGGGCTCGTCATATGGAGAAAGGAGAAGGGTTGTAGGAGCACGTCTAGACCCACCTGGAAACTAGACCCTTGCGCTTGGTTTTCAAAGTTCTGAGAAAGGTATCACTAGTCTAGTTGGTGTTAGAGCTGGTAGAGGAGACACATCAAGTGGATATCATTACTCTTTGAGTTCTATAATCACGCAGACATTTCCTATATTTGGTGGTATCCTATCTGGCACATCGTTTTAGCAAGGTGTGGGTGTGCAGAATGTGGGTATTATGTCTAGGAGTAGTTCCATTTCACAAACAGTTGGAGCTTAGTTTAGCTCGACTATGGGAAGACAAAATAGCACCACGTCAGGTCTTGTACTTGCTACAGCATGAGGATTTAGTGGATCTTAGAGTTCAGAAGTGAGTGGATTTAGTGGATCTAATGGAGGAGACATCGGAGGAAATCAGGGTTATGGACCTAGTGGACAAGGACCACAACCCCAGTAACATGTGTTCTATGAGATGTCACTCCACTTGTCGTATTACAAGGGTGTTGAGGATGATGAGGATTATATTCATAAGTGTGAATTGCTATGGCACAGGAAGGGGATCACTACCTCGGAGAGAAAGGCAAGCTAGTTTGCAACGACGTTGCAGGGGTGCGCACATAGCTGGTACTAGAAGTATGACCCACATCATACGGTAGTGGATTATATTGCACTGTGTGATGCCTTCCTTGCAGAGTTTCACATTCTTCAATTTGAGTAGAAGAGCATCAACGCGTTAAAGGAGATCCAACAAGATATGGCAGAAAGTGTGTGGGAGTATGATGTATGTTTCAATACTCTCTTATCTAAGTTGTCCTATGACATCCATCTGTCACAACATGCTCAGTGGTTCATTGGCCTCATGATTACGTCTTTCATACAAGTGCTTTCACATAAGACTTTCATAGATCCGCACGAGGCCTTGGACGTTGCTTTATGCGCTGAGGCCATTGGGAGTATTAACATTGAAGTGAATCCATTTTTGGAAGCTCAGATTGCTTCCATGGTGAAGTAGCTTGAGAAGTTATCTACAAATTCAGCGCATGAAACTCACAGTGGACTTTGGTGTATGGACTGTGAAGTAGAAGGACATATAAAAGATAATTACCCACGGAAGTCGGTGTACACCATGATGTTGGACTGTGAGATTTGTCATGGGGAGCATGACCCAAGTAGATGCTCTTTACTACAGCGTGCGCTCCGTAAGAAAATGTCGTGTCCTTGTAAGATATGTACATCTACTACCCATGATACTAAGGATTATAGACCAAAAGACCAGATCCATGATATCATTCACACTGGTGTGCAATAGACCAGCATTGCGAGTGGTTCCAAGGATGATGGTCATAACTATGAAGGATGCATGAATGGTAGAGGAAGAGGCTTTCACAGAGGATTTAGAGGTCGTAATGGTCGTGACAAAGGAAGAGGAGACTTCCCTGGTGGAACTTGTTTCAACTGTGGATCTACAAAACATTACAAGCGTGAATGCCCAAATTTGTTGCAATGCTCATGGTGTGGGAAGAATCATCAGTACAAAGAGTGCTCGGATTTATATAGTCACATGGTTCATAACTAGAAGAAACAAGATAATGGTGTGGGGATGGTGATTGTAAAGCACGTTGAGCCATTGTACATCCCTAAGATGATGTCTAATACAGAGTTGGAGCTTATTTTGGTAACTACTCGAGTTGAGGTTGTGCGTGTGAAGGAAATGTCGAAGAAAAGACCTGCTATTACAAAAGAGGAGGTAATACATGGGAATTACCCTGATCCTACCTATAAGAAATAGGTGTATCAAGAGACTATGGAGGTGATTAGAAGTTAGCAAGGGGAGATTCCATGTTTGAAGGAGCAATCATAGAAGTTAGAGCAGACGAAGAATGTTAAAACTCCTCAAAGAGACATAAATGATATCAATGAGGTGTGTAAGATGTTACACCAGGAGAACATCATTCCCTACTAGAAGAATGGTTGAGAGGAAAAGTACCACATGTTGGAGGTGGGCACAAGAGGCAGATCCTACCCACTAACTTACCCCCTCATAGCTATACTATACAAGGAGATCACACTAAATGCGGTAGAGGATGGATGGATCTTGAGTAATATTCTGATTGATACGGGTGCAAAAGTTAATGTTCTCACCCTGGATGCATAAAATCAAATGGGAAGACCACCATTGCATCCATCTTCAAATGTCTTTTACATGGTGAATAGGACTAAGGCCACTCCCCTTAAAGTTTTGAAGAATGCTTCCATAACTATTTAGGGAGTCAAGTTCACTGGGGATTTTGAATTCTTGGTGCTTTCCAAGGTAGATAGCTTCCCAATGTTACTTGGGTGCCCTTGGTGCTATGCAAATAATGTTCACCTGCATTTCAATAAAGGCTACATCAGTTTTGAGAACAAGAAGTAGCACGTGATCATTCTGTTTACTGATGGACGGTTTGCGCCTCATGTGGAACCATTGGGTGAAGAAGACTTAAACAAGATATATTTACACACCATCAGGGACTTGGAGTTCATTCAACCATCAAAGGGGTCATTCAGTCAGATGATGCACAGTTTATGAGTGATACAACCAACGTTGCTTGTGATAATTGGGCGTGTGGCACATATGAGTTGATTGGGAGAGACTTGAAGGGTAATGTGACTCAAGTAGTCAAGGAGCATTCAGTCAGGTTCCTGGGAGGAAGGCAGCTACTGAGCTATACTGGTGAAGGCAACCCTGATGATACCTTTTTGTGTACGATGGAGGTACATTGGACTTGTGATATAGAGGGGAGGAGTATGTTGGCTTATACCTTGTGTGGGACAACTATGCATTGGTGGATGACACATCATGACAATCTTATGGAGTGATGTGAGGTAAGGATCGCATTCTCCATTAGATTTCTGAGAAGTAATACACCTACCGGGATACATGACTATGATGAGAAGGGGTCTGCCTCGTGTCATGTTCAAGAGTGTGAGAGGACCTAGAGGGAAGGACTAGAAGCCTTTCCCCCTTCCTTATGGGTGCACAAGTTCTACTCCACCTTGCAGGGTTGTGCGCGTGTATGGTATGTTTATTCGGAGTTGCAAAGACAAACATGAAATTGGTAATAGTTAACAATGGGTATCATTCAGACCTTTGAGTACTTATCTTCTAAACTGTTAGTAAATAAGGCCTTATAGGTGATCAAGTGCCTTACATTGGGAGATAGTGCCAAGGTAGAGGACATTGTGTTAGAATTATTGGGAGAAACTGATATGGGGGTATGCCTTGAAGAAGAAGAACCAGATGAAGTGCAATTTGAGCGTGCTTGCCTAGAAAAGGAAAAAGGAAAATTGGTATAAGTGATTAATGAGGAGGAAGTGGAGACCTTAGATGTTGATAATATAGAAGGTACACACGAAGTCTGAGACATTGCAGATGAGAAAGCACGTGCCTACCATGAGCCTTTGAAAACAAAGAAGGTTAACATTGGTACGGAGGAGGAACCAAAAGAGGCCATCATTGGGGATTACTGGATGAATCAGGAAGCGTCAAAGATTATTGAACTATTGCATGATTTTTAGGACTTATTTCCACGTGGGTACCATGAGTTAAAGAGGGTTCATCACTATCTAGAAGAGACATGGATCAAATTGAAGGAAGGGGCGTGACCGATCAGGAAGAGGCCTTATATAATGAACATGAGCCTGTGCATGAAGGTGAACGAAGAAATAAACAAGATGTTAGAATCTAGAATTATTGAGGCCATTGAGGAATATGAGTGGGTTAGCCCCATGGTAATCAACATCAAAAAGGATGAGAGAATACAAATTTATGTTGACTATAGAGACTTAAATTATGTGTGTTTCATTGATCCTTTCCCGACCCCGTTTAGTGAGGAAATCCTAGAAGGAGTAGCCAGGCATGAGATCTATTCATTTACATATGGGTTTTCAGGATATCACCATGTTCGAATTGCCAAGGAAGACCAAGAAAAGACAACTTTCACCACTGAATGGGGAATTTTTGGGTATATGATCATGCATTTTGGATTGAAGAATATGTCTAATGTGTTTTCATGCATTTTGGTTCAGGCATTTCAGGACTTCATTCATAAATTTCTCTAAGTCTACCTGGATGACTGGATGATTTATGGATTGGTAAAGGATCATTAAAACAAAATGAGACTAATGTTTGAGAGGTGCAGGCAGTTGAGCATCTCTCTGAATATTAATAAATATATATTCACCACTCCTTTTGGCATGTTACTTGGTCATATCATCTGCAAGGAGGGTCTATTGGTGGATCCTACAAAAATTGTTGTAATTTTGGGGTTGGAGCAACCCACCAATTAGAGTGCAGTGCGTGGATTTCTTGGGCATACAGGATATTATGGAAAATTCATCAAGGGTCATGCAATAATTTTCACATCATTCGAGGAGTTATTAAAACATAAGGGAAAATTCCATTGGGGTTAGGTGCAACAGGTGGCATTTGATACACTAAAGGACAGATTCACTACTGCACCCATCTTGTGCTTTCCCTCTTAGGATATGCCCTTTCATGTACATGTGGATGTATCAAGGATGGTGATTGGAGTAGTCTTAGCACAACCTGGAGAAGGGATTGTTGACCATCCCTTGTGTTTTGCTAGCAGGAAGCTAACTCAAGCAGAACAAAATTATACCACCACGAAGCGTGAAGCATTGTCAATGATCTACACACTACACAAATTTAGGCAATATTTACTAGCAACGCCTTTTATGTTCTACATAGACCATATGGCCTTGAAATATTTGGTGAACAAGGCCATTTTAAAAGGGAAAAATAACTTAGGGCCTGATCATTTGTTAAGGGTTAATTCAAGAGAGGATGTGTAGAACATTAAAGACAAAATGCCAAATGCTCACTTATTCAGGATGTAACACGCACCATCTGATTTGGAGGACATTGTCATATTTTTATGAACGAGTGTGGCACCCGAAGGAATGAGGAGCTTAGAGAAGAAACAACTTTCCATTTGCATCGTGCCCTACATGTTGATTAGTGGAGACTTGTATAAACTAGGTTGGGATGAAGTTTTGTGTCAGTGTGTGATTGAAAATGAGTGCGAAGCTATTATGGAGGATGCTCATGGTGGTATTGCAGGTGGACACTATGCTGGGAGAGCCACTACGCACAAGGTCTTGATGGCTGGTCTATGGTGGGAAACTTTATATTAGGATTGCGTAGAGTATGCCAAGGGTTGTGACCATTGCCAACACCTTGAGAAGCATGGGCATCATGATGAAATGCCTTTAAGGCCTATCGCCAGTGCAGAGTCATTCGATAAATGGGTGATTGACTTTTTTAGGCCCTACTTCCCCAACCACACAAAGGATAGGTTTGCACTACATCATCACTTGCATATACTATCTTACACGGTGGGTAGAAGCGGCGCTTACGAAGGATTGCACTGCAACCGCAACAGTTAGGTTCATGTGGGAGAACATAATAAGTAGGTATGGATGCCCACTGAGTTTAACAAGTGATAGGGGTACTCATTTCCTCAATGAGACAGTTAGAATCTTGTTGGCAAAATTCATGGTGGCCCATCACAAAACTACCCCTTACCACCCATAAGCTAATGGGACAGCGCACGCCTTTAATAAAATTTTGAATCACGCATTGACCAAGATTTGTGATGTTTAGAGACAGGATTAGGATGAAAAAGTATCTACCATTTTATGGCCATATCGAACAACCTATAAAAGGTTGAATAAGGAAACACCCTTTCAACTGGTGTTCGGCGTGGAGGCTGTATTACCTATTGAGTTCATGTTACCCTCCTTGCATATTATGCATGTATGAGGTCTGGTTGATGAACAAGTGATTTCAAGGAATGCATTTACAAGCTGATGCAGTTGGATGAGAGATGTGTTATAGCATGAGGGAGTCAGAGGATGGAAAAGGCCAGGCAGAAAGCATGGCATGATATGCACATCAAAAATAAGAAGATGGAAGTTGGGCAGATGGTTCTCTTGTATGACTCAAAGTTTCTATGCCATCTTAGAAAGTTTGAAGTACATTGGTTGTGACCCTATACTATAAATTATATACTTGATTCAAGCGGTTTGTAGTTACAAGCGTTGGATAACACAAGGTTGCCCAGTTTCTTTAACCGAAGTAGGTTGAAGCCCTACTATAAATAAGTCTTTGGTGTGTTTATAAATAAGGCAATATTGCCATTTTAGCATAGGATTTCCCTTAATATATTTTCTTTTTATGTGTTTCCTTTTGTCGTCACTTTTCTTGTCCTTTCTATTCTATGTTTTGTGCGCATTGGCGCGCCAGTAGCTAAATACATTTGAAGTAGTTTCATGCGTAGAGGACCACGCATACTTTTTGTGTGGGGTGGATTGACATCTACATTTGAAAAACATTGGTGCATTTCTAAGGAAGATGGACTATTAGAAGACTCATTCTGCATAACTAGAGAAGGGAAGAAGAATGATTTGTGTAGAGGAGGTGTTCAAATTTTTGCTTGTGCACTAAAAAAGGTGTTCAAATTTGTGTCGTAATAAAGGTGTCTTGGAGAAAAAGTTGCGTTGAGTATAATCCATGCAGAAGAGAAGCAACGATTGTACAGTGTAACATGAGGTAAGCGGCAATATAGGGGACTACTTGGTGGACAACCCAGAGGTTATTTACTTTGGAACAATGAGGCATGTGAAGGAGATATGTGGCAGTGAAGTAGTGTTGGCGTGCCATAAGGTTACGACTGCAACACGCGAAGGGAATTCGTGGAAGTTGACTTAAGTTATAAAAGCTCTATATTAAAAAGTAACTTTAAAAATGTGTGGGCCAAAGACATTAAAGTGTTGAACAAGTATAAATAGAGGGTAAAAGTAGTCATTTTGACTACTTTTTCTTAGAATTTTTTTGTGCTCCTGATCTTGAAGTGCGACGAGGCTTTTGAGAAGAGCAAGGTACTTGTCACGAACCAATAAAGTAGTACAAGTCATCACATGATCTTGTAGTTTAGCAAGAGGGGAAGAAGACGGTAGGGTAGGAAGGGGTTGTGCGAGAGAGAAACTTGGAAGTCTTCAAGTTCAGGCAGACAAAGGAAACGTTGGTAGCACCTAGGGCACATAGGAACAAGAGATAAAAACATAGAGGACACCAAATAAGGGTAGGAATAAGAAACCAATGGTGGAAAAGGAAGAGCCCATTGAAGTTCATTCAGAAATGCAGTACCCTCCAGGGGTTATTAAGGTAAAGAAGTGGAGCTCAAAGTTATACAGATGCAAAATCAACGAGTATGAAAAATTGATATAGAATGATCTATACAAGGAGATCCCATGGTTAGATGAAAAAGGAAACCCTAAGGTTGATGATTTAGTGATGAAGGAGTTACAGAAGATTGGGGTTTTGCAGCTTTGGGAGCTGTCATTTTTTTGTTAAACCTGCACCGCTCTTCAGATGGTTGATGTCACGAGTGCATGAAGACTTCTTGTACTTTGTAGGGAGGAGGATACGACTCATGGGCATTTTAATCCATAGGGTAACGGGCTTGGAAAATGCCAGTGACCATATGGCCCTTGATTTGGGTGCTAATGTGAAAGTGGAAGAATTAGCAAAATAATTTAACTATGAGAAGGGGGGAAGGTCTCAATTTATTATAGATCTTCCAGAACCGGTGTTGAGAGTCACCTCCCGACTCATTAGTTGTAAATTAGGAGCATTAGAGAGATGGACATACATTAACAAAAGGTTCTTATATGTTACATACAGAGTTTCCAAGAGGGCACACTACAATTTTGCACAATTTATTGTAGATAGTATCATTAAGGAGGCGTGAGTGCAGAATGACTTAGGAGAAAAAATAACTTGGGGTTTCATAATGTTATTGATTGTATTATGGGAAATTGGTGTCCTAGATGGACCAAAAGGGAACATTTGGGTTTACCCACCAACGCACCCGTCTCATGTTTAACAGTTCAAACAATTCACTTGTGATGAGTCCATCTCAAACCCCTACAAGGCGCAGATGAACAAGTGGTACGAGAGGTTGCGTGGAGCTTTTGCAAATGAATGGTCATCCCGCACAAGCTACCATAGATTGTTGGGGACTAGGTGCAGTTCGTTGTTACGCAACACTTTTATTTGGATGGATTCATGATGGCCAAAGGAGAGTTAGGGGCATGGTACAAACTTATGTTTGCATTCACTGCTAAATACATGAAGTTCACCATCAACCGGTTGAAGGATGCACAACAGTTAACCTTTGATGTGGATAAGGTGGACGTTGATGTGCACACCATGTGCATAACCTACATATATAACTCAAGGCCAACATACATGGAGACCTTGGAGCCTGACTTTTCTAGATCTGCACCCGCATGTCAATGTTACTGTTAGTGTAAAATCACAGCACCCCCGAATGGCCAAAGATGTGAAGTGGTTAAAATGGGGCATTCAGTGTGATTGCATAACATTGGATCATCTCTCGAGCTGTGGGACTTGCAAACCTGAGATGATCCTCCAAAGAAAGTTGGTTCTTGTTCCTAAACTACCTGCCATGAGCTACTCTAATGCAGACAAAAACTAAACTATCCTAATCTAGCCATTCTAAGGAACCAGAGAGAAAGAGAGGGTGAAATAAAAGCCTACACTAAAGCAGTGATACACTAGAGAAGGAAAGGGGTGAGATGCTCTGTTGAGGGAGGATGAAACATGAGAGAAAGGAAGATGGGAAGTTCAGACAGAAGTGAAACAAACCCAGATCCTAATTCATGATCAAAACTCCATGAAACACAACGCACTACACCTGCAAATGTGAAATACATGCACATAAAATAAATTTGAAAGGGAGAGGCACAGAGAGACAACTAAACAATGCAAAGGGTTAAAGAAACACCACAAAAACACATTTTAGTGCTCTATATGGGTGGACAGACCATTACATTTCTGCTTAGAGGCACAAAAATGCTTTCCATGCATAGGAGAAGGTTTTCAACTCAAAATGGAGTCAGGAAACAAATTTTACAGAGTTTCCCTATGCCTAGAATGATCTCTTTTCTTCTCAAGTGAGAAGTGTTACAATATATAGAAAGAATAAGAGAGAGAAGAGGGAAAAGTTGAATCCTGTTTCAACTACCACGGGATATGCATTGAATCCTACCTTGAAGACTCAACCGCTATCAATCAATGCCCCTTTCAAATCTACCCCAACTCTATTAATTTTGGCTCCCTCTATCTATCTAGTGTATTGAAGAAGAATGGCGGATCAAATCGAATCAGATCTGGTAGTTGGAGAAATCAAGCTTTGTATTAATGTCCTGGAAGACATTTTCCCATTTTTTACCCACCAATGCCTATAAAAAATGATATTTTATGTTTTGAAGGCATAGAGGGCGTCGAGATGTTTCTAGAAAATATTCTCCCACCCAAATATGAGTTCTCAGTCATAAGATATGGCCATTAGAATTTTTGGGTCGCGGGCACGTAATATTTAAATGAGTCTATCTGTATTGGGTCCACGTTGCAGCTCTGTGCTCATTTGATATTTGACTCCTTCGTTTGCTCTTGGAATAGCACCCATGTGACACGTGGTGGCATCCACAGGTTTCCCTATTTCCTTTGTATTCTTCCTGAGTCTTTTCTGCGGGCGGAGGCACTATATCCGACCCAAGACACGTGGAGGCTTTGTGCATGTTTAGAAACTACCCCCAGAATTTACCTTTGGAGTACCGTGGATACGACATGTGGAGACCTCCATGGGCCTTTGGACTTTTCAAATGTGGAAGGCCCATGCTCATTTGACAACCTGCTCAGGGTCCTACTTTTGAATGTGCATTGTTTGGACACCTAGCACCTTCCACTTGTATTCATTACTTAGTCATTTCGGGCATGTTCTCCTTTTGACCTCTATTGACCATTTACTACGTGCAGGGCTAGAGCAAGCTTGAGTCTCCACCTTGGGCTCCCATTTTGGAATTGACTGAGCCGACACTTGGCCCCTTTCGCCAAGTCGAAGAATTTTCAACGGCCGGCACAACTTTTGGAGCTCTAGACGTGTGGAGGCTTGGCACTTGTTTGAGCCTGCCCCTTTGGTTTTAACTTTTGGAGGTCTGTCATTTGGACACTTGGCAGCTTTTGCTATCTCCTCCATACTTAGTCAATTTCAGGGTCCGTCCTAAACTATTTCATAGCCCAAAGACTTTGAATCTTCGTCATTTCTTTTCCTTTGAGTCTCTGGTTCCTTTGACACCACTCGGCCTCCTTCCCTAACCCTGCTATTCCATTTTCGATCCTACCTGTAATTTTTTTGTTGGATTTGAGGCACAAATTCACTTGATAGAGATGTTTCTTGAGTTTCTTCTTGCACGGGGTTGTTGATCTTTCACAGGCCCCGCCACTTCATTGTAAAGTCCCTTTGCATCCTTGTTTGTCATCTTGGAATGTGAGCTCGCGGGTATGAGTCATTTCCTTCATAATATTTTATGTGTAGGACTTGTCTTGACCAAACTTGTCGAGGGGGCGAATTTGGGATAGAATTTTGGTGACTCACGAGGACATCTACCTACTAGATAAAGAGACCAGTAGCCTTGAAGCATCCATTGGGCATGGAGTCACAATTAATGGCCTGGTACTGACTCTTCCTTCAAAATGGACTCCCCAATTACCTGCACTTTCTTTGTTCTACCTGTCCTTGAGCCTTCCCATGCATCTGCACTCTCAATTTTCATAAGAAAATATTGAAATGGAGTTTCTGAGAGTAGAAAATTGTATTGACCTGGAGCTTTCATTTATCCCTGAATTGACTGACTTAAAAAAATGTCATTTGGTTGCTCTGCATTTGTTTCATTTTTTGGAACTAGCAACTGCTACAGACAACTATGGATCTTTCTGCCATGAATACTGAAGAGCCTGGCCTTGGTTTGTCCCGAGAATGGACTATTATGGTGTTTACTCAGGGCTCATTGATCTTAGCAATGACATAACCTTGGAGCAAAAAAACACAACAACAACACTATGTACAAAGAATCAAATCATACATGCCTCAAATGAGACATGAAGAGTGTGCACAAGCACTTCTTCTGCTGAAAACAAAATCTACTCCTACTCCTATACTAACCAGAAAGAAAGAAAAGCTTAAACAAAGCCCGCTACATGCAGGGAGAAATAGCTTCTCTTTCTCAAAAGAGGCAACCATGCAAATGATTTGACACTAATAGGGCTACCTAGATGAATAAAAAACTAACTTTAAGCCCGTCCTCCACCCAAATCATCAAGGTATCTACATTAACCAAAAATACCTCCTCAAGTTGATTGGCATTAGACTCCTAGAGGTGTTGATGATGACCCTTGGTACTTTGATGTTCATCCTCATGCCCTGAAGTAGGCATGACTGGTTTTGGCTTCTCCCTTTGCTCTAATGAAGCCAAATATCTTATTGGGAAAGGTATGGTCCTTTGAATCTGTCAATGGTTCTGAACTGTAACTCCAAAAATGGAGTCTTTTTATGGACCTTCTTGGATGGATGGTGAGAGAGATGATGACATCTCCTTGCTTTTTCTCTTCCTTCTCTTGTGAAGAACATGGAAGCCCATGATCTTCCAACCCTGGTTTGAGAGGGATGTTGTGAGACACATGTTATTGTCTTTGAGTGCCCTCCTTTATGGCAGCAGGCTCATGTGCTTGGAAGATGGATGGAGGAGGAGTAGATGATGTAACCTCCATGGGCTCCTCTCCATCAAAGCAATCCTCCAAGTCAGATAGATAATCTATCTCCTTGTTGTCATGTTATATGTAGTTTACCTCCTCCATGGTGTCCTCCTGATCTATAACTTGATCACCATGGCTCCCATCATCCTCAAACATGAAGTTTGAAAGCTCAAACTCTTCTTCAACATCAGAGCTTGAAGGGGATGAAGTGGAAGGAATAACTGAAGGTTCTCTTGTAGCCTGCTCCACACTTGGAACCTCTAAAAATGTATGGTCCTCCTCCATCATGGGTTCATCAATCAAATCAGGCCCTTGAAATGAAAGCAAAAAACCTTCACTGATGCCTTCTTCATTGAGTGGCCTCAACTCTGATTCGATCTCTCCCAACTACTCCTCTTCAATGGGACTTAGAACTAGTTGTTCTTCCTCTTCAACTGGTTGTGCAGCTTGGATTAGCTCAGCATCCTCTTCAGACAAAGTGCCATCATGGAAACTACATCTAAAGCAGCCAAACTGTTGATCTTCTTCTTGTTTTTGTTCCTTCTCTGCTGCAAACTCAGTCTCAGCCACCACTGGCTCTTCAACTTTGACCTCCTCTATTGGCTTGACCATCAAGAGGATCTTTATAAACCCAAATTTGGCAGCCCAACTCTTCAGATTGTCTGTCATTTCTTCTCTGTTGGGCTCCCCTTCTTGATGTTTTCCTTGATTGGATTCTTGAGTCTCTTCCCAATATGGACTTGAGAGAACAAGACGAGTGATAGGTTGGGGTTCAACCAGCTTTGCAATTGTTTGTGGTGGGGAGGGAGGTGGGTTTTTTTTTTTTTGGAGGGGATGACTATTTGGAAGGGAAAGGGGGGAGGAACTGAAATGGGGTGGAAGACTAGGGAACGGAGAAATGGAATCAACACTTAGGGTAACAACTTGGAATCTTGGAAATTGGAGCTTGGGTTGAGATGGTGCTACTTGAGAAAGAGAAAAAGAAAAGCTATGAGATGGTGGACTTACCCATTGACAAGGTTATCTTGACTCCAACTTATAAGCCTCGATCTCCTTAGTCCATTGTGCAAGTTGGGGCAGCATTTCAACCATGAAGTCTTGCTTCTCCTGAGGGTCGTAATGTCTTGGAAAAGGGCCTTCCCATGGACAAGGTGCCTTGCAACCAATCTTGGATGCCTTCATTTGTGCTATGCCCCTTGACTGAACCATGCCAACCTCCATTTTTTGAATTTTCTCTAATAAACCAACATTCTCCACATATTTTTCACCATTGTATGCATCCCCTTGTTCTTAATAAGCTCCATGGAAAATTGACTTTGACCTTGCTCATATGGGTAAGCATAATGGTCATGGATCTAATTATAATTCTAATTTGGAGGAGTTGGGAAATGTGTTGGAGGTGGACTACATTGCTGCTGTAAGTGTGAGTTCCATGAAGGGAATGAAGTCATGCTTGCATAACTTCATGAAATGGAG
Source organism: Taxus chinensis (assembly GCA_019776745.2). Lineage (NCBI taxonomy): Eukaryota > Viridiplantae > Streptophyta > Pinopsida > Cupressales > Taxaceae > Taxus > Taxus chinensis. The sequence goes on along the minus strand of CM034151.1, from coordinate 444,535,753 downwards.
AAAATGAAAGAAATGGAAGAATAAAAAGGATGAAGATGAGTGGAAAATGGATGGAAAAGGTCTGCAACTCAAATAATGGGCTTTTGACCAGATGGAGTTCCCAGATGTGCTTACATGTGCCTCAGAAGGCTAAATCCCACCAAGAACACATCAACTTGATGAAATAAAGTGAAGACCTCTTGTCCCATCAGACATGCCAAAATTGTTAGTGCAAAATCACAACACCCCCGAATGGACAAAGATGTGAAGTGGTTAAAATGGGGCATTCAGTGTGATTGCATAACATTGGATCATCTCTCAAGCTATGGGACTTGCAAACCTGAGATGATCATCCAAAGAAAGTTGGTTGTTGTTCCTAAACTACCTGCCATGAGCTACTCTAATGCAGGCAAAAACTAAACTATCCTAATCTAACCATTCCAAAGAACCAGAGAGAAAGAGAGGGTGAAAGAAAATCCTACACTAAAGTGGTGATACACCAGAGAAAGAAAGGGATGAGATGCTCTATTGAGGGAGGATGAAACAAGAGAGAAAGGAAGATGGGAAGGTCAGACAGAAGTGAAACAAACCCAGATCCTAATTCATGATCAAAACTCCATGAAACACAACGCCATGCACCTATAAATGTGAAATACATGCACATAAAACAAATTTTAAAGGGAGAGGCATGAAGAGACAACAAAACAATGCAAAGGGTTAAAGAAACACCACAAAAACACGTTTTATTGCTCTATATGGGTACACAGACCATTACGTTTCTGCTTAGAGGCACAAAAATGCTTGCCAAACATAGGAGAAGGTTTTCAACTCAAAATGGAATCAGGAAGCTAATTTTACAGAGTTTCCCTTCGCCCATAATAATCTCTTTTCTTCTCAAATGAGAAGTATTACAATATATAGAAAGAATAAGAGAGAGGAGAGGGAAAAGTAGAATCCTGTTTCAACTACCACAGGATATGCATTGAATCCTACCTTGAAGACTCAACCACTATCAATCAATGCCCCTTTCAAATCTGCCCCAGATCCGTTGATTCTGGCTCCCTCTGTCTGTCTGGCGTATTGAAGAAGAACAGCGGATCGAATCGAATCATATGTGGTAGTTGAAGAAATCAAGCTCTATATTAATGGCATGGAAGATGTTTTCCCATTTTTACCCACCAACACCTGTAAAAATTGATATTTTATGTTTCTAAGGCATAGAGGGCATCGAGACGTTTCCAGGGTTTGGGGGGGGGGGGGGGGGGGTGGCGGTGGGGGGGGGGGTTGTGGGGGGGGTCGGGGTGGGGTGGGGTGTCGTGGTGGGGGGCGGGGGGGCCCGAAAGTGGACGAATTAGCAAAATAATTTAAATATGCGAACGGGGGGAAGGTCTCAAGTTATTATAGATCTTCCAGAACCGGGTGTGAGAGTCACCTCACTGACTCATTAGTTGTAAATTTAGGAGCATTAGAGAGATGGAATACATTAACAAAAGGTTCTTATATGTTACATACAGAGTTTCAGAGGGAACACTACAATTTTGCACAATTTATTGTAGATAGTATCATTTTTAAGAGGCGTGACGTGAGTGCCCCAGAATGACTTAGGAGAAAAAAAAAGAATTGGGTTTCATAATGTTATTGATTGTAGTCATTTTTGGGGGAAATTGGTGTCCTAGATGGAACAAAGGGAACATTTGGGTTACCCAAACAACGCACCGTCCATGTTTTAAACAGTTTCAAACAATTAACTTGTGATGAGTCCATCTCAAAACCCCTTACAAGGCGCAGTTATGAACAAGTGTACGAGAGGTTGCGTGGAGCTTTGGCAAAATGAATGGTATCCAGCACAGATACCATAGATTGGGGGGGATATAGGTGCAGTTCGTTTTAGCAACCTTTTCTTTGGAAGGATTCATGATGGCCAAAGGAGAGTTAGGGGCATGGTACAAACTTATGTTTGATTATTCATGCTAATACATGCAAGTTCACCATCAACGGTTGGAAGTTGAAGGAATGCCACAAACGGTTAACCTTTGATGTGGTAAGATGGACGTTGTGTGCACACCATGTGAATTAACATACATATATAACTCAAGGCAACATAATGGAGACCTTGGAGCCGACTTTTCTAGATCGCAACACGCATGTCAATGTTTACTGTTAGGTAAAATAACAGCACCCCCCGAATGGCCACAAGATGTGAAGTGGTTAAAATGGGGGGCATTCAGTAGTGATTGCATAACATTGATCAGCTCCGAGCTGTGGGACTTGGCAAACCTGAGAGATCCTCCAAAGAAGTTGGTTGTTCCTAAAACACCTGCCATGAGCTACTCTAATGCAGACAAAACTAAAAAAAATATCTAATCTAGCCATTTAAGGAACAGGAGGAAAGATTGGAGGGTGCGGTGAAAAATAAAAGCACACTAACGCACGTGATACACTAGAGAAGGAAAGGGTGTGAGCTGCTCTGGTGAGGAGGATGAAACATAGAGAAAGGAAGATGGGGAGGAAGTCAGACAGAAGTGAACCAAACCAGATCCTAATTCATGATCAAAACTCAATGAAACACAAGCACGTACACCTGCAAAGTGACATACATGCACAAAAATAAAATTTTGCAAGGGAGAGGCACAGAGAGACAACTAAACAATGCAAAGGGTTAAAGAAACACCACCAAAACACACATTTTAGCTCTATATGGGTGGGACGGACCATTAAATTTCGCTTAGAGGCACAAAAATGACTTTCCATGCATAGAGAAGGTTTTCAAGCAAAATGGAGTCAGGAAAACAAAAGTTTACAGGAGTTCCATATGCCTAGAATGATCTTTTTCTTCTCAAGTGAGAAGTGTTACAATATATAGAAAGAAAAGAGAGAGAAGAGAGGAAAAGTTGACGAATCCTGTTTTCAAATACAGGGATATGGCATGAATTTCATACCTTGAAGAATCAACCGACTATCAATATGCCCCTTTCAAAATCTACCCCAATATATTAATTTGGCTCCCTCTATCTATCTAGTGTATTGAAGAAGAATGGCGGATCTCAAATGAATCAGATCTGGTAGTTGAGAAAATCAAGCTTGTAGTAATGTCCGGAAAGACATTTTCCATTTTTTACCACCAATGCCTAAAAAACTGATATTTTATGTTTGAAGGCATAGAGGGGCGAGATTGTTTCTAGGAAATATCTCCCACCCAATATGAGTTCTCAGTCTAAGATATGGCCCATTAGAAGTTGGGTCGAGGGCACGTAAATTTAAATGAGTCTATCTGTATTGGGTCCCGTTGAGCTCTGTGCTCCTTGAGATTTGATCCTTTCGTTTGCTCTTGGGAATAGCACCCATGTGACACGTTCGGTGCATCCAACAGGGTTCCCTATTCCTTTGTATCTGCCTGAGCTTTGCTGCGGGCGGAAGGCAACTAGACCGACCCAAAGGAACGTGGAGGTTTGTGCATGTTTTAGAAACTACCCCAAGAATTTACCTTTGGATACCGTGATACGACATGTGGAGACCTCCATGGGCCTTGGACTTTTCCAAAGGGTGGAAGGCCAATGTTCCATTTGACAACCTGCTAGGGTCTACTTTTGAAGTGCATTGTTTGGATGCCCTAGCACCTTACAATTGATTCATTATTAGTCATTTCGGGCATGTTCCCTTTGACCTTATTGACCATTTACTCGTTGCAGGGCTAGAGACAAGCTGGAGTCTCCACCTGGGCTCCCCATTTGGAATTGACTGACGACACTTGGCCCCTGTCGCCAAGTCGAGAGAATTTCACGGCGCCAACTTTCTTTTGGAGCTCTTAGCGTGTGGAGGCTTGGCACCTTGTTTGAGCCTCCAAGCACCCCCTTTGGTTTTAACTTTTGGAGGTCTGTCATTTGGACACTTGGCAGGCTTTTGCTATCTCCTCCATACTAGTCAATTTTTTGTTCCAGGGGGGGCCGTTCCCTAAACTATTTCATAGCCCAAAGATTTGAATCTTCGCAGTTCTTTCCTTTGGATATCTGGTTCCTTTGACACAACCGGCCTCCTTCCCTAACCCTGCCATTCCATTTCGATCTACCTGTAATTTTTTGGTGGATTGAGGCACACAAATTCACTTGATAGAGATGTTTCTTGATTTCTTCTTGCCAACTGGGTGTTGAGCGTTCACAGGCCCCGCACTCATTGTTAAAGTCCCTTTGATCCTTGTTGCATCTTGGAATGTGAGCTCGCGGGTTATGAGTCATTTCCTTCAAATATTTTAGTGTAGGACTTGTTCTTGACCAAAATTGTCGAGGGGGAAGGCGAATTTGGATAGAATTTTGGTGGACTCACGAGGACATCTACCTACTAGATAAAGAGGACCAGTTAGCTGAAGTAATCAGTTTGGGCATGGAGTCACATTAATGGCCTGGTACTACTCTTCCTTCAAATGGGAATCCCCAATTACTGCACTTTCTTGTTCTACCTGTCCTGAGCCTTCCCAGCTCGCACTCTCAATTTTCATAAGAAAATAATGAAATGGAGTTTCTGAGAGTAGAAAATTGTATTGACTGGAGCTTTCCATTTATCCCTGATTGACTGACTTTTATAAAAAAAAGCATTTGGTTGCTCTGCATTTTGTTTCATTGGTTGGAACTCGCAACTGCTTTGTACAGACTAACATGGATCTTGCTGCCTATGAATTGAAGAGCCTGGCCTTGGTTGTCCGAGAATGGACTATATGGTGTGTAAGGGCTCATGCTTAGCAATGACATAACCTGGGAGCAATAAAAACACAACAACAAACACTATGTACAAAGAATCAAATCATAATGCCTCAAATGAGACATGAAGAGTGTGCACAAGCACTCTTCTTGCTTGAAAACAAATTCTTCTCCTCTTCCTATTACTACCCAGAAGACGAAAGCTTTAAACACAGCCCGCACATGCAGGTGGAGAAATTAAGCTTTCTCTCAAAAGAGGAACCAGCAAATGATTGACATAATAGGGGCACCTAGATGAATAAAAAAATAACTTAAGGCCCGTACTCACCCAAATCATTCAAGGTATCTACATTAACCAAAAATACATACTCAAGTTGATTGGCATTAGACTCTAGATGGTGTAGATGATGACCCGTGGTACTTTGATGTTCATCTCATGCCCTTAAGTCGGCATGACTGGTTTTGTTCTCCCTTTGCTCTAATGAAGCCAAATATCTTATTGGGAACGGTGCGGTCCTCTTTGAATATGTCAAGGTTCTGAATGTACTCCAAAAATGGCGTCTTTTTATGGACCTTCTTGGATGGATGGTGAGAGAGATTATGACATCTCCTTGCTTTTTCTCTTCCTTCTCTGTTGAAGAACATGGAAGCCCATGATCTTCCAACCCTGGTTGAGCAGGGAGTGTGAGACACATGTTATGTCTTTGAGTGCCCTCCTTTATGGCAGCAGGGCTCATGTGCTTGGAAGCTGGATGGAGGAGGAGTAGAGTAGAATGATGTAAAACCTCAATGGGCCCTCTTCCATCAAAGTCAATCCTCCACTAAGTCAGTAGATAATCTATCTCCTTGTGTCATGTTATATGTAGTTTACACCTCCCATGGTTTGTCCTCTGTCCTATAACTTGATCACCATGGCTCCCATCATCCTCAAACGTGGAGAAGTTTGAAAGCGCAAACTCTTTTCTCAAACATCAGAGCTTGAGGGGATGAAGTGGAGGAATAACTGAAGGTTCCTTTGTAGCCTGCCCTCCACACTTGGAACTCTAAAAAATGTATGGTTCTCCTCCATCATGGGTTCATCAATCAAATAAGGCCCTTGAAATGAAAGAAAAAAAAAAACTTCACTGATGCCTTCTTCATTGAGTGGCCCTAACTCTGTTGATTCGATCTCTCCAACTACTCCTCTTCAATGGGGACTTAGAACTAGTTGTCTTCCTTTCAACTGGTTGTGCCGCTTGGATTAGATCAGCCTCTCTCGACAAAGTGCCTCATGGAAACTCATCTAAAGCAGACATAACTGTTGATCTTCTTAGGTTTTTGTCCTTCTCTGCTGCAAACTCAGTCTCAGCCACCACTGGCTCTTCAATTTGCCTCCGCTCTTGGCTGGACCATCAAGAGGATCTTATAAACCCAAATTTGGCAGCCAACTCTTCAGATTGTTGTCATTCTTCTATGTTGGGGCTCCCCTTTCTTGATTGTTTCCTTGATTTGGATTCTTGAGTTCTTCCCATTATGGACTTGAGGAGAACAAGACGAGTGAGGTTGGGGTCAACCAGCTTTGCCAATTGTTTGTGGTGGGGAGGGAGAGTGGGTTTTTTTTTTTGAGGGTGACTATTTGAGGGAAAGGGGGGAGGACTGAAAATGGGGTGGAAGACTAGGGAACGGAGAAATGGAATCAACACTTAGGTTGGTAACAACTTGAATCTTGGAAATTGGAGTTTGGGTTGAGATGGTGATACTGGAGCAAGAAAGAGAATAAAGAACAGCTATGTGAGATGGTGGATCTTACCCATTGACAAGGTTATCTTGGACTCACCTTATAAAGCCGCGATCTCCTTAGTCCAGTTGGCAAGTGGGGGCCAAGCATTAACATGAAGTCTTGCTTCCTGAGGGTCGTAATGTCTTGGAAAAGGGCCTTCACTATGGGAAAGGTGCCTTGCAACCAACTTGGATGCCTTCATGTGTGCTATGCCCTTGACGAACCTGCCAACACTACATTTTTTGAATTCTCTCTAATAAACCAAACATTCTCCACATATTTTTCACCAGGTATGCATCCCCTTGTTCTTAAATAAGCTCCATGAAAATGCCTTTGACCTGCTCATATTGGGAAGCAAGAATGGTACTGATCTAATTATAATTTCTAATTGCGAGGAGTTGGGAATGTGTTGGAGGAGGACTACATTGCTGCTGTAAGTGATGAGTTTCCATGAGGGAATGAAGTCAGCTTTGCATAACTTCATTGATGAAAATGGAGAAAAGAAAGAAAATGAAGAAATGGAAGATAAAAAGGATGAAGAGAGTGGACAATGGATGGATGCGAGAAAAGGTCTGCAACTCAAAAATGGGCTTTTTGACCAGATGGAGTTCCCGAAGTGCTTACAGGAGCCTCAGAAGGCTAAAGCCCACAAGACACATCAACGTGATGAAATTAAAGTGAAACCTCTGTCCCATCAGAAGGCCAAAAATGGTTAGTGCAAAAACACAAACCAGCCCCGAATGGGACCAAGATGTGGAAGTGGTTAAAAGGGCTCATTCAGTGTGATTGCATAACATTGGATCTCTCTCAAGCTATGGGGACTTGCAAACCTGAGATGATCATCCAAAGAAAAGTGGTTGTTGTTCCTAAATCTACATGCCATGAGCTACTCTATGACGGCAAAAACTAAACTTATCCTAATTAACCATTCCAAAGAACCAGAGAGAAATGAGAGGGTGTGAAGAAAATCCTAAATAAGTGGTGATACACCAGAGAAAAGAAAGGGCATGAGATGCTCTATTGAGGGAGGATTGAAACAACGAGAGAAAGAAGATGGGGGATGGGAAGGTCAGACAGAAGTTAAACAAACCCAGTCTCTAATTCAGAATCAAAAACTCCATGAAAAACAACGCCATGCACCTATAAAGGTGCAATACATGCAATTAAAACAAATTTTAAAGGAGAGGCATGCAGAGCACAACAAAACATCAAAGGGTTAAAGAAAAGAAAACACACAAAAACACGTTTATTGCTACATATGGGTACAAGACCATTAACGTTTCTGTTAGAGGCACAAAAATGCTTGCCAAACTAGGAGAAGGTTTTCAACTCAAAATGGAATCAGGAAGCTAATTTTACAGAGTTTCCCTTGCCATAATAATTCTTTTCTTCTCAAATGAGAAGTATTACAATACTTAGAAAGAATAAGAGGAGGAGAGGGAAAAGTAGAAATCCTGTGTTTCAACTACCACAGGATATGCATTGGATCCTACCTTGAAGACCTAACATATCAATCACTGCCCCATTTCAATTGACCAGATCGTGATCTGCTCCCCTGCTGTCTGGCGTATTGAAGAAGAAAAGCCGGATCGAATCGAATAAATATGTGGTAGTTGAGAAACAGGCTCTATATTAATGGCATGGAAAGATTCGTTTTTTTCCCAGTTGACCACAACACCTGTAAAATGATATTTTATGTTCTTAAGGCATAGAGGGAATCGAAGACGTTCCAGGAAATAATTTGGCTCCCACCCAATAAGAGTTCTCAGTTTAAAAGGATATGCCATTGACTGTTAGTCACGGGTTCATAATATTTAAATGAGTTTTTTTTTACCGGGTCCACGTTATAGCTTTGTGCTTGTTTGGGATTTGACTGCTTCCTTTACTCTTGGAATAACGCCCATGTGACATGTGGCAGTGTCCGCAGGTTTCCCTATTTCCTTTGTATTCTTCCTGAATCTTTTTTTGGGTGAGGCACTTTATCCAACCAAGACACTGGAGGTTTGGCGATGTTTAGAAAACTGCCCTAGAATTTACCTTTGGAGTAGTAAAACGTGGATATGACACATGGGAGACCTCGCGGGCCTTGAATTTTTCAACGTGTCGCCCTCACCATTTCTAGATCTGGGCCACGTGGGAAGCCCGCGTCATTTGACAACATATCGGGTCTGCTTTTGAATGTGGCATTATGGAAACCTGGCACCTTCCAACTTGCAGCTTACTTAGCGGTCGGGCCTTCTCCTTTGACCCTCTATTGCCATTTATAATGGAGGGCTCTGGCGACAAGTTTGGAATACACCGTGGGATCCCATTTTAGAATACGCTGGAGCCGACACTTGGCCCCTTCCACCGAATCTAAGAATTTTCAACGGCCGGTGCAACTTTTGGAGCTTTGGACGTGTGTCAGCTTGGCACTTATTTGAGCCTGCCCCTTTGGTTTTAACTTTTGGAGGTGCGCCTTTTAGACGCTTGGTAACTTCTATTGTCTCCTCCATACTTAGTCGATTTTGTGGTCTACCTTGAACTATTTCAAAGCCCGAAGACTTTGAATCTTCGCCATTTCTTTTCCTTTGAGTCTCTAGTTCCTTTGACATCGCTCGACCTCCTTCCCCGACCCTGTTATTCCATTTCTGAGCCCGTATGTAATTTGTTTGTTGGATTTGAGGCACAGATTCACTCGACAGAGCCATTTCTTGAATTTCTTCTTTTACGGGGTCGTTTGATCTTTCGCAAGCCCTGCCACTCCATTGTAAAGTTCCTCTATATCCTTGTTTGTCATCCTGGAATGTGAGCTCACGGGTCTAAGTTGTTTCCTTCATAATTTCCTTATGTGCAGGACTTTTCTTAACCAAATTTCCCGGGGGGTTGAATTTGGGATAACAGTACCATCAAAGGCTACATCCACCGGATATTTGTACATTTTCGGCTGAAGACGCATGGAGGAGTCAAATTGGAGATTAAAGATGCCACCTTTTTGAGGTCACATGAAGCACCAATCCCATCGATAAAAGTGGTCCAAGTAAATGAAGAAGTGGTTGTGGAGGAATAAGAGGGTGAAGGGAAGTTAAACACTTCCTAGAAGAGAAAATAATATACGCGCCGAGGTAGCAGTGGGGGTGCAAGTACATCACAACCAATTAGTGTTGAGGACTCACAAGTAGAGCACGAGCTAGATGAGTTGCCTAAAGGAGAGGAGCCAAACATAAAGAAACAAAAGGTACATGAGGTTACGAGTTCAGCAACAGAAACAATCTTAGAAGGGGATACCACAACCTTCAGGGAGGAACTCAAGGCTGAGCTCTAGGCAGAAGAGAAGAGAAGGGCAGAAGTATACACTAAGGTGAAAGTTGAGGCACGCACCAAGGAGAAGGCTCACTTTGTGGAAGAAACTAAGGAGAGTCCATTGCGGGGGTCTTCTCCTACACAACCCACCAAACTTAAGGAAGAAGATAAAGGAGACTCCTTCATGATCAAGGAGGATAAGGGGTTCATTCTAGGGTCAAGAAAGTGACGAATAAAGTACAAGGTTATGAGGAAGAAGTGGATGCCTATGTCCCAACATATGGACTTCGTGGATGATCCCGCGAAGGTGATGTATGCAAGGTTTCAAGGTACCCTCCCCGTAGAGAAGCTACATACATGGGATCTTTTGGATCAGAGTGGGGCATGACAAAAACCAGAAAGATGATAAGTTGGAACCTACATTTTCATGCAGAGGAGCTTGAGTTTGAGGTCAACGATCACACGATCTAGATAATTCATCTGAAGAAGGAGAGACATACAAGGTGGTAGACCCAAACCACCTCCAAGATGAGCAGGGGTTTAACGCACTGAAAAATATGTCATTAGAGGTGGTAAGACACATCTTAGACGCAAGGGTAACTATTCAAACCTTGGTTAGAGATAAGAAAATGAAGGAAAAGGATATAGAGAGATTGTGCTAAGGGTTAAAAGGAGAGAAGACGTGAACCAAGGAGGTGTATGATCGAGCGGGCGCCTTGGTTAAGAATATTTTGGGGCAATGTCTAATGTTGATAAGCCAGGACATGAAAAACTACGATGATGAAATGGAATATCTGGAGGACCTACTAGGGATGTTACTAGTCAACATCCAGGATGACATGGGGCCCAGCACCAAAGACCTCACTAAGGGGAAAGAAAACAATAAGGGCATTGTGGAAGCCCAAATCACTGAGTTAGCGGACTTGCTAGCCCAATGCAAAGAGGCAGAAATACTAACATATAGGGGTTTCAACATTTACTGGAAGTGTGAGCCTATCATTGACGCATGGGTATCAGAAGAGGAGGAAACCCTCAAGTACTTACAAGAAAATGTCCCTACTAACAAGTCTGAGCTTGCACAACTGATAGTGGACACCACATCACATAAGGATAAAATAAAGACCAAGTGTGAGAAGTTAGAGTTCCGAGTTAGCGAACTCTAGGACTCCATTACCGAATGTATGGATGAGTTTGAGGGTCTTGGCATAGAGCTGGTCATGGTAATTTAGGAGTTGAAGGGGAAGGTGTAAAAAATCACATTGGATCAAGTACCCGGTATAACAAGAGAAGTTTCAAGGAAAACATTGACAGAGCATGAGGCATGGAAGAAGTTGAAGGGGGAAATAGATGCAGAGTTCCCCGAGTTACTCCGGTTGGTTTTGTAGCCGGTGAAAATGTAAGTTCCTTTTTTCCTTAGTATATTTTTGGTCATAGAATTTTTATTCAAGGAGCATGAAGGATTACCATGGGCGGTGATCACATTAGTGTGGGGTGATGTTGAGCCCCTAAAGTAACCAAATACTTGGGGCACGAAGGGTTAGGGCGTGCGGAAGCAGGGCACAAAGGGACACATGAAAGTAAATTTTGCGGATGTACGAAGGCTCGCATACAGGTAGGGAAGGTTTGGGACTTAGTCACTTTTGGACCTTTGTCAAAGTCACATTTGGGGAGCACGTGGAAAGATGACCAGAAATGGGAATGGATAAAGGTAAAATAAGAAAGATTTGCAGCTCAAGGAAAGCATATTCCAGGGCATCATTATGGTTATCATAGTAGGATAAGGAGTTGAGTTTGTTATGGATTAGATGGCACTTGCATTCTGAGGATACTCGATTAGGGAAAGACATGATAACATTTGGCATGTTTGTGGGTAATGATGCAGCGGTTAGAGGAGATTCCTTCTAGTTCCTTCTTATGTATTGTTTGGCATGGCAATCAGTGTGTGAGGGTATGTGTGCGTGAGGACTATGGGAAGCATGGATGTAAACTCTGTAATGAAGTTATAGTAAAGAATATATGGGGGATTTGCTATTGTTGTCCACTCAAAATTCCCTGCTCTGATGAAAGTAAAAATTTCAAAATTTTGAGTTTAAGTGTTTTCTCTAATGTACCGAAGTCATGAAATTGAGAAAAGTCTGCAGTTTTGGGTCATTTTGTGTGTGTTTCAGGCCTGTCGGACATTTTTGTCCCAACTGTCCCAAGTTTTGAAGTGCGCTCTGTTCCCCGATCGGCCGAAATCCCCGAAGTTGTTCCATTTTCGGGCCCGTCGGAGCTTTTCGTCCCAACTGTCCCAAGTTCAAAATTGCGCTCTGTTCCCCGATCGGCTGAAACACCCAAACCGCATACTTCACTCTTTCATGTTCCAAGTGTCCCAAACTTTTCGTGCGAGTTGTTCCATTTTTGCCCGAACTGCCCGAGTCGCGTACTTCGGAACTTTTTGTCCCAAATGTCCCAAGTCAAAAAGTGCAAGTTGTCCCATTTTCGGCCGAAACACCCGAACCGCGTACTTCGCTCTTTCATGTCCCAAATGTCCCAAGTTCAAACGGGCCTTTTGTTCCATTTTCGGCCGAAACGCCTGAACCGCGTATTTCACGTACTTGCGTTCCAAATGTCCCAAACTTTTCTGGACTCATTGTCACCTTTTCGGCCGATTCGCCCACACCGTGTCCTTCGCGCGTTTTCGTCCCAGATGTCCCAAAATGCATTTGTGCGTCTTCTCCCTGTTTCACCCAAATCGGCCGAGCCGTGTGTTTCGCGCATTCGCGTCTCACATGTCCCAAGTGAACCCAGTGTCATTCATACCAGTTTTTGCCGCTCTACCCGAATATCCTGCTTATTCAAATTGGTGGGTATGCATTAAATGTGCATTGATCACCCTTCTCTCTCAGTCAATGGCCAACACGTCAGTCCCTCGTGGCAGAGACATAGCTGAGGCGTTAAGGAAATTCAAGCAGCGGATTCTGAAGTCGGTGGGTCCCTCTCAGTGACTGGCCACCTGTCTTCTTCTCCTTGTTCTTTTCTCTTCTTCCCTTTCTTTTTCCGTTTTCTTTGTAAGAAGTTAAGGTATTGTGATTGGCAGTTCTTAACTGTTCTTGGTTAAAGAAGCGGTTACGAAGAATAACTGATTTGTAAGCTATATAATGGCCTTCCTTACGCCATTCTAAAAGGGAGGAAGAATTTGGCATATTTTCTGAAAGTGTAAATAGATCATAAAGAAATCAATACAGAAGTACTTTCCATTCTTTGTCTATCTGATCTCTGTTACTCCTAAGCTTTCATTTATTTTCTTTGTGAAGATCATTTGTCTCAAGTTCATTAGTCTTGCCGATTGCATACTCTTCGACTTTGCAAGCACGGTGATCTTGTATAACCAAGAAGGAACTTTGTGTCCTTGATTAATGAGTATGTGTTATGTTAAGAAACTTTGTGTTCTAGCAGATGTTATTTACAGAACTTTGTGTCTTTGAATTCCATCTTATTCATACGATGCAAATGATCTTGTTTCAATTCACTGTAACTTCGCATACATAATGAATTACTCTGATTCTCTCTAATTGTGTGTGTTGCCTTTCTGCTCATTCTCGTCTTCTCATTCCTCTGTCCTTTTGTACTTGAACATCCTCATTGAAAACATTTTCGTGATATCCAAGTTCAACCAGAAAATAATGTTTTGTACATTTTTAAATAAGTTTGTTTCTGAATAAGGGAACCTCTCCCATTAAAGAGGAGGGACTTCTTGTCCCCTGACTGTTGCTCTTCTTAAAATTCCTATTTGACGACCAACAGCTATCGTATTAGCTCCATTCATGGATTTTTTAATGTATTTGGCTACTGTAATGTCGATAAATCAATACAATGGGTTGTTCTAAATATTTGAGTCATGGATCTTGATCTGTATATTTTCTTGTATGCTTGTGGATCCAAACCCTTATGTTTTTTATGATGCTCATGGTTTAGATTTATTATCTTTCTGTGATCACAATGTTTCCCTTCTTATTATGATGCATCTGTAGGTGGGTGTAAGTTCCTTTGTATCTGTTATATGATGCATGTATCAATGTCTATGAATTACTTATCCATTAATGATATACATTCTTGCAAACCTCACATAAAGGAGGGGCTCAGTGGCTGTGCGTTCCTCGCTTGAGTTCCCAGCACTGGGTGATAGGCCAATGCGCTTGGGATTTTAAGGGGTTAGGGGTAAACGAGACTACACCCTTACACCAACTCATGAGAAAAAATTGATGGTTGTTCTTGATGGAGTCAAAAACTGGAGACCATCTCTCGCGGGTTGTCACTTAAGCGTGAAAATAGATCATGATAGTTTGAAATATTTCTTGGAGTAATGACTATCATCCAAAGAACAATATAAATGGGTCACAAAGATGTTAGGTTGTGAATTTGAGATTATTTACAAGAAAGGAAAGGAAAATTTGGTAGTTACTGCATTATCCAAGAGAGACGAGTCCACATAAGCATTGTTATATACCATGTCCATATTACAAAAATATTGGGTCGATCAAGCAAGATAAAAATGACAAAATGACACAAATATCCTCACTCCTATTTGGAATCTCCAACATGATCTGATCATTTCAAACAAATGTATGGAAGGGGGATGATTTGTGGTATAAGGATCAATTGTACTTATGTAAGAACTTTACCCTTAAAATTTAGGTTGTCTCAGAGTTCCACGCTTCTCAAGTGGGTGGCCATTCCAAGTTCTTGAAAACTTATAATAGAATTATATAAGATTTCTTATGAGAAGGGTTGAAAGGGGATGCCTAAAAATTGTTGGAAGAATGTTTGGTGTGTTAGTAATAAGGATAAATTAGTAAGCCTTTAGGTCTTCCACTATTTATTCCTGATAAGTGTTGGGCAAAGGTTTTCATGGATTTGATTATAAGATTTCCAAAATTTGAAGGGAAAAGTGTAATTATGGTCATTGTGGATAGACTCACCGAATATGCTTGTTCTTGTGCCTTGTCACATCCATTTACAATGAGTATAGTCATCATATCTTTTATGGATATAATTCTAAAACTACATAGTACACCCAATATTATAGATAGTGATTCTGACACTATATTTAGTAGCAATTTTTTGATCAATTCATTCTTGTGTTTAAGTATTCAATTGGTAGATAGTTCACCATATCATCCCCAATTTGATGGATAAAACGATGTATTAAACAAATGTTTGGAGTGTTGTCTTCAATGCTTTACTTTAGATAAACAAGATAGATGGGTTAAGTGGCTACCACTTGCATTATGGTGGTATAACATTTTATTTCATACCTCATCGAAAATGTCTCTATTTTTAGCATTGTATGGTTACCATTAATCATCCCTCACCTCTAACTTGAGGTTCCAACCTAAAGTGAGAGTAGTTAAAGAGCACATTTAACACCAACAAGAGGTACTCTTTTGCCTTAAGGAAAATTTGGTAATAGCACAAAACTTAATGAAGCAACAAGATGATCAACACCATGGTAAGTGCAACTTTAAAGTCGAAGACTTTGTTTTTGTGAAATTGTAGCCATATAAACAACTATATTTGAAACAACAAAAGAAGGATAATAAGATTTCACCTAAATACTATAACCCTTATCAAGTGTTGTAAAAAATAAGTAGTGTGACAGATAAATTGGAGCTTTCCTAGTCAATTAAAATACATCAAATTTTCCATGTTTCTTGCTTAAAGAAGGTCATTGGACAAAATATATCATCCCAGTTAGTGTTACCCAATCTTGATGAGGAGGGACACATCATTTTGGAGCCTGAATGAATCTTGAAAAAACACACTAAGAAGTTGAGGATATAGGTCATTACTGAGTATCTGAGCAAGTGAAAGAATTTGGACTTTGAAGATGAAGCATTCTAACAACAACATCTAGATATTACCAAAATTGCAGGTAATGTTACTTTTAAAGGGGAGGGACATGCAATGTCCTTAATCCTAGGTCATATATTGGGATTTGTATGAACGACTTGTGGCTAACATAATTTCTTATCATGCCATATCACATGTATTCATGCTTTCATATGCTTAATAGGTTGACCTTGGTGCTTTGCATAACATAATACGATATATATAAGAGTTAGTTACTAGTAGATGATCATCATATCGAGCACTTTGGTCTTATTTTACGGTTTAGAGGTTGCCCCCTTAAAGAGGCTAAGTCATTCTACTTGCATATTGTGATCATTTATCTTTATTTTGGTGTTATTTGGCATTTTATTGTTGCATATCTATCTAAGTAGTTTCATTACACTAATCGATGGTCTTGTTAGTCATGGTGAAGTTATGTAAATGACTCATGTGAACATTGACTTGCATGCTCTTCCTATTATAGCCATGTAAACAAAATTTTTACATTTGTTTTGCATGCTAATTTGTTCTCCTTGCATCTTAAATAACCTAATTTACCTCTAAATTGGTTTAACCTAGAATTTAAACTTCACATCAACCATATACATTCAATTGTAGCCATTAATCAAACTTGATCTCCCACTTAGCTTTAAATCAACTTCACTTTAAAGCATTGACTCTTTCTTTTAAAAAGAAATGTGTGCATTCGTTATAAAGGTTGGAAACATTGGTGTTGAGAAAGCCTATTGTAGAGTGAGAAATTGCTTCCCGTTCCAAGCACTTTCAGATTTGTTTGTTCATTTCCATCACCCAAAAAAAATATTATTGTTAGAGATCAGTTGGGCACCATAAACTTTGGTGTTAATTACTATCATAATTAATGTTAAAACTTAGTTTTCTCCATGCTTCCACAAAAGGAGAGTGAAAAGGAAATCAAACCAACACTTTTGATCACTTTGAGTCATCCATTGCACTACTGCCGTTCATTCTTCATACTCACCCAATTATTTTCCATCCTCCTTCACTACTGTAAACCTTCATCAATTGAGCAATTAAACGAGGTAGCACACTGAGGGTGAATCACAACAAATCAAATCTAGCCATTTCCTTCTTCGTAGGAAAAAGGGTTGGGATTTTATTTCATTGTTTTCCTTTCCATACATATTTTACATTTATGTTTTGAATCAATAGAAATATCCAAAAAGATCACTGAAAAAGGAAAAATTGGTAAAGTTTTTTTTTTAATTATTGGCAAATAGTTTTTTGAAAGGGACTATACCCTTGTACAAGAAGGCTCAAACAACCAGATTTTAATTATGAAAGCACAACAAAATGATTAAAATCAAGATAAAAGATGAACGCCCAGCAACAGAAATCAATCTGCTTAGAATAATACCAAAAATCAACTACTAATCAGCAAAAAACAACTCATTTACACCAAACAAACTGTAGTGACATAGGTTAGTTATATTTTCTTAAATTGGTAAAGTTATATTTTCTTAAATTTCAATTACTTTAGGTCAGATTCATCCTCCTGCTTTGATCTAACATCACACCATAGGTTAGTTTTCTATTTACATTTAAATTTGTTTTGTATTGTTACACTTAAGGTTCACTTAACTTTGTTATCATTACATTCTCATGTCATTTAAACTAAAAAGGTTACCCAAAAAAAATATCCTTATTGCATCTTAGTAGAGGAAAGAGAGTAGATTCCTTGCCTTTCGATATAAGAAGATGCATATTTGCACTCATCCCTTGCATGAATATATATAGATAATTGAAATCTGAAAATTATCTCTAATTTCCACTAGTTAGAGTAGTTTTTTTATTGTTTGCATTCATTAGAAAACAACTATGAAAAAATATAAAAAAAATTGCATTCACATATATAGATTAATTTGCTTTCATTGCATGTTAAATTTGAATTTTATGGGTTAAAATAATTTAATTCCCACAACCTACAAATTTTAATTTTTCTTTCATAAACCACACACAAACCAAAATAAATGTTGTTTTATCTTCACACATCGGTTCACAATTCAATATACCAAACTACACCATCATCTTGGTGAACAAATCCCTTCTTTTACATATCCAAATAATCATATAACCAGTTGTAATTTTAATTCTGCACACTAAAACAATACCCATCCACTTTCAAAAATATAATTCAAATAACATCCAAAGAACCCCCATAATAGGGCCATTCATTCATACAATCCCCATTCAGGCTATACACATTCTCTTAGCTAGCAATCTTAGCTAACACACCTCCTTATGGCCTTGGATGACACTTGACAACAAAGTAGTTCCAGATAGGGTTGTTTCACCTTATTTTTAGACGTTTCTTTGAATATTGACGAAACAGATAGGGTAATGGGCATAGGAGGAATACCTGTTGAAATGCTAGTTGTTGGGTTGTTGTTGGGACCCTATTGTAGCTTCCTAATCTTAAAGGTGCATAGGAGCGCACGACCGGAGGAAGCGCGCAAGTTAAGGCGCGTAAGGCAGGATTCAAAAAGGGTTCTTAGAGAACCAAGGACGCATGCCCACAAAGCACAATTCAGGATTTATCCATTTTCTGCCTTTTGGACAAAACACATGAAGAACGTGTTCCGTTTGGATAAGGTTCCAGCCTGGCAACAGGGTGTCCTGGAAGGAATATACCTTGCGATAAGAAGATCCAAAAAGATAATCATGACATAGAGAGGCATGCGCCTGGGGTGACCCACACCTTGACACTTGGGGCCAGATCTGAGGTTGCAGAGGAGTTTGTTGGAGATCAGATGCCTATATATATGCGCGCCCTTAGCAAAGAAAAAGGAGAGAACCCGAGGAAGGAAGTGGAGCTCTGCAGAATTACTACAAGAACTATGGGATAAAATTGGTAGAGGACCATAGGAAGGATGTAATGAGGGAATGGGGAATGTAATTTTTGTTTCGAAATTCTTACATGTATGGATCTAGATATGGTGTATGACTATGGTCTGCCACTTCTGTGATGTTCCATAGTAATGCTATGAATGAATATGATAAGGTTACCACTGATAATTATATTAAGATATTCTCCTTCTTGTATTATCTGCATGTTTCTACTATGCTTTTGATCTTATATAATCATGAACCTTACTTGAATGTTAAGTTTATTTGTGGATTTATAACTTCCTAGGTCTATTAATTTTGTTAAGTGCTTTTACCTTTGTTATGACTGAAGGGGTATAGAAGTCATTCTGAGCTCTATAGCTTTTTCATGTCCTTTAAATCACTAATTCAAGATCATGAATGATTTCTTCCACTAAACTCACATAATAGAGAGACTTGGCTCCCTCTTGTGCGCCTCGAGTGAGCGTCTAGCGCCTGCTGGGTGATAGGCTGACGCACATGAGATTCCCCTGTTCTTAGTGGTGTAAAAATGACTACCCCATCTTTACAAGCACGGAAGAGGGAACCCCTCAGCTTCTGATGAGAGCCCATCACGTGGAGAAAGAAGATTCATTGGCGTGCATCTGACCCCACATAGCAACCGAACCTTGGCACTTGGTTTGTTTGAATGAGGGAAAAGTATAGTTGATCCATTTGATATCAGTGGAAGCAATCGATCGGCACCCAAAAGATACAACTTCTCGTTTGGGACTTCTATGGCTTCACACACTATTCCAGTATTTGGTGGAATGTTTGGACAAGGCATATATACAGGTGGTTTTGGGAGCGCGTTAGAAAGTGGTGGAGGGAATACGACTGGAAGTGGCACTAGTTCACAAACTGTCGGTGTGTAATTTAGTGGGACGACGGGGACATTTGACATGAAAAACACATGCCCTATACCTAACACAGGAGGATCTGGAGGTGGAAGTGGTGGAGTTGGTGGCTCGGGATCTAGTGGATCTAGCGGAGGAGGAAACACCGAAGGAAATTGAGGGAATGGGTTAGGAGGACAAGGGCCTCAACCACCTCCTCAAGTCTTTTTCGAGATGTCTCTACACTTACCAGATTACAGTGGGATAGAAGATGCCGCAAAGCATGTGCATAAGTGTGAGCTGTTATGGCACGTGAAGGGGATCACGACCCAGGATCAAAAGGCCAGTCAATTTACAACAACCTTGCAAGGACGTGCAATAGTTGGTATAGAAAGTATGATCCTCATTAGACTGTTGTGGATTATACCACACTAAAAAATGCATTCTTGGCAGAATTCCACATACCTGAGTTTGAACAGAAGAGCATCAGCTCTCTCAAGGAAATCCAGCAGGGAATGACAGAGAGCGTGCGGGAATATGATGTGTAATTTAAAATTCTATTTTCTAAACTGTCTTATGATATCCACCCTTCACAACATGCCCAGTGGTTTTTCGGAGGGTTGATCACACCCTTTAGGAGGGCTTTGTCTCATAAAACAATCACGGACCCGCGCGAAGCGTTGGAAGTTGATTTGCACGCTGAGGTAGTTGGTAGTGTTGAGACTAGTGTTAGCCCATTTATGGAGGCTCAGATCACTGTCATGGCTAAGAAATTGGAGAAATTATCTGCCAACACAGTTCCAGAGACTCACGGTGGGATGTGGTGCACAGATTGTAACGTAGAAGGGCACACAAAGGATAATGGCGGGATATGTACTCGGAAGGCGGTATGTGCCGTAGCGGTAAATTGTGAAATATATCATGGGGACCATGATGCAAGTAGGTGCCCCCTTTTACAACACACGATCCGTAAAAACATATCTTGTTATTGCAAGATATGTACCTCAACCACACATGACACCAAGGATTGTAGATTGATTGACCAGATTCATGAGGCAATTGATCTTGGTGTGCACCAGACTGGCATTGCCAGCAGTTCTAAAGGAGATGAGCATCAGTATGAAGAATGTGGAGATGGAGGTGCACATGGAAGAGGATTTCACAGAGGATTTCATGGCCATGGTAACCGCAGGGAAGAAGTGAGTTCCCGCGTGGAACATGCTTTAATTGTGGAGCCACAGACCATTATAAGTGTGAATGTCTAGATCTTCTACAATGCTCCTGGTGTGGAAAAAAACATAAGTATGAAGAGTGCCCAGAGTTATACGAACATATGAGTCAGTAGCACCAGAAGGATAAGGGCGCTGCCATGGTGAGTATTAAGAAGGCTGATGCGCAATGGCTCCTGCGAGTAATACGTGAATCAGAACTAGAGCCTGTTATGGTAACAACAAGGGCAGAGTCTGCGCGCACAAGGGAAGCACCTAAGTAGAGACCTCTGGTTTCAAGGGAAGAAGTAGTACATGGGAAGTATCCAAACCCAGCTCACCAGAAAGAAGTCTACCAGGAAACCATGGACGTAATTCAAAGTTTACAAGGGGAGATCCAATGCTTAAAAGAGAAAACTAGAAAAGATGAGCAAAGAAGACCAGTAGAAGCACCAAAGGATGACTTGGACGAGGTTAAGGAGGTGTGTAAACTGCTGAGGCAAGAGAATGTTATTCCCCTGCTAGGAGCATGGTTGAGAGAAAAGGTACCACGCACAGGGGAATAACACGAAAGGTAGATCCTGCATGTAAACCTCCCACCTCACAGCCTTGATTATGACAAAGAGATCACCTTGAACGCAGTAGTGGATGGATGGCTACTTAGCAACATCCTCATTGACATAAGCACGGAGGTTAATGTTCTCACTCTGGATGCCTGGCATCAAATGGGAAGACCTGTATTACAGCCATCTTCAAATGTGTTGTATATGGAAAATAAGACAAAGGCAATGCCCATAGGTGTCTTGAAGGATGCGACCATTACCATTCAGGGGACTAAGTTCACTGGGGATTTTGAAGTCTTGGCACTTGCCGAGGTAGATAATTTCCCAGCGTTACTTGGGCACCCGTGGTGCTATAAGAATAATGCAGATCTCTGGTTTAACAAGGGGTACATAAGCTTTGAAAACAAGGAAGAGAGGGTGATTATACCACTTGCTGATGGAAATTCCACACCCTATACTAAACCCCTTGGAGAGGAGGTCCTGGATAGAATATATGTGCACTCCATAAGAGATCCAGAGACCATCCACCCTACAGAAGGAGTCATCCAGTTTGATGATGCTCAATCTGTCAGTGATACTACCAGTATAGCATGTGATAATTGGGTGCATGGGACTTATGAATTGATTGGGTGACATCTGAAAGGATCGGTGACCAGGGTAACCATGGCGCGTATAGTTCGGTGCCTGGGAGGAAAGGTAATAACCAAGTATTCTGGGGATGTATACCCTGAGGTCTTTTTGAGAGAAATGGAAGCTCAATGGAGGGAGGATGAGCGACGAGGTATGTTGGGTTATGTCTTGATAGGCACATTAGTGAGGTGGTGGGCCACGCATAGCGAAAACTTGTTGGAGTGGCATGAAGTTAGAATTGTGCTCACTGTCTGATTCTTGAAGAGCAATATACCCACCACTATCAAGGATTACAATGGCAATGAACCCACCTCTTCCCACATCCAGGCATGTGAGAGGGTCTGGGGAGAAGGCGTGGAAGCTTTACCACCCTCCCTTTGGGTGCACAAGTTGTATTTGACACTACAAGGTTGTGTGCACTTGGTACATCCATTCTAAAACTCACCACAGACGGGAAATTGGCAGGAATTAGCGGCTGACCTGGTTCACACATTCGAGTACCGAAGTACCAAGCAACCGGTTGATGAGGCATTGCAGGCTGTCAAGCACCTCACTCTGGGGGATTGCACCATGGCGGAAGATAGATTAGTAGACTTACTTGGTGGACCTAGCTTGGAAGCATGGTTCGAAGAGGAGGAACCAGAAGACATACAATTCGAGCACGTGTGTGCTGAAAAGGAGAAAGGAAAGATGGTATACATTATTGATGGAGAGGAGATGGAGAGCCTGAATGTCAACCATTCGGTTAGTATGTGCGAGGTAGTTGACAGTGCGGATGCATGTGCACGCACGTATCATGAACCACTCAAAACCAAGAAAGTTAACATCGGCTCGGAGAAGGAGCCCAAGGAAGCTATCATTGGGGACTACTGGTTGGACAAGGAAGTATCAAAGATCATCGATCTCTTGCATGAATTTGAGGATTTATTCCCACGCAGATACCATGAGTTGAAAGGCATCCACCATTCATTGGGGGAAATGAGGATAAAGTTGAAAGATGGTGCGTGCCCGGTCAGGAAGAGGCCTTACAGGATGAATCCCAACATGCACGTAAGGGTTAAAGAAGAGCTAGACAAAATGATAGCATCTGGTATCATTGAGGTTGTGGAGGAATCATAATGGATAAGTCCAATGGTGATCAACATAAAGAAGGATGGGTGGATTAGGATATGTGTGGATTACAGGGAGTTGAACGTTGTTTGTATCATAGATCCTTTTCCCACCCCCTTCACTGAAGAGATTTTGGAAGGAGTTGTTGGGTGCAAGGTCTATTCCTTTACATGGATGGATTCTCAAGATATCACCAAGTAAGGATTGCCAAGGAAGACCAAGAAAAGACAACTTTCACCACCGAGTGGGGAAGCTTTGCATACACGGTCATGCCCTTTGGATTGAGGAATGCGCCCACTGTATTTTCACGCATAGTGGTACAAGCATTTAAGGACTTCATCCACAAGTTCCTTCAAGTATATTTGGATGATTAGATAGTGTATGGATTGGTCAGGGACCATTGTGATAACTTGAGATTGATGTTTGAAAGATGTCGGTAGTTGAGGATTTCCCTCAACATCAAGAAATGTGTCTTTGCAACTCCTTTTGGAACGTTGTTGGGGCATATCATATGCAAAGAGGGCTTACTGGTGGATCCCGCAAAAGTTACAGTTATTGTGGGATTAGGGGAGCCCACCAGCCAAAGTGCCATGTGCAGATTTCTTGGACACACTGGGTACTACAGAAAGTTCATTAAGGGATACACCAAGATCACCGCGCCTTTGGAAATATTTCTCAGACATAAGAGTGCCTTTCAGTGGGGAGAGGCACAGCAGAGGGCATTTGACACTCTAAAAGAAAGGCTTATCACCACACCTATTCTACGATTCCCATCATGGGATAAACCTTTCCATGTCCATGTGGATGCCTCTGGTACAGCAATGGGAGCCATTCTTGCTCAACCAGGAGAGGGGATTGTTGATCATCCCTTGTGTTTTGCAAGTAGAAAGTTGACACCAGCAGAAAAAGAATTATACAACGACCGAGCACGAGGCATTGTCAATGATCTACACGCTCCACAAATTTAGACAATATCTGCTGGTGACTCCCTTCATATTCTACACTGACCATATGGCCTTGAAGTATCTAGTAAACAAAGTAGTGTTGCAAGGGCGCATATGTCGTTGGGTACTTTTATTTTAGGAATTTGAATTCAGAGTGGTGGTAAAACCTTGAAAGAACAATTGTGGGCCAGATCATTTATCAAGGATTGATTCGGGAGAGGATGCACAAAGTATCGAGGAAACCATGTCAGACACACAACTATTTAGGTTGTGGTGCACGCCCTCGGAGTTAGAAGACATTGTTGTTTTTCTCAAGGAAGGTGTGGCACCCAAAGGGATGAATGCACTGGAAAGGAAAAGGTTAGCCATATGCACCACACCCTTCATGTTGATCAATGGGGATTTGTATAAAATGGGCCGCGATGAGGTTTTGCACCGGTGTGTATTAGAACATGAATGCATGGCCATAATAGAAGAATCCCATGGTGGGATTGTTGGAGGACACTATGCGGGGAATGCAACTGCGTGCAAGATCCTAGTCACCGGACTATGGTGGGAGATGATTCACCAGGATTGCATTGAGTTTTGCAAGGCCTGTGACCACTGTCAGTGCCTTGGAAAACCTGGAAGAAGGGATGAGATGCCCTTGCACCCCATCGCCAGCGGAACCTTTTGAGAAATGGGCAATAGATTTTGTCAGACCAATCTCACCAGCTGCGCGAAGGACTAACTCATGGTATATCATTACCTGTACTGATTATTTGACAAGGTGGGTAGAGGCCACGCCCACTAAGGATTGCACCACAGCCACGGCTGCTAGATTTTTGTGGGAGAACATTATCAGTAGGTATGGGTGCCCATTAAGTTTAACAAGTGATAGGGGCACTCACTTCTTAAATGAAACCATCAGGATTCTATTGGCAGAATTCATGGTAGCCCATCACAAGACTACCCCTTATCACCCTCAGGAAAATGGGACTGCAGAGGCATTCAACAAAATCCTTAGTCACACATTGACTAGGATATGTGATGTGGGTAGGTAGGATTGGGATGACAAGGTGTCAGCAGTTCTTTGGGCATACAGAACAACGTATAAAAGATTGAACAAGGCCACACCATTTCAATTGGTGTTCGGCATGGAAGCAGTTTTTCTGGTCGAATTCATGCTACCATCTCTGTGTATAGCACACGCAGGAGGGTTGGATGATGAGCAAGCGCTGGAAGAAAGAATAGATGAATTGATAAAGTTGGATGAAAGGCGCTCACTAGCAAGATGGAGCCAAACAACTGAGAAGGCAAAGCAAAAGGCATGGCATGACCACCATATTAAGAACAAAAAGTTTGAGGTTGGCCAGATGGTATTGCTATATGATTCAAAATTTCTACGCCATCCTGGAAAGTTGAAGGTGCATTGGTTGGGTCCTTATGTAATTTCATACATCCTTGATTCAGGTGCGTGCCAGTTACAAGCGCTGGATGGAACAAAATTACCTGGACACTTCAATGGGAGTAGGCTGAAGCCCTACTATAAATAATGCTTCTTGTGTTTGTAAATAAGGTAGTTTTGCCAGTTAGTTTAGAATTTCCTTTTATGCTTTTCCTTTCTTGTATTTCCCTTTCGCGTTGTTGTTTTGTTTTGCACCTTGGGCGCTGGTAACCTTATTACTTTTTGACTTATGAATGCACAGAGGACCGTGCATCATTTTAGTGTGGGGTGAGATGATGAAGAGAAACTTGGAGTTATTCTGCTAGGAGGATTTGGGTCGGTGGAAAAATAAGGTTACATTGGAAATCCACGTACAAAGGAGAAAAAGTGCAAAAACACGAGGTAGGTGAAAGCAAGAATCATGAGGATGGAAGAAGTGCCTTTGGCACTGGTAACACACATGCAAGAGTCTTCTGTCAAGATGGATTGTTTGTGCACTAGAAGGTTGGAAAAGTTTTCGTGCAAGGATTGGGTGCAGGTTGAAAAGTTTTCACGCAAGGATTGGGCACGTAAGGAGAAGCGCTGAAGTCAGGTTTTGTTTGAAAACACCACATTAAATATTGTCGTACGGTGGTAGGTAGCCTAGCCTTAAATGCGTAAAAGTAGGAAAAGCTATAAATACAAGAGTGGGCATTTCATTATTTCACTTTGCGAACACAAGAAGAGTGATTTTCTTTCAAGAGCTAGGGTTTCGAGAACTGACTTGTGCGAAGGAAAATCCCAAGAACTTAAGCACAATCGGTCCATTGGATCTAAAAACCAGAGCAGAAGTGATTCACGGGTGTGAGGAACGTTGTGAAGAAGCACCGTGATCAAAGGAGAAAAATATGAGATTAGGGTTTGTGTTTTAGGGCATGGGGCGCACAAGGAAAATGTTCAAACAACTCACAAGTTAACCTGGGAATGAAAGCAAAGGGTGCAATGATGGCCACAAAACTAGTCGATAAACCTACAGAACAATCCAAGAAGGGAAAGGGTAAAGGAAAAGGAAAGAAGAAACAAGAAGAAATACCCTTGGATACAAATGAGGAATGGTACTCGGAGATGCAATACCCAGATGGGGTTTTGCTAGGGCAAGAGTGGGAGTCCCACATAAGAAAGATGACCGTGATCGACTATAATCACCGGTCAAGTACAATCGTGAAGGAAATGGCACTAGAGCTGGTGCACCCCACAAATAAACGAACACCTGATGGGTTGCTGATCTACAATGACGTGGTCAAGGTGAAAATGGAGAAGGCAGGGCTTCTCCAACTTTTTGAGTTACCATATTTCAGGAAGCCCGAGCGCTTGTACCAATGGTTGATGATGCGCATACACGAAGACTTCTTCTGCTTCGCAAGGTGTAAAATGTGCATAACTCCCCAACTAATTTCACAGCTTCACAGGCCTAAACTTGTGAAGGGGACGTGCACTCAAAGATGACCTCCTGGATGAGGAGGCAATCAAAGAAACCATAGCATCCCAGGAATTGAAGAAGGGATCAAGGTACTATGACATCTCAGATATCAGTGATCCGTGATGAAGATGGCCACACACCTAGTCTCCAAGCTGAATGGACAAGAAAGGTGGACCCAGGTGAGTAAGCCCTAGTTGAATGTCTGCAAGAAAGTCATAGAGGGCACCATATACAACATCTCCCAATATATTGCAAATGGAATCATAAGCAGCGTGGAGAAGGGAGGAAAGATCCTATTTGGAAACATTCTGTTGACAATTGTGTTCTCAGAAATCGGGGTGTCGGATGCATCTGACAAGTTCGTGTGGGAGTACCCTACTGAAGATCCCTCACCTATGGAGAGGTTTCAGAAATACACATGTGAATCAATGACAGGGGTACACAAGGTGCACTTAGAAAAATGGTATACATGCCTTAGGAACGCATTCGGGGCTGAATGGCGGATCCCTGAACAACTCCCCGTGGCGACCAAAGGAGAAGCAGAGTTCACAGTCTACCAGCACTTCTGTATTGGCAGGTTCATTTTGGTCAATGGAAGCTAGAGTCCATGGTGCAAACTCCCATTCTCGTTTACTGCCCAATTTTTCCAAGCGGGAGTAAACAGATACAAGGAGTCGAAGAAATTAAACCTTGACTTGTCCACCCTTGACAGAGAGCACAGGGAAATGAGGAAGAAGCTGGTCTACCCAGAGAAGCACACGTACGTTGAAAGGTACATGTCACAAGATGTGCATATTGTAAGGCCTTTGACCTTACCTATTACTGGGAGCAATGTTGCAAGGATTTACCTATGCATAAGGCCAAAATTTGAAAAGGGTGCATACGTGGAAAATGAGATATCCATCCCAGACGACCCTACTGGAAGAAAGATGCCCACACCAAAGCGTAAGGAGAGGGAAGAGAAAGAGGAACAAAGGGCGGTGGAGAAGCAAGGTGTAGGTACCATGGGGACAAGTACCTACATGTCTAGAAGAAGAAGAGAACAGTGGTCAAGGAGAAGACCCCAGAACCTGCAAAGCCACCATCCCCTGAGGAACCCTCAGATGAAGAGAAGACCACATCCCCGACTCCAGAGTTTTCAGTAAAGGAAGAAGAAGAGGGGATGGAAGAACCAGAGTCCTAAGATACAGATGACACAAACGCCTATATAGGAAAAAAGAATGATGATGAAGAGGAAGAGCTGGAGGTAGATCAGGAGCTGATTGATGTCCATGATTCAGAGGAAGAGGAAGTAGAAGATGTAAATGATGCCTTCATCTTTGCAAGGAGGAAGGGCACCCAAGGGGAGGAAGGCATGCGGAGCGAAGAAAGGAGCGAGGGGGCAAGTACTAAGGAGCCAGATATGCCCAAGCTCACTTAAGAGGAGGTGGATGAGAAAGCGACAAGGGAGGTGGAGAGGATGATTAATGCCTTGGTCGACGAGGAATTGGAGCGTAGCGCGGAGCTCGTGCTCAGTGAATTCAAGAAAAGAGCAAAGGGAGAAGAGTGTAAGTAGCACAAAAGGCCCAACTCATTCAGTAACTATTCCCAAGGGCGTGCGCACGGGAAGTAAACATGTGGGAGGGGGAAGAATAATGATGGGATATGTTGATGACCCCAACAAAGTTTTGTGCACGCATTTCCAGAGTACCATGCCCACCAAGGAGCTAACCACCATGGAGTCCTTTGATCCTGAGGGTGGATACCCACGCACAAGAAAAATGCTATCGTGGGCATTCGACTCCCACCTTGATGAGCCCGAGTTCGAGGTTAACCAAGGAGTGATACTAGCGTTGTCCGAAGGAAAGGGGGACAACCCCATTATAAACATGCAACAACTATCAGATGAGCAAGTGTGTAACGCGCTCAACAAAGTCTCCATGGAAGTTGAGGCTAGGCTCTTCTGCAGAAATGACAGGGTTAAAGTCTTGGAGGACCTGATGGAGAAGAGGAAGGAAGAAATAGTTAAGCTAACAAAGGAACTCAGCCTTGAAAAGTTGATCAGTGCTCAACTACAGTGAGAATTACAAGAGGAGAAAGCTAAAGTGTACGTGAAGTTTCCAAGAAGGTGGAGCTCATCTCTCAAGCTATTATCATGAAGCACCCAAACCTTAACCCTCCCACGTAAAAATATGGTTCCTCCCTGGAGTGTCTTGAGGACTTGACTCGGATCCTCACCATGGAAAGGTAACCTTTGGCCTTGGAGTTGGTAGAGGATGTAGCTGCACGTTTGGAGTAGGAGGACAAGTTTAAAGTCATCACACTCGTAGCTGAATACAACAAGGTGCTTTTTGATGTAAAGATAGCCGCACAAACCATGGGGTCACCTACGACTATTGCGCAGATCAAGACAAGGTGACAAGCATGCTGCTTGCCAACGATGAGGCCGAGCTGAAGGACTTCAGGGAAAAAATAAAGGCAATAGAGTAGAGCGAGAAAAGATCCTAGCCGAAGTAGAAAGAAAATCTGAAGCTATTGAGATCCTTCGGGTCTCAATCAAAACCCGGCTTAAAGAGCTCTACACGGTCATTACAAGGAAGATGGATGCCTTGGAAGATCAAGCTAAGGAACTGGAAATGGCGGTAGATACCATAAACACAAAAGGGGAAGGATTAACCTTCGACGAGGTGAGCGCATTGGTTGGTGACCTTTACAAAGGGTGCAGGATGAAGTCAGTGCATGGAATACGCTGGAGGCCAACCTACAGTAGAATTTCCCCCTTTATTCTTCTTTAGGCAGTTCTCCTTCTATTCTTTCTCTCCCCCATTCTTTATTCTTTCCCTCCATTCTTTTCTAAGGCAGGGCCTTGCCTTTTTATACTACATTCTTTGAAGAGGTTCCCGAGGGTGGAGAACAGGTGAAGTGTGGGGTAATGTTGGGACCCTATTGTAGCTTCCAAATCTTAAAGGTGCGTAGGCATGCATGGCTGGAGGAAGCGTGCAAGTTAAGGTGCGCAAGGCAGGATTCAAAAAGGGTTCTTGGAGAACCAAGGATGCATGCCCACAAAGCACAATTCGGGACTTAGCCATTTTTGGCCTTTTGGACAGAACACATGAAGAACGTGTTCCGTTTGGATAAGGTTCCAGCCTGGCAACAGGGTGTCCTGGAAGGAATATACCTTGTGATAAGAAGATCCAAAAAGCTAATCATGACATGGAGAGGCATGCGCCTGAGGTGATCCACACCTTGACACTTGGGGCCAGATCTGAGGTTGCAGAGGAGTTTGTTGGAGATCAGATGCCTATATATATGTGTGCCCTTAGCAAAGAAAAGAGAGAACACAAGGAAGGAAGCAGAGCTCTATAGAATTACTGCGAGAACTATGGGATAAAAGGGGTAGATGATTATAGGAAGGATGTAATAAGGGAATGGGGAATGTAAATTTTGTTTTCAAAAGTCTTCATGTATGGATCTAGATATGGTGCATGACTATGGTCTCCCCTTCTGTAATATTCTATAGTAATGCTATGAATGAATATGATAAGGTTACCATGATAATTGTATTAAGATCTTCTCTCTGTATTATCTGCATATTTCTATTATGCTTTTGTTCTTGTATAATCATGAACCTTATTTGAATGTTAAGTCTATTTGTGGATTTACAACTTCCTAGTTCTATTAATTCTGTTAAGCACTTTTACTTTTGATATGACTGAAAGGGTATAGAAGTCCGTTCTGAGCTCTATAGCTTTTTCATGTCCTTTAAATCACTAATTCAAGATCATGAATGATGCCTTCCACTAAAATCACATAAAAGAGAGACTCGGCTCCCTCTCGTGCATCTCAGGTGAGCGCCCAATGCCCGCTGGGTGATAGGCCAGCGCGCATGAGGTTCCCTTGTTCTTCGTGGGTGTAAAAATGACTACAGTTGTTGTGCGCGTATGACTTCTGAATCCACAACTGATCATGAGAGCTTCCTTTTGGCTGGGAGGAATTGCCTAAAATGGAACACAAGACCACCAAATAAAGTTAAACAATATGTGCAGTGAACTGCCTAGTGTGTGCTAGATCCAGGAAGTGTGATACTTCCTAGATGGCTGTCAGTCCACTGTTTAAAACAATTTAATGATGGTAATGAAGTAAATCTTATTGTAATTGAAATGATTTAGGTATCTCATTAAAAACACAATAAGAAAGATCTAATCTAACATGTTAGGTTAAAATAAGATCTGAAGGTCAAGTAGTTGGTTCTGGTTCTCTGCAGGTCTGACAGAGGTCTCAGGCAGGTCACAGGTGATTAAGGGTGATGTGAGAATAGGTGGGGTATGTTACTATTATGGGCTATATTAGTAAATACAGAGACCGACGCCGGTTAAGGGTGACCGACGCCGGTTGGGGAGAACCGGTGCCGGTTACTGTGGAAAACTGGGAATGCCACATAATGAGCTTTAGATCTCCCTTATGATTGCACAAGGGACTAGGCTGGTCAGAGTGAGGTATTAGGCTGTTTGTATGGGGTTTGGAAAGGTTTTAACGGGGATATGGAGGGGCGAGTATTAAAGGAGATCAATGGGTGGCTAGGAGAACAAAGGATGAAGATATAATAATTAAATGAATGAACCAGAGGAGTAAACTGTTCTACTTACTTGAAATCTAGTTCTGGGTGCCTGTGAGTGATGGATGAAGGTGCTGGTAAGAGGATGAATGCTGTTAAGGATCACCAAATGTTGGAAAGCTTCTACATGGGCTGCATGTGCATTCCTTTTTTGCCTGGTTGGATCAAATTTGTGCTGGGTGATTGCTGGATGAATGCTGGATGTCTGTGCAAGAGAAAATGCTTGATCTCCTTCCTTGCATGCGTGTTCTCACGGAAACTTGTTCTCAAAAGATGTGTTATCTCTCAGGAATCCGCCAACCTTTTGGCAACCTCGAAAATAAGGTTGTTTTGGGGATTAAAAGGTGACCGACAACGGTTCCGGCTTAATTGACAACGGTTAAGGGTAACCGGCGTCGGTTAGGGCGAGATTTCCTAGGTTTACTAAACTAGGCAGATCCCCTTGATTTTCTGGGATCTCGTGTCCTTAACCTGTGGATCAGACTGGAAGTTTCCTTTAAGCATGCGAGAATGTGGTTAGAGGGATTGTAGGCATTGATTTTTAGGGTTTGGGAAAGTATTCGTTAGTTATGACAACTTACTAAGAATAGGTCTTAGGGTGAGGTGGCTTGATGAGGTGTCTAGGTGAGGTGGATATGCGGGCATTATCTAAATTAAGATATTTAAATAATAAATACGGTGAGGATAATGAATTAATTTAATTTAATTAATTAAATTAATATTAGTGGAGTGAAAGGGGGGTCATGGCTAGGTGAATGTGACGAAGGTATTTATTTGTCGAGGGACCAAAGGGGAGTGTGACCTAATTTTGGTGTCTACAAGGGTATGCAAATTTCTGTAAGTACCCACTCTACTTGAGCGAGATAACTTATAAGCGGACAAAAAATATGAGTCGTGATGTGAAGTCTTCCACTCCACTGCCACTCCACATGTCATTGTTGAACAATTTCACATCTTAGATCAACAAGCCTTGTCAAGATGCGAGCAAGTGCATCCACAAATTTACCTGCTTAAATAACTCCTTGCTAACCTTAGGATTTAAATTCTCTTTTCATCCTTAGGTCTAGCCTCATCCTTTCTTTTCTTCATTCTTCCATGTGCATGACTCTTTTCATACAAGATCAACAAAACAAAACCAACGAACTGAATTTCACTCCATTATCGGATAAAACATATTGATAAATGGTTATGGTCTTTAAGTCTCATTAAGACCAATTATTGTATAGTTTGCATACGTAGTCAGTTCACAGCATTAGACAAACAATTTAGGGCAATAGAGTGCATTTGATTTAAGCAAGAACATCCATGTCCACGACATTAGTTACCTGACACCATTCTCTCATTGACTATCTCGACTTGACCTTAGGTAGTCAAGTATGCCTAGAAAGGCTTCGAGAGGAAATAGAGTTTGCGCAGCGACCCCAAGTTTTACACAGATGAGCCCCCTTATAACCTATGGACGACGTATAGAGGGTCCATGCTCTTCACCACTGATATTTTTGTAGAAATTGAACACGTGGTTTGGGCCACCTAAAGCGGTGGGTGGGCTAAGCGAGCCAACCTCATAGGCTAGGTAATGACTTGGAAGTTATTTTTAAAATTTGTTATTTTTAAACTTTCCGGGTATTTTGGGACCAAAAAATAAAAACAACAAACCGGAAATGCAATCTCAAGAATGTCAATTGAAAGTGCTAATTAATCTTTTAAAAAAAGTGAGAACCCCAATGCACAAGTCAAATCGAGCCGAAAATGAGAGAATTTTCACTTCATATCCAGTTGAAAAGAGATAAGAGGCAACCATTTAATTTTGTGGGTGATAATCGGGGGTTTAGTTTGGCAGTGGCTGAGATGGACAGAGGAGCGGCGCAAAATGCAAGAGAGTCGTTGGATTTAGTGTTTTCTATTTCAAATTTTTTGCAAACTGGACTGGATCGGCAGACGCTCGCCATTCTCATTGCCCTCACGGAACAGGGTGTCAATCCCGAAGCACTCGCTGCCGTTGTCAAGGAGCTGCGCAGGGAAGCTGCCGCCCTCCAACATTCTCCTCCTCCTTAATCAAAGGTGCCATTCCTCTTCTTTACATGTTCTCTGTTTGTCTGAAACTGCGGGTCAGAGACGGCATTCAGTCAAGAATATAATCGGACGCACGGAAACTCGCAGTTTTTCTGAACAGTTGATGGGGTAATCACTATAAGAGCAGTGCCAAGTTGCATGTTCAAACCTTGACAATAACCTTTTTAGCAATGATGAAGTTGATGAAAGACTGGGGGTCATGAAAACCTTGCTTGATATAGGTACACATGAAAATTCTTCAAAATTTAATGACTGTTAAGAACCTACAATGTTGATGAGGCGGTTTCACTTAAAGAAAACTCTTGCAACCAATTTATGTTGTTCCTTGGGCAATCATGGAGAATGACCTAAGATAATGGTCTATAAAGATGGCTCGCAACCACCTTATGGACCATGTTTTGTGGCTATCAAATTTATTTGCTCCATCGAGTCCACTTCACATGTCCCTATCTCCAAAATGTCTCAAGACTCACACAAGAGAATTCTCTTCAAATTGGTGTGTTGTACTACCCTCAAATCACAATGTCTTACAATGCAAACTACTAACTATTCACATTACATGTATTGATCAATTAGTCAAGTTGTTTTTTGAGATATCTCCAAAGTGCATCGTCTCAACAATTTGTGCATTGTACCATTTTTCTTCATTCGAATGATTGAAAAAAATGGCATGTGGTTCATATGTGCCTATACATAACAAATATGAGTTTCACATAGATTCCCCCAACATTTTCCGTACCCTTGCACTTCTCCTTTCTCAAACCCCTTCTTCATCCCCATCTTCCTTTTGAAATTATTCACTCCCTCCTTTTAACTTCTTCGACACATCCTCGTCGACATTTCCACCGCACACTTCAAACTAACTTGCTAGTTATAAGTATATATACTTCTAGTTTGTTTATTTATTCCGTGGACTCGGAGATACTACATTTGTACTCATACATGAAAGTTAGAAAGGAAAATAGTGAAATTGATCTTCTCCCAATCAATTGTTGGATTTGATGGGTTTCGAAGTTTGAAGCTGTAAAATTGAGATTGTGTCACTCTTTAAAAATCGTCCCCTCATTATAGAAACAAAAAATCTTGATTGATATAACTTCTTCTCAATTAATACGCTCATTTATAACGCCGGGACCAATTTTATTCTTGACAAATTGACTGGATCGTAAATTCAAAGGTCAAACATTTTCTGTGTTCAGAAAAATTGTGAGTTTCCGTGCGTCCGATTATATTCTTGACTGAATGCCGTCTCTGACCCGCACTTTCCAATCTGCCTACACTAATATCAAGAGTTGTTGCAAGCTTTTGCTCTTATCTACGAAAATACAAACACTTTTATTATGTTAAAAATTGAGTGTCATCTTTTGCTGTGAATCCTGCTGTATTAGTTCCCTAAAAGGGAATTTTGGTAAATTTGTAAGATTGAAAACAACTAGGAGTTGAAGCTGTGGTAGGCTATGCCTGTAAACTACATTTTGTATCATTTGTCTTTCTATCCAAGGGAAGTTCTAAGCTTTGTGAAATTGAAAACAGCGATGAATTGAACCAGTGGCACTCTATGCCTCTAGACTCCAGTTTGTTCCATTTTTCCTTCAATACGCAGTTGCTACACATGAAAATCAATTTATAGATGAAGCACTTGCATGTATCTTGGCAGACCAACACAGCTGATCAATGGCAAATCCACTTCCTAATGGGTGCAGTGGTATATCAGCCCTTTTGTGAAATCTCAGCAATATCACAAGCCATGTCACGGATACACTTTCCCAGACATCTATAGACAGACAAGATGCTTCTGTAATTTTGTTTCCAAAGCAGTGTCAACAATGCCATACGTTGCAGCTAAACTAGAACATGCAAGGATGTTGTGTGTGAGCAATTATGGGAAAATATGAGAAATTTATAGTTATACCCTGAAATGAACTCAAAAGTGGCAGTTTTTGTAGTGCCAGTTGTGCAAAACTGGGCAAATTCCTGAACAGAACAATAGTCATTGTTTGGATAGTATTCAATGATATAAACATTAAAAATCAGGCCCATAATTGAACAACAATTTAGAAAGAGATGTCAATTCTTCACCATTTCTTCTGATCCAGGATAATTTGAAGACAGCCTGATCAACATTATATTACCAATGCCAGTAGTCATCAGTACTGTAGATATGCTAAACCGATTATTCATTGTAGGTTCAATCTCTTTCACCACAATAATCTTAAATAATAAGAAATTTGGTTATTAAGAAGACAAGAATACCCCTTGAGCTGATAAGCAGGAAATGGCACGAGGAAATTATACCTAGAGTGAATTTATCTGGCCTAGAGCTTCATCAATTTGCTGTAGTTTTTGTTTTGACTTGCAATTCTCCATATCTTCTCTCAGCTGCTTCCTATTATCTACCATCCTCTCTTAACTGCTTCCTATTAACTACTATCTCTTTCATTACTAAAGTGTTAGCTGCTGAAAATGTGCGTCCAAAAGCGCGAAATGAAGATTGGTGTCTCAACAACAACAATGGGAATGCTTCCAAAGTGTGGGACTTTGGCTCCTTTGAAGCAGACCTCTAGAGAAAGTTGACTCTTATCCTAACTACTCAAATGCTACTGCTAATCTAAACCTAGCTAACAATTGCAGGTGTAAAGGGGGGAAGAAACTGAAAATAAACAAAAACAGTGATGCACCAGAGAAATTGGAGGCCACTCTCTTCCTGCCCATGATTGACACAGTGCAATGAAAGCATGCAATTCCACCCACACACAATATATCAAAAAATAGAGGAAAGCAATAACACGGCCCAAAGAACAGATATGAGCGACTACAAACATCATATTAATGCTTAAAAGATGCACAACCTGCTACAACAGTAAAAGAGGTATTGGATTCTTTACAAACATTTCAAAACAGAGGTCTGAACAATCAGAATGCTTAGAAAGCCAAATGGGCAGAGTAACTTTGCATTGAAGGAGAGGATCCTGTTATAATATGCACAACTTTCATTTGTAGAAGAGGGTAAAAGAGAAGGGGGAAGGGGACGAAGGGAATATGCTGGAATCTCCATGTTTCTCACACTTAATTCTTCACAAAACATGCTTCACTGAAAATATCTGCTCAAACGACATCAAAGAGAATGTTTGTTGGCATCTATGATTCCCCACTACCTTTGAATCATAACAAACGATGACCTGAAACTGTTGCCATGATGAACTACTCCCCAAGAGCTTTCCAACGAGACTGATTTTACTTGATTTGGTGGTCCTAAACACAAGTTATGGCCGCTTGAAACCACCTAGGTCATTTTACACAATTGACGGCCGCGAGGCCATGAATTTTAACCTAAGAGTTGCTTCTACCACTTGTTCCATCATTAGTTGCCATTACATCAACCTATGCCCATCCGAACTGTGTCAGCTTAGCAGACTATGGGGCCAAATTTTGTGACACGTGTTGGCCCTTGATTGGCTATGGGCTCCAAGCTCTGCTCCCATTCTCTCCCCTTCCTCTTTGTCTTCCATATGCCTGAATTTTTGTGATCGGGGCCATGTTGTATTGGCTATAGGTTCATTGGATTGGGGTCACTTGGCAGTCCGTGATTGGCTATGGGCTTTCGTGTCTTCGTCGTTGGGCTGCTCAATCTTTGTTTTCTTAGGACTTGAGTTTCCGTGATTGGGTCATATGGATCAATCATGACTTTTCAGCTTTCAGCCATGTGGCAGCCCATGATTTGTTATGGCTATCGGGTTTGCTTTTGCCTTAGTCAAATTTTTAAAACTCCTCGACATTCGAACTTTAGGGGTTGTTCCGAACTTCAACGATTGCGCCATGTGCCACAATCCCGGTTTTGATTATCTTGGCTCTTTTCCATGCCCCAGCCGATTTTCCTCACCCTGAGTAGCTCAACTTTCTCGACCCCCAAACAACTAACATTGGGCCACTTGTCACTCATTTGGAGTCCGCGTGACTGCACGGGATTTTGCCACGCAGAGGGCTCTGATTTGTTACGGGCTCTGGGTGACTCTTGTGTGCCTTAGTCAATTTCAGAGATCAAAAAGGTAAGTTAAGTGGAGTTTTTGCTCCACTTAACATTAAAACATTTTTGTATAAAAAGGGGACCACTTTGAACCCCCTGCCAAATGTGAGATTAATCTCAAATTACAAAGGTGGCTGCCAGTGAAGTTTTAAGTGATTGCAGCTTGAAAAATCGAAGGCAAAGAATTCTCCCAAGGCTTCTTCTCGACTGTAAAGGCAACACGGAGGCTTGCAATCCATCCCAGGTCAACTGTGTACAACGTGCAAAGCTGAAAACATCCCAAAACGACCACTATCAACATGGAAAGGATCTAGAACATCCCCAAAGCTGATTGTGAAGGCACCATCCCATGCATAGCTGCAAAAATGGAGGAGAAGAACATGAAAGCATTTATAAAACAAAGAAACAAGCCAAACACTTGATCCTGTTGCATAAAATGAAGCAGCAAGTTCATTTTGGCAACATTTCTGGTGACTTGCAGGGGTCATTTGCCGGCCAAATGTAAAGATTAGTAGCCTTTGTATCCATTGGGCATGGAGTATGCCTTTGAAACACCTACAATCTCTGGAAACTGGAGTTTGGCAATCCCCAAATTTTTTTATACCTTCTCTGTTATGATAATCTGCAAGTAGCAACCTCCAAACAACTCCCCAAAGCTTGGCTTGGTAAAACTAATTTACAAAATAATAAATCATACATACTTCAAGGGAAATATGCAGAGTGTGCAAAGAACTTGCTTTGCAAAAGTTAAACCCAAATCTACTCTTACTCTGAACAACGTATGGAGCAGAATTTACACAAGCCAGAGTCAGGTTGGGAGAAATAACTCCCTTTCATGATGAACTTGGGCCATGCAACGAGTTTTGCAATGGTTGTGGAAAATAAGAGGAGTGCAAACAGGGTCTGGAACTCCTTCAAAATATCAGTTTCATTGACATGATACACACCTCTTCTTGATTTGCACTTTGCTTTTGAAGGTGTATGGGCTGACTTTTGGTATCTTCAAGCTCTTCTTGGTGCTCTGAAATAACCACGACTAGTAGCAACTTTGTTTAAAGCTCGAAAACAACAAGGTGCCTGATAGTGCACCCATTTTCAATGCTAAATGCCCACATTCACTATGCAGACGACATCTTCATCCTTCTCCTCATAGAGAGGGCTTGTGAGCTCCTCCAGCTTCTCTTCCCCAGTTTTCCACTTAGCAAACGCCTTCTTTAATGTTTTAGGCTGTGATATGCCAATGATGGCATTCTACGTGAGTTCCTCAAGTGGAAAAGTGATCTTTTCATTGTATTTATTTCCAGTAGAAAGCATAAGGCCTTCAAAAAATTCAGCCTCAACGAATTCCTCATTCTCTTGGCTTGGAGACATAGTTTCTCCCTTTTTCATTCCCTTGGGTTTGGGCTTTAAAAACACCCCTGCATTTCAGTTCCTTAGAATGGCAACAAGTTCTAAACATGTTAAACATTTAGGGTTACTGCATTCAACAAAATTTTCTTGCTCACCTTCCCCCTTTTGATCTAGCTGACCATCCTTCTTGATGGACACCTCTTGGCTGAGCAAAAACATGCTCTCATCATCATAATCAGAGTCATTCCACTTTGAATTTTTCATTTTTTGATTTCCTTTGATGAAATTAGTTCCAACATGCCATGAAATGATTGTAAGAGGTTGATTGTCAGTTTCTCAGGCATTCTCCTCCAAACATTGCAAATAATCTCCCATGATGCGTTCTTGCCTTTGCAACTGTCTTCTCTTGTTCATGGCTCTAAGGTGACTAAATGGTTGGGCATTAGAGGTGGCTTGGAATGTCACATTGTGTTTAGTTGGCTGTCTTCTTCATCATACACCTCTGTCCACCATCTCTATTGGCTCATAACCATGCTTGCATAGGGCTGGGTATTTGAAAAGAGAAGTTTGCGAATTACCTCATCCTCCCAATGCTTCATGATAAAACTTTTGGGCATTGGGAAATGCTTTAGGTGGAGGTGGGAGGTTGTTTTGCAAAGCACATGGGATGATTGGGACAACACGAACTTCTCACAATGCAAATGGAGCGATTGGGACAACAAGGGCCTCTTGTAATTGAGGTGGATTAGGATAGGGCTGAACAAATGCATGGAAAGCTAAGGGCAAGTTACAATGCGAGGGAAGCAGAGGGAAAATGGGGATGGGTCTCCTTTTACCAGCCTGAAAGAGGCTCTTCTTTGCTTGAATCAAAATCATAGGAGTGGGGAAGAGCACTACCTCCAAGGGACTGAATCATAACAAGAAGACCAGGATAAAAGAATCTTAAATAGATCAAGAATGTTATATCTGATTGGGGTCTGTATTCTTGAGGAATCATTTCCCAAGTCTTTTTGAATCAGAGGTTGAAGTCTGAAACATGCTCCATGGGTACCCTCTTTATGGTGCTGAGATGTTTTAAGAGACATGATGTCTACACTCTAATTGAACCTTTTTTCAAACTTTTCTCCCAATTGGTCCCATGTGGAAATTGATTGTGTAGCCAAGCTTCTATACGAATCCCGAACTTTTCCTCTTAAAGAAGAGACAAGTAATGTGAGACATACATTCTCCTCTCTGATATTGTGTATGACAAGATGATTGGATACATCTTGGATATGTTCAACATGGCTTACAACATCATTTCCATTAAAGAGGGGCTAAGTTTTAAGAGCCGTTTCAGGAATATCATCCCACTTCTGTAAATGGAGGGGGCTAGAGCTCCAATGAGGGAAAGAAAGAGCTATGTGAAGAGCCATGAAGGCGTGAAAATATTAAAATATGAAGGGAGATGAAGGGAGTGATCTGCAAATAAGAGAATGCGTTCTTGAATCAACGGATTTGCTAGGTGCTTGAAGGATGGTTCACAAAACCAAATGACCTAAGAATACACCAAATCTTAGCTAAAAAATTATAAAGCACACGTTTTGGCATCTACAAATACTACAAATTATTCATCGAGAATGCAAGATGTTCCATTGGGTGTGCCAGAAACTGTTGGCTGTTGAAAGTGTGCACCCAAGAGCACCAAGTGAAGATTGTCATCTCAACAACAATGGGAATACTTCCAAAGTGTGGGACCTTGTCTCCTTTGAAGCAGACTTATAGAGAAAGCCGGTTCTTATCCTAACTACTTTAATGCTACCACTAATCTAAGCCCAACTAACAATTGCAAGTGGAAAAGGGGAGAAAGACCCTGAAAAATAAACAAAAATGGTGATGCACTAGAGAAATTGGGGGTCACTCTCTTCTTGCCCGTGATTGACATAGTGCAATGAAACCATGCAATTCCACCCACACAATATATTACAAAATAGAGGAAGGCAAGAGAGCAATAACACGAGTTAGAGGGCAGATATAAGCCACAACAAACATTGGTTTGCTAAGAATCCTACTAACATAGCTAACAAAAAAGGAATACTAGGCCTATTACAAGAAACATATGTCAGGCTACCTATCAATTATCAATAAAGTCATCTGTTGATTTGCATTACAAAACATCTAGAGGCTGTCAATTTCAAACTAGCCTCCACAAGGGTCATCATTGGCTTACAATCTGCCATCTTGAATCTCTCGAGTAGTCCCTTCACATACTTTTGCCAAAAATTAACACATTAAATGTGAAATCCTAATTGTAGAGTAGCATATGATAAATAGGCAATAAAGTA
This sequence comes from Taxus chinensis, assembly GCA_019776745.2. Lineage (NCBI taxonomy): Eukaryota > Viridiplantae > Streptophyta > Pinopsida > Cupressales > Taxaceae > Taxus > Taxus chinensis. Next base: position 444,494,726 of record CM034151.1, on the reverse strand, counting down.
CAGATTTGAGCTAAGCAATAAGCTAGATAAAAATGAAACCCTAGGTGCAAGAGAGGATATAAGACTTAGTTGATTTTGCAATAAATCTTGAAGTGTGTCGAACTGGAAAACTGATGAATAGGAGGAGGAGACTGTTGCAACTACACATAGAAAATTATGGAATTGTCAGAATAAGTTGGACTAGGGTGCATGGGCTAGGTCAGGGGTGCCTAGGCATTGTAGACTGCTTCTAGGTGCCTATGATTACAAAAATCAGGAAATTGATTTTTTTGTGTTGCACATTGATGTCATTGACCTTCATTGTTTGTCGTCTGTATGTCACACTATGTCCGCAGAGTTCACCTGTAACCTACAAAACAAATGATCTCCTGCAAAACCCCAAAACACATCAAATCTTAAAAAGAAAAAGATGCAAATGGGGAGTCAGACTGACCCCGGCGGTCACCCGACAGAGTGAACTTACAACCGAGTGTTGCACTACATCTCAGACTCCATGTAGTTTTGTGTGCGTGTGTGTAGAATCGTGCCCTAGGAAGCTCTTGTGTAAGATGCACTTGATAGTGAGCAATAACTAGATGTAGCAATGTAAATAGATGTGTGGATGTCAAAATGAACTTCCCCTCCTATGAAGTGTATGCAGAAAATGCAGTCCCTTGTCCCTTGAGTGAGTGCTAGATGGATGCTTTGATGCTCTTAGAATGCCTTTGGATGCAACCTTAGGAGATGATAATAGATGCTTAGAGCTTGGTCCTTTATTATGATCACATAGCTTTGTATTTATATGATTCCTTTGTTTGAATTTCATAATTGACAACTAAAAATCCAACCCATAAGAAAACAAGATGCCCAAAAGATAAAAGAGGCCCAAAAGGGGTGAGTAAGATACAAAGAGGTCGGGGGCGCCCAAAGGGGATGAGGGCGCCTGGGCACTGACGTCCTGGCTGGGCAGTGGTGTCCAGAGTCAATAAAGATAAAGCAATGAAGATCAGACTAGGATGTGGGGTGTGTAAGACCAAAGAGGAAACCAAAAGACAAAAAAGAGGCCAAAGATAGATGTCAATTACTAGTTTTCTCGCTTAGGAATCATATGAATAGTGGTATGTGATTAGGACCTAGAAATGTACCCAAGTGCATGATTTAGTGTCTACATTTGCCCCCACTTTATGTTGTTGAGTGAATACTCAATAACATAAAGTAGATAAGAGATGTGTACCTGATAACCATGTAGATCAATGGCGAAAGCGTGCCAAGGAGACAAGAAAAAGTGTGGAGTGATAAAATGAAGCGTGGAAGCTAAGAAAGAGGAAGTGACCTTAGGGGTGAAGCGTATGTGTTAGGTCGTGTTGTACCTTGTTGTCTTTGTTTGTGTTGATGTGTTCGGATGATGTGACTGCTGCTTACTCATAAGGACGAACTTGCAAAAGAAGAGGGAAAAGAGTAGTCAAAGTCGTGTATATGTGAAAATTTGATCCAAGTATGTAAAAAGTGTGTAAAAATGTGAAAAAGTAGTAAAAGGAACATGTGCACTTGATCCGCGATGAGTGAAAAGGATAGAAAATATCCTGAAAATGTTGTAGAAGAATGAGTTTTTTGGGCAATCTCACGCCAAGAACAAGTTTTTCGGGCGATCTCACGCCAAGTGCATGTTTTTTGGGCGATCTCACGCCACGACAGAAGAAGTGTTGGGGAGAAAGGTCTAGTGTTATTCTCCATCCCTGACTGCTTCCCAAAATTTATACACCACTGCAGATGGTGTGATCTTGCTTTGTTCGAGTTTGATCAAGTTCGATTTGGTTCGATCCAAGTAGAAAAAAGAAAACTAAGATAGAATGCATTCTGATTGCTGGAGGACTGTGCCTATACTGTGAAAACTGCTTGTGAAATGTTAAAAACTGCGCTGTTCCAAGAAAATGACTGTAACTGCCCCTGGTCATAGGCGCCCAGGAAAGGTCAGGAGCGTCCAGGCGCTAGTGTCTGTATCTGGGTTGGCGTTTGTGTTGTGCTAAGGACCCAAGTCAGAATTTGGGTCATTTCTGTAACTGTAGACTGTGTTGTTCCTGTACTATGCAGGTCTGAACTGTGACTGTGTACTTGTTATATGGGGTGATTGATTCACCCAATGTATGCCCCCCTCGTTTGGGGTGCATGCACGTTGCTAGGAGTATGTGGCCCAAATGAGAGGATCAGATGCTGATCTGAAACTGATATCCTGCAGGGGGAGGGAATGTGCTTGGTAAAAACCAAGGCACATGCAAACAAAGTGGCTAGAAACATGTGTTAGTGCAATCAAGACAAATACATATATAGAAGACAATGTGTAATCTAGCAAGTAAGAAGACAATGTAGACCGTGAAAAGTGGGTTTCAAACATGGGACATTTCTCACAATATCGTAAGACAATCAGGGCCGAAGCGGCAAAAACATAGAAACAAAGAACAAACAAGACATAGGGCAAAGTCTGCAAACAATGGCATACATTGGCAAACAATGAAAAACAATAGCAAACAAAGTAACAGACAACCATGGTGGCAAATAGTTCCTGTAAGGCAAATGCTGCACATGAAACACCCGTTAGCATGTTAGAAAGATAAAAAGTATGTCAAAGCATGTATGGTCCGATATAGAGTAGTGTGCTAGTATGAATAGGAAATAGTATAAAACGAAACAATAACACCTGTAGTGTGTATGAAAGTAGATGCCCCCAGGAGCCTCAGTGGGACTGGTAAGAGGTACAATGCCAAACATCCATGTTGCGTGTAAGGATCTATGTAAAGTTTGCATTCATAACTAGAGAACAAGTGAACATGCATGTGTATATAGAAAAGATAATGACATACAAAATTCTGTCTAATATAGTAAGCAAAGTGTACATGTAACAAGTATAAGCAAACAAGAGTATGTGCAACCAAGCTATGCAGTATGTTGTGAGTGTGAGTGATGGAATGATATGCAAAGTGAGTGTGATGAGTAACATTCCCTAGAAGGATGATTATGTGATGAGGTTCCACCCCTCGAATGTGAATGAGAGATGTGCACCATGAGATGAGGTTGATGAAGCATTATGTAGAAGTGATGTGGTGAGGTTCCACTCAGCAGTCAAGAATGAACCATAGAACAAGAGTGCATCATAGGGTAAATGGTTTCAAAATGTGTAAGATGGTAGACTAGATATGATGTAATAATATAAATGCAAGACACATGTATGCTAGAGGGGGGAGAGTAAGATGATGTGTATGATGATGTATCATATCAGATTTAGACTCCACCCGATAGTTGCGAGATAAACCGCGTGAACTAGAGATGGTGATGTATGAGACAGATGATGTATTGTGAGAATGTGATGACCTAGAGAGCGTGTCCTATGTGAATGTGACCATGGAGTGTGAACACCTATGTGTCGTGTGTATGATGTGAGGTCCATGAATGTACCTATGCCCTCAACAGTCAAGTGTGAATTGTAGCACGAGAGATGCGTCATGGGTAATGATGATACAAGTGTAGGTTAGTGTGAATGTGAAAGACTAGATGCAAAGTGTGCCTTAGACAGAGTTCTAGAAATGTGAGACTAGCTGAGTGATGGCTACCCAGAAGGGGGGTTGGAAATGAGTAGCATGGAGCTAGGGAAGACCTAATAACATGTCACACCCTTTGATTGAAAGTGCCACAAGAAATGACACAAGCATGGTAAGAGGACCAATTGTGACTGAAAGCTTTACATAATCGTAAGATTTAGGAACTGGATATGAAATATGCGATAGTGGATAGTCAATAGCAACAAGAAGTGCAATAGAGCACACACACATATGAACTGATGGATCAATCATTGTATTATTGATAGCATGAGGCCTGATAGAAGCATTGATATGTAATGTGTCAGAAGAGAATGTAGCATGATAGTCATGATCAGAGAATGCAATGAATGGTGGAGATGCATCAGCGTGAGCAACTAGAAAATCAAGAGCCCCCGATGAAGGAGGAGGAACTGCCTGATATGTATGATTGGCTGAAGAGTTAGCAACTTGCTTGTCATGTTTAGGAAGAGGATTGTTGAAGATCTTGAGCTTTTGATTTTCATTGACCAACATAGATGCCGTAGGCTCAGGAAGCTCAATTGCATTATTATCGATGAGATCTTGAATAAGATGTCGAAGTTTGAAACATCGATTTGTAGAATGTCCAATGCATTGATGATAGTCACATATAAAATTTTCATTATAGTTGCATCCTTTAGGTTGAGATGGATCCAGATTAAGTAGAGGAGGAAGCATAATAAGATTTCTCACAACAAGTTGCGGCAATAAAATATGCGGAGCACAAGGCAATTTTGTGAATGTACATTTTGGAGGTTACCTTTGAAGTTTTTCAGGAGTAGAGACAACATTGACAGTAGCTTTTACTTTAGTAGGTTTTGTAGATGGTTTGAAAGTAGATTTTCTTTGAAATCATGTAGAAGATGATGAAGCTTGATCATGATATTTGAGCTTTCCCATAGATAATAGTTTGCTTTCGTGTAGCTTAAGAGTATGGCAAAACTGATCAAATGAAGGAGATGTCTCAAAGATGACACTCTCTTAAAGAGGAGGTAAGAGACTTTGGAAAAATAGATCTTGAAGTTCAGAGTCCTCGAGTACATTAGACATCTTAGCTAAGTTGTTCTTGTATCATAAAACATAATCCACTAGATGCTTGTTAGATCCTTGTTTAATTTGTGCCAGTTGAGCATAGGATATCTTAGAGCCGATATTGATTGAAAAATGAGTGAGAAAAGCATCGACCAAATGCGTAAATGATAATCATATTACCGAATGGACAGGTAGATCGTAGAACCAAAACATTGCATAATCTTGGAGACTTCTAGGAAAGAGCTTTGCTAGTAAAGTATGATCATCCGCATAATCTAGACATGCCACATGAAATGCTCGGAGATGTTCTTGAGGATCACCATGGCCTTTGAAGGTGGGCAGCTTAGGGGTGATGAAATTTGGAGGAAGTGGATAGGCTGAAATGGTAGGTGCGAAAGGAGTGTGAAGGAGTAAAGTGGAATCAAGAGATGGAGATGCATGAGAAGTAGCTATTTGAAGTTGATGAATTTGAGTTTGCAAATCCTGATATAAAGAAGTTAAATCAGGAGTGTTTGAAGAAGATCCAGGTTGTGAATTAGAAGCATTAGGCTGAATGATGAGAGTAGTAGTAGTGGGAATGGAAGTTGGAATATGAAGGGGTTGAGTGGAGGCCATGATACCCGAAGAAGAACCGACAAGAGGTGCAGATGCAACATCTCGATAGTTTTTAGCAGAGATCAAAGCATGAAGAATATGTGGAAGATGGGCGGGATTGTCACGCAAAGCTTGACGAAAATTGGTTAGCTTGTCTAATTGCTCTTGATCAACGTTGGTGTCCTCATCATATGATTGCTCACTATCAAATGTTTTAATGTTTTTGAGAGGAACATTTTGAGAGTTAGCAAAGGGGTTATCAGATTCAACCATTGCTTTAGAAACCCTACGGGTAGATGGAGGGAGCTCTATATGCTCAAAAGACCCAAAACGACCACTACGGGTGATGGGCATAAGAAGAAAACCCTAGAAAGAAGGTTGGAGTCGAGCGATGGGTTCACCAAATGATTTAACAAATATTGAATTTTGTGAAACCCTAATTGCAGAGTCACATATGATAAATAGGCAATAAAGTACAGATTTGACCTAAGCAATAAGCTAGATAAAAATGAAACCCTAGGTGCAAGAGAGGGGATAAACGACTTAGTTGATTTAATAATAAATCCCAAAGTGTGCTGGGCTGGAAAATTGATGAACAGGAGGAATTTGTTGCAACCTCACTCAAAAATTATGGAACTACCAGAATAAGCTTGGACTAGGGCGCCTGGACTGGGTTAGAGGCACCTAGGCGTTGGAGACTACTTCTAGGGCCTTATGACTCCAAAAAATGGTCAAAAATTATTTTTGTAGTGTCACAAGATGTTTGCTAATATTCGCTATTGGTTACCTGTATCGCACTATGCCCACAGAATTCTCCTATAACCTACAAAACAAATGATCTCTTGCAAAACCCCAAAACACATCAAATCCTAAAAAGAAAAAGATGCAAATGGGGAGTCAGACTGACCCCAACGGTCACCCGACAGAGTGAACTTACGACCGAGCGTTGCACTACATCTCAGACTCCATGTAGTTCTGTGTGTGTGTGTGTAGAATTGTGCCCTAGGAAGCTCTTGTGCAAGATGCACCAAATAACAAACAATAGCTAGATGTAGCAATGTAAATAGATGTGTGGATGTCAAAATGAACTTCCCCTCCTATGAAGTGTATGTAGAAAATGCAGTCCCTTGTCCCTTGAGTGAGTGCTAGATGGATGCTTTGATGCTCTTAGAATGCCTTTGGATGCAACCTTAGGTGGTGATAGTAGATGCTTAGAGCTTGGTCCTTTATTATGATCACATAGCTTTGTATTTATATGATTCCCTTGTTTGAATTTCATAATTGACAACTAAAAGGACTGACCCATAAGAAAACAAGATGCCCAAAAGATAAAAGAGGCCCAAAAGGGGCGAGCAAGATATAAAGAGGTCGGGGGCGCCCATAGGGGATGAGGGTGCCTGTCCTGGTTGGGTGCTGGTGTCAAGAGTCAGGAAAGATAAAGCAATGAATATCAAATTGGGCTGTGGGGTGTGCAAGACCAAAAAGAAAAGCAGAAAGATAGAAAAAAGGCCAAAAACAGATGTCAATTACTAGTTTTCTCGCTTAGGAATCATATGAATAGTGGTATGTGATTAGGACCTAAAAATGTACCCAAGTGCATGATTTAGTGTCTACAACGAGACCTAATATTTTCATGTCAAAAGTAGAGTACAAATCTGATTTTACCTTTGTTAATATTGCTGGTCTGTAATGTCCCCAAAATGGTAGACCTTAACTCTCACTTGGATTTTGCCCAATTCCAACACCAAGCCACAAGAAGGAATTTAAATTCTCAAATGTTGTTATGCAGATATAAAATATTCCTTAGAAATGGCGACTAAGATTATAATCAAATCAGCCCTTATAAATAAGTCTTTCACATTCAAAACTAAGTACTGATTTTTATAAGATTAAATCAACCTGAAATATGTAGATATCTGATTTCTAGGAGGGCATTATGACTTGGGGATGGTGCACTAACTATGACAAACTGTCCCTCTTTACTGTGTTTGTTATTCCACTCAGATTTATATATTTTGGAGAACCAAAACATGCCAAAAAAATGCGGAGAACTGATGCAAACACATCTGAAACAGTTTATGAGAAATATGGGAATAAAAATACCAGTTGGGATGCCAACAAAGCTGGATTTTATTTAAATATAACCTGCAGATCCAAATCTGTAGTTACAGCAGTAGAATGGGGGATTTGGACCCCTGAAAAGCTCCCATAATATAGAATAAAATGCCTGGAAAATCACTCAGAACAGCAGGTACACAAACTGAGTATTATGTCCTTCAAATATGCCAAAATCTGTCCCAAACTGGGTCGCTCCAGCAGTCCCAAAAAATATAATGGTTCAACAACCTGATTTGCCTTGAGTTTCCAATACAAAATACGAGTCCAAAGGAGAGTTTTCGTTCCCTTTTCACTCTTCTTCTTGAGGATTTTCGTCCTCAGAAGTTGCAGCAACAAGTGCTTCAGCTTACAAGCTATTTTCAGAATTTAGAATGACCATCCCATGTCTTCCTCTAAGTTGACCTCTCCTTTTTAAAGGAAAAATGACCCAAAGGAAACCTTTTTCCCCTCCAATCAGCTTGCAATGCTTTCTTCTATGCAAATTTTCCTCCTAGGCCTAGTCGCATTTTTGCATAGGGGGAATACAAAATTAGCATGGGTCTTTTGACTTTCTAAAAAGCCATTTTCCTTCTTCTAGGCAAGTCACCATTCTCCCTAGGAAGGATACAAACATATAATTAGACCGTTATAACTCAATATTTGCCCTTCAAGGCAAATTGCACCTTTCTAGAGATTACAACTTTTATTTATAAGTGCTTTTCGCAATTAAGCCAAATAAATTAATATAAGTGCTTTAATAATTTTATTTTTTTCTTTTAGGCACTTAATACTAATTTATTGTGACTTAAGTCACCCTAAGGTTCATCCTTTAGCCGTCAGGTAGACGAAATAGGCTAAAGGTCTTCATTACTATTATTCTAGGAAGAGGGACATTTCATGGTCTTGCTTTCTGTGATGATTGAGTTTTTCACATAAACAATAAGAATGACTGTTATCCACCAAACTCTTCGAAGTAATGATTGGGATTAGGAGGAGGACTCTTGAACCTTGAATTAATCAAAATTTTGTAAATTTTGTGTACCATGCTCTTAGCACTTCCTTCAGCCCATAGAGCACCTTCATCAACACACACGCAAATGTTTCCTCGCTATCAACCACACAACCTTCTAGCTATCATGTAAAATCATCCATTCAAAAAGATACTTTTAGCATTCATCTAAAACATTTTCCAAGGAAATTGAGAAGCAATGACAGTCAATAACTTGATTGTTTTCTTATTGTCTGAAGGGGTAAATGTCTCTTCATAATCTATCCCCGTTTACCGGGGAAACCTTAGCAATGACAGTCAATAACTTGATTGTTTTCTTCTTGTCTGAAGGGGTAAATGTGTCTTCATAATCTATCCCCGTTTACTAGGGAAACCTTGTAGCTACAACCATCACTTCAAGTTTTTCCCAAAGAAGCATCCACCTTTGCCTTCAATTTGGTTTTATAAACCTATTTGCAGCCAATTGCCATTTTATGTGGTGGCAACTCAACAAGCACCAAAGCGTTGTTCCGCATCAAAGCATCTTACTCGAGCTTCATGGCTGTCTCAAACTCTGACTTTCCTTATGCTTTCTCATAAGAAGTCACTTTATCGGCAGCAAAATTGGATTCATCAACATCATCAAATATAAGTCAAAAAACCTTATTGACGTTTCTCTATGGTCGTGAAGCAACATTAAACATGTCGAACTCATCTTGCTTTAAATTCCTTATAGTAGTATGATATCTCTTTGGTCTCATTATTGGTGCAACCTCCTCAATTGAATCATGTTTGATCAATTATAAATTAGAATAACGAAACTATCCAAGAGGCAAATGATCCTCTCTAGTAGACATTTGAACCCCTATGTTAGTGCCCATAACATCTTGAACCCCCTACACATTTTGAGTGCTATTTGGAGCCATGCCGTTAGGACTCAAAATAGACGGAGTATCTGATTTTACTGCTGGGGTTGACTGAAAAGACTACCACCTTCATTGAAATCAACATCTCTATTGATAGTTACCTTCTAGTAGACATGTCCATGACTTATGCTTTTGATTGCTCACTTCGGTCAACAATGAATTTTTTTTTGGACTTCTTATCCAATTTACTGTGAACTTGATCTTTAACATTAACATACACAATACAACCAATTTTTTATAATAGAAATATACTTTTAGTTTCTTGCCCGATCAAGTTTCCAGTGGCCATCCCTTGTAAAACCTTGAATGTGCTTTTACCAAGAATATAAACAGCTGTGTTTACTACTTCTTCCAAAAACTCCATAGGTGACCCCTTCACATTCATCAAATCATTTCTATCACCATTCGATTCCTCCCCTCCATAATTCCATTTTGCTGCAGTGTATAAGGGGATGAAAGTTGTTTTTGCACTCCTGCACAAAAATTAACAAATGCTTTGCGACAAAACTCACCTTGATTTTTGGTACATAGAAATATAATTTTCAAACTGGATTATACCTCTATGGTAGCTTTAAACTGTTCAAGTATTTAAAACACCTTACTCTTGAATTTGAGAAATTACATCAATATCCTCCTTTTGTAATCATCAACAAAAGGTAGGAAGTATAAAACACCAAATATAGATTTTACTTCCATTGATTTTCCAGATGTTTTCACCTTCATTTGACTGCAAAAATTTGCATGCACTAATTCGAGACAGTAGGTGGTTCTCTATGCCATTTTCATTGGGAATGATTTCCTACTTAGTTTCTCCTCAAAATAGGTTTAGCATATACGTTATGTACATAATCCTAGGTTATAATAGTATTTGTCTTCTTATAGAATATTCCTGGAGATGTACTAAACAGCCATCTTGGAGATGAACTGAATGGTCATACATCATATGTACTTGCATCTCATTTTGATGAAGATAATTTTGGGTTTGCATCAATACAATTTCTACATTTATTCTTCAGTCCAATTTTTTGGCCTGACATTGTTATTAGAGCGAAGACAATTTTTCTTTTATTGCTCCATCTCATTTTTGCTCCCTCTCTAAATCCTTGTTCATTGTTCATCATTCCATATTCTTCCATTTTTGTAGACCATTCAATTTTTTGTCAACGGTGTAGGTTAACTTAGGTAGATGAAGGGAAGATACTAAAATGAATTTAATCTGTTTTTTGAATCTTCAAAATTTTGGACACGAAGTAAATATGTCCAGCTCTTGCAGCCATATGTAGTTGTGATTGGGACCAACGAATTTCTCAACAACATCTGCGTTCTTGTGAATCAAATTTCAAATAGCTTGGATATTTTCTAGATATACAACCTCAAAAACTCTCGACTCCATTACTCGGACCCAAAGTATCTGCTATGCTAAAAGACATTGCAGAAAAAATAATGCCTCGTAGTTTAATTCAGCTAAAAATTGCATGTAAGAGCACAACTTCAGTGTTGGCGAGAATAGGAGAAAATGATCTTGACTTTGCAAGCTGAGATGGGAACCTTGTGTGGTTTGATAGTATACGACTTTACAGGACTGCTTCCATTAGAAGCAAGCTCTCCTTTTGGCCTTCTTTGCCCGAGTCCTCTCCAAGTAGGCAGATGAGTACACAGAGTCAGAAGACGAAGAAAATGATAAGTTTTATTTTTATTTAAACTTAGAATTTCTTTATTCGATATAGTTAAGTTCCATTTTTTTCGTTTTTTTGGTGGAAAAGCTTTTTTGGGAAAAACAATAGTATTTGTTTTGGAGGATATTTAAAAAGGGAAATATTTTCACAAGTTATTTAAATATTGAAAAATAAGTCATTTTGGTGCAAGCAATATTCGAATAATTCTAAATGAATATTGTTCTAATAGTTATAGTTTGTTAATATTAAAAACAAACTATTATGTTGTTATATGGGTTAAGCTATCCTTTGCTTCCTGTTGTTTTATTGTTTTGCCTACCTTCCTTGTTTCTAGGAGTTGTAATAGGATTTATATGTTAGCCTCTCCGATAATGAATAATGCAGTCTTGATTCTTCATTGGACGTGAAATCTTATATGGCATTAGAGCTCACAGTTGGGCAATCCTGGAGGGAAGTCTGTGAGGGAGATCTGATCAGGGAAGAAGCATGGTCAATAAATGCATCCTGTCTCAAGATCTTGTTAAACATTGCAAGGAGGGAGACAAACCTATGTAATTGAGGCATTTATTCTTTCTTGTACCTTGGGAGTGAAGACCCTGTGAGGGAAGGACATATGCTTTGCAGATTTGAGACACATGTGGATCAAATCCATTGTTCGTATTGATTAAGCACAACAAAATCCATTTGCAAGAAGGCGAGGGAATGGGTAGGTGGGCCACACGTGTGGCAGTGGCCGTGAAGGTTCACGTGTCTGACAGTGGAAGTTGCTGTCAAAAAGCATAAGCAAGACTTAAATTCCATTGTCTGGTGTTTTTTTGATGTTTAAATTTGTTGTTTTGGTTTCTAATGCTGAACAGCTTGTTTTTTTGAGAGATTAACAGTCCATTGACTGTCAGAAGAGAATAATCTGTAACAAACTATTTGCAGCTGCATAAGAGAAATGCGCCATTGTGACTACTTGGTTTTAGAAGAATTTGGAGCGCCTCAAAACAAGTGGCATGAATGCATCTAAGTACACTCGAAGGAACGCAATCATATACCTGAGCTATGGCACAAGTGTATTCCTGATTGGTCAGGAATAAAGTTGTTTGTGTTAATAAGGAAGTCTTTTCAGATTTCATGAATAATTTAGGGAACAACATTGCTTTAAGTTTATTATAAGTCTTGTACAACTGAAACTTTATTAAGTGTCAATTAGCTACCTAGTAATCACCTGAAAAATTCACGGTTAATACTGTAACTAGAAAACCATAAGGAGAAAACTCTTGAAACTTTGCCACTTTGTCCGGTTAGAGCTTTCCTAGGCCCGCATTGTTAATTCTGTATTTATGAGAACCATATGGAGTCGAGAGCTAAAAATTTGCACAATTTTTTGTTTTGGTGTCCAAAAGTCAATTTTATGGGAAATTTGTAAAAAACAGTTAATTCAAATTCTCATAAACTGTACACGAGTTTGTGAGCTGAAAATTGGTAAATTTTGGTCCATTTTGTGGAGGATCAGAATCAATGTAGTAAAAATATTTTTTGTAAAAAATATTTATAGTTTTTCCAATTTAAATATTTTCATGAAAAACTAGGTCTAAATGGCTTAAGTCTACGTCACCTTGTTGTTGTCGAGATTCACAAAAATTTGACAAACAAAAATTTTAGTTTGTGGAGTCACAAGATACTTACCATTTGTCAGTATTGAGAATATTGATCAAATTGTAGTTGGAAAAGAAAAGATACTAGATGATGATGAACTTTTTGTTGACGAACCTGAATAGCTATGATAAGCATCATAAAGAAGCTTAGATGTTGCTAAAACTTTCAGTGGCTGATAGTTTGATTCTTGAAGTTAGCAATGCAACCAGTGCTTTGGATTTGTGGAAAAATCTAACATCCAAGTACCAGGCTTCAGAAGTCAGTAGGGTACTGTTCTTGAAAAATTGTCGTTTTCTACTAAAATGAAAGAGAGTGGTTTGATCTCTGAATTCTTGTTGCTGTTGAAGGACATTTGTGATCAGCTGAAAGATGTGGAAAATCTTGTAGATGAGCAAAGATTTGATTGCTTTAGTACTGTTGAACCTACCAACATCATTTGACTCATTTGTTGAGTCATTGCATGTTGTTGCAGAGACATAGGAGATTGGTTTTGAGAAGTTGTCTACACTTCTCATGCAGAAGGAGAGAAGACAAACTCATGCAACTTCCTCGACATCAATGGCTATGGAGAGTGCATTCATGACACGGTCAAAGGGAAAGGCAAAACAATGGAATACAAGTAATTCCACAAAGGTAACCTCCAAAAGAATTGTAATCTAAGAAAGCCAAATGGAAATGTTTTTATTGCAAATAGCCAAGACATTTTAAGGATTTTAGAAAGAGACAAGAAGATATGGCTAATGTGAACAAGAACTCTAGACATGCTAATGTTGTAGAAGAAGCAAAAAGAGAGGCATCTACTGAATTTGTATTTACAACATCACATGATTAATCCAGCGAGTCATGCACATGGTATTTCAACTCAGGAGCATCTCGGATATATATATGTCACAAAGATTGCTATGTAGATTTCATTGAGGATGTTAGTAGTCATGAAAATGTTTCCTTGGGTGATGGATGGGCACATGATAGTAAGGGATACAAGGATGTGCAAATTACATTGAACAATCAATACAAATATACATTTTGTAATGTTAGATATGTACCTGATATGAATAAGAATATCTTGATTTGGATTGCTCACTATATCCCATAAACTCCTACAACAAAAATGGTAACATTCATAATGGTTATTGCTCTTACTGCTCAATTTGGTTAGTAGGTATATTAGATGGATGTCAAGAGTGCTTTCCTGAACGGAGACTTGGAGGAAGATGTGTACATGGTACAGCCACAGGGATTTCAGATTCTTGGAAAAGAGCATTTGGTTTACAAGTTAGTGAAGTCCTTGTATGGACTTACGTAGGCTCCTCGAGCTTGTTATTTCAAAATTGATAAATATCTTAGAGAATCTGGTTTTAAAAGATGTGATGCAAAATCTACTCTTTATGTTAAATTGGTTGGTGATGACATAGTGGTTCTAGTTGTCTATGTTGATGATCTTGACAACATCAAAAGCAGTAATGACTTAATTAAATAGGTGAAAGCCGACATCCGTGTAGTGTTTGAAATGATTGATCTAGGATTGCTTCAATATTGTCTAGGTGTAGAGTTCTGGTAGTGCTACAATTTTGGTTATACAATTTTTCTATCCCAAACAAAATATGCCAAATCCTTGTTAGACAAATTCAAAATGTATGATTGTAACCCAACTGCACCTATGGAAGTTGGGATAAAACTCTCAACTAGCACTGATTCACCACTGGTCAATGAAACAATGAAATCTTGTAAGCAAAACTCAAAAATCAAAATAACTTTTGCAATCCTAAACAAATTTTAGTGTTTAATATATGGGTTGCCTCTAGTTCACGCTTATGAGTAAAATCATCATGCTTGAACTAGTGTACACAACACCTAATGTAGCTATAACCATTTTTGGAGCTCCGATCCTATGAATTGCCATATAGAAATAAGGAAACAAATTTTCATTTTCCCATTTCCCCTCTCTATTGTTAGACATAAATTCTGACAGTAAGAACTATTGAGTATATAAGGAAGTTGCGCCTGTGTACAAGGATTTCTTTTTAAGCAAATATCATTGATAAGACGATTCCTTGACATGTCCTGTTTAAGTGCCATGTATCACTCTGCTCTTATGTGCTTCACTTTCACATATTGACAAGTATGTTCGAAGGAACAAGTTTCTTCTACATACCAATGAGTATATAGTAAGGGTGACTATATCAAGAGATTTGGTATATCATTTTGGCAATACGTAGAAAGGGAAATTTGTTGGAGTGATATGGAACCAATCCATCTCCGATTGACAACAAAATGCATTTAATCACATCATTAGTCAGTATAACACTAATCGAGAAGAACACATGGTTAGAATGGTCAAGGAAAGTTGAGATTAATCTCATCTTTAGCGATTTGTGGTTTGACATTTGTGATGAAGACACACAACCAACTGAACCAACAACAAAGCTAGAATTACAAAACTGGACGCAAACAAATTCTAAGGCATTGGCTTTGATAAGGGTCTTAGATGAAGACATGTTTCTAGAGCAACAACCAAAAGATGAAGGAGTTTCAGATCAAGAAAATGAGGCACCAATTAATCTGCGAAAAACATAGAAAAAGATGTCAAAATGGTTCACATAGACATCGACAAATGTCAAACCTGATGAAGTTGGAAAAACATGCACTGGAAGTGTATACAAAGCAAGACAAGAAGTAGATAGGTTCTTAGAAGATATTCAAGATAAGCTAGAAAAATTTATCTTGACAAGCCATCTAGAAGAAGAAATCAATATTGCTTTTGATTTAGAACCAACATTCTTCAGACATGTTGAAAAGCTTGGCGCGTGGAGAAAACAATGAAAATTGAATATCATACCTTGGTCAAGAATGGAAAATGGGAATTGGTTGATCCCCCACTATAGATGGGTCTTTCAAAACACATACAAAGCAAATAGTTTACTTGAAAAACACAACAAATTGTAGCAAAGGGAAATGCTTGAAAAAAAGGGACAAACTGTGAGGAGACCTTTGCACCAACAATGAAATGGACTGCCATTTGGGTTTCGTTGGCGTTACTGGGCACAAAATGGATGAAATGTCCATTAGATGGATGTGAAAATTGTTTTTTAGAATTGTTAACTCAAAAAATGGTTTGCATGCATCAGCCAAAAGGATTTACAAACTGTGCAAGTTAGAATAATTAGCTCATGTTAGAGCTCAAAATTGCAGCCTAGATATGATCATCAAGGATCAAGAATTCAGAGGCAACATGGGATGATCTCTGCAATGTAGGTTTTGCAAACTGAGATCAACCTCTAGAGTAGGCCGACTCATCTACCTATTCTTAATGGTAAAACTACACCTACAGCTGGAAATACAACTATCTAATCCTAATGTAAGCATTCACAGGGAGCAGGGGAAGAGAGAGATGCAAAAAAGAGAAATCCTAATCTAAAGAGGGGTGATAGCACCAAGAAAACGGGGGAAGATTCTCTTAATGAGGGAAAATGGGAGGAGATGATGATAAAGAGGGCAGACATGAGTGCCATAGATCAAAACATCTTACCTTCCACTTCCATGCAAAACACAACAGAAATAAACCCTGCAAAGTGGAAAAACATACACAACATACCTGCAATGGATGAAGAGGCAAGAAAATACAATAAAACACAAGCTAAGGGCAGAAAACAACCAAAAAATATGAATTTTATTTCCTTAGAAAGATGCACATTCCATTACATTGAAGGAAGTGTTGGCTCCCAGATTTACACCCCGAGAGAAGGGGAAGGGGAATGCGGATGTGCAGGGGAGGTTGGGTGACGGAGGTGAACCCTCTCGAAATGTTGTCTTGTAGACGTGGGTGGGATCTCCCTCCAGTCGCCCGTCTGCCCTTCCCAAGGGAATGATGGGGAGGCACCCGAACAAAGGGTGTGGCTGCTATCCCTACTCCTTTTGACTTTGCCTTAGTTAGGGTGTAAGGACACGAGAATGTGGTTTAGAAGAACATAGAGGTTGGGGTGTAGAGTTGGGGTGATGTTCTGGAGAACTTCGAGAGGAACATATTAGAACTAGGTGGAACCACCTAATATAATGTTCACTCAAAAGAGTGGTAACTACATGCTATAAACACCCGAGAACTTTGGATACAGACCCCTATAGGGTAGTGTTGGTTCTGACCCACAATTTCATCCTAAATTTTTTTACACAAGTTATATGCAAGTCGATCATGAGTATCTCAAATTAGGGCTGATAACACACAAGATATATGAGGGGAGAACACAGATCAAGGGTGAGGTTAGTGAGTTGATAATAGGTGGGTCAGTGGAACTAAAGTGATCAAGGACCCACACAATGAGTTAAGATTTTTGCTAAAAGTTATTCATATTTTTTAGTGGGGATAAGAGGGATTTCAATAGAAAGAAATGAAAACGGGAGGGAATTAGGGGAATTCAAGAATTCTAAGGGTATTTTTTCATTACTACATGAATGGTGAAAAAAATGAATGGGCCTCTTGTAGAAGTTTATCTAAAAAGCTCAACCAAGATCTAAATGTCCTCAATTACTACATAAATGTGGGTGAAAAAAATGAATGGGTCTCTTGTAGGAAGTTGGTCTGTAAGGAAAGCTATAGGAAAACCAAGATCTAAATTCCTGACAATCCAACTTAGTACACCTAAGGTAGGATCTTTTCATGCAAAATCATGCAAAATAGTCTAGATCAAAGGACCCCCAAGAAATTACAAGTAAAAACCCCACAGCCTACTTAGTCTGCATGGATATTTTTATAGGCTTCAGAATTGAAGTTTTCAAGTGCCCCCAGAAAATGTCAAATATTCACACCCTTCCTAGACAAGAGTTAAGAAAGTGTAGGATAGATTTGAAAATTGAGTTATAGCCATGATTCAAATAAAATTATATCAAAAAGACATTTATCACCTCAACCCTAACATCATTTCGAAATAAAATACAGAGATGTCATGAATATGGATGAATTTTCCAGGTGAGAACCATTAAAATTAGGAAAAGACAAGGGGAACATATATTAATTCTCTCAAAGAACATTAATTACTACACATATGCAATCATCTTAACATAAATTCCTGATAATTGGGTTACACAGGGAAAACATATTCATCACAACATAGTCCTTCCTTCTGGTTAGTAGTGCATCTACAAATTCCCTCCAAAATATTTTCCCCAAGAGCTTCCCGCCCTTTTTTTCTCTTGCCAAGAACCCTCCTCCTCTTTCTAGAACCTCTTTTTAATCTTATATACTACCTTATCATTTCATTTTTTTAAGCATATTTCTCGAATCTCCTATAAACTACCACTTCATATAATTGCTCTGGATTGCTACGGAAAAATGTAAATATTTACTCACAAACAACTGCCTATTTTGACAATTGCCACCGTGTCCTTCCTACATCATCATGATGCAGCCAAAAAAATTTCCAAGTCATGTTACATTTAATATTTATAATTTCCACATGTGTATGAGCATGAGGTGGCCCGACATTTTAATGTGACAAGACATTTTTAAAAGCGCACGAGCTTTTAATCTCTCTCTAGGGACACATTCTACATAAATAGTTAATCTTTATTTAAACCTCACACGTACCTATAAATTGGAATGAGATATGGTATTAATAGCGAAATGATGTCCTTTTCCACATCCAGCACTAGCACCATGCCTATTTAAATGGTCTACCATCCCTTCCATTTTTTGCCTATCTTTTTTCAGAGTCTTTTGCTTTCAAATTTTCACTGCAATCTGGAAAATTTCATAAACATTTCCCTTCCTATTGTCCCCTTCCATATCAATGCTCTCAGCAATGGCCTCATCTTTCTTTAGTGAAAGTCTTTTAGGAGAGGAATTATCCCACATAGGCCAATTTTTTATTAACTCTCTAGGTCGAATGAAGGCCCTAATTCATCATGTTTCTAGTGTGCCAAATATTAGAGCCAATCCCCAAGATTTCCCTCATCTAGAATGCCCTGGTGTTTTCATTCTTGAATCGTTTCCCTGAGATGTGACATTCCTTCCCTATTTTCCAAACCCTACACTTTCACCTATTCTATCCAGAATATCTGTTTAAGTTCAAATTCACTTGAGGAATCACTGGTCTTTCCACTTTCCCATGTTCACAATGAGCATTGGAACATGCTGAAGGATTATTACCAGCCCCTTCCTTGCTAGAAAAAAAATCCCTTTTTTGGCCCAACAATAAGAACTAAATAATGGAGAGGTCCATCCTCAGATTGTCACATGAGCATAACAGAGAAGTGTCTTGATGGATTTAGATTCCTCCATGCTAAAGATGCGGTCCAAGATGTGGTTGAACTGAATGCATTTCAATATCAAGAAGAGGCATGCCCTCCCTAACGGAATATCTTTACGATGTGATTCCTCATTTCTAGAGGCCCATCTAACCAAAGGCTAGTGCACCAAATCATATATAAGGGGAGGGTTTATTCTATGTGAATGGGTAAACTCACCTAATGAAGGAAGGATCTGGTGAAATTTTGAATGGGTTGAGAATTCGTATCCCTGAGAACTACGTGAAAAAGGGATGTCAAGGGGCTTGAAGGGAGACATGAAATTCAGTTCTGTCAGGTGTCGGTGGCCCTTGAGGACTTTATTTGGCATCGGGACCAATTCCTGAAGGGTATTCCAGAGATTCAAATGTGACTGAATGTAGCCTGGAAGTTTGATGCTACATGCCACTATATCCTTTATGTATCGAAATGTATATTGTTTTATAACATTGTATACTCATTATATATTTTGGAGGGATGGGGTCCCTTAAATAGAACCCTAATTTGCTTACTGTAAATGTTGCTCTAAGTTACCTCTCTATTCTTTGAAATGTGTGATGTGTGTGTACATATCATTTCTTTTAAAATCATTCAGGCATATCTGACATTTTAGTATGTTTTTATTCTCCTGTAAACAATAAGTAACCCTTGAAAGTAGAACACTCCATCTCATGGCTGCATCTTCATATTTTACACATTTACTTTGCACCAGATCATAGGAAAAATAATTGGGCCTCGTCATATTGTTTGCCCTTAGAAACTAGGAAAAAGTTTCCTTTACTTCTATTCTTTTATGACTTCAACTAGCTGGTTGGATCGGAAAAAAATTCATGGGATGTGTCAAAACCAAATAACAAAAAATCAGGGCCCTGGGCACCGAGAGTATTATTTAATTTAAAATACAAAATAAGGATCCCTTCTCGGATGTTGAGGTCAAATGCTTCCCTTTTGAACAGTCCCGGTAAAGCCCAAAAAAATATAACACCTGTCCAATTGTTACCACTATGGAAGATACAACCCATATCAAAGTTTCTAAGGAAACTTTAGGGTCTAATTTTAGGCTAAGTCATGCAATTCTAGAAAATACTTAACCTTTGAGCTTTGGGGATAAACTGTACTCACCATACTCACATTTATCCAAACATTTCTGAAGTCTCAACGTTGTACCAAAATATAATCTATCATATACCTTAAGCATGTGGAATTTCAAGCACCTTCGTAGAAATGATAAGACCAACTGCATACTCATCCATCTGGCCATAACATACATAACGGGAAAGATTAATACTCCTCAAAATCAAGCCCTCATCAATCTACCTTCTTGAAAAATGATTTAAGGGGTAGAAAAGTATTGAAAATAGGATAGACATAAATGTGTACCAACATTGGCTCCAGGTCAGGGATGGAATCCCCCCATGGGTATCCAAAGAACACCAGAAAAATACTAGAAGAAGAAGATCAATCACTTATCCATTGGGAAATATAGTCAAAAGATGATTAGAAATAGTAGGTCACCACCATGAGAGCAAAAAACCAACCAGAAAACCAATAGAAACCCAAAAAGGACAAAGCAAGCCACTATACACTGTACAAGAAAACCACCGGGGTCAAAGGACCTAAAAAACCTTCATTATAATCCACCAGGATACCATATGATACACCCTCATCCCATCTAGAGACACAAGTTACCATGCCATAGCTACTAAAGGAAATGATCACAATCATTTCAACTGAACCATGTATTATCAACTGATTGCCAACACTTAGAAACCCTTCATCATGTGGAAAAAAAATCATGTCTCCATTCATACTCGTAGATCCATTTTGTCCTTCTAGGTATAGTACAGTCATCTATAATTTATTTTCTATAACACATCACATTATACAACAATCCAATGACCCGCATGTGTTTCTCAAAATGTCTGATAAAATTCTCTCTTTCCAGAGTAGATAAATCTCCATTTATCCAATTCTTTTTAAGCTCAACATAGGCATCAATACAATGGTAAAAATACTCACTTTTACTTATATTCACCATACCTCTATTCCTGAAAAGAGACCATTTGTTCCTATTGCATTTTTCTTAACAGGCGGGGAACTGACACCAAACTCCACACACACATCACTCTCATTTTTTGAAGGGAAGGAATTGACCTGTAGTGACCTGTTGCATTCCCAAAAGTTTGGGAAAAAAGGATTGCTCCATCACTCGATCAAAAAATAGGGGATCAAGATCATATACCCCTGTTTTACAGGCCATCCAGTACTAACATCCTCTGTGACTAAAGCCGAATCACCATCCTTATACCTTTCACTGACTGATACAACATTCTCAGTATTATTACCAAAGTGATCTTCCCTTTTATCCAAGGTCATTACACCATTTTCAGGGACATATGAGGATATCAACTCATCAGCATTCAAGTCTTCTGACAACTCATACGATAATCTGAGATGTTTCTCTTGTTCCACTATTACATCAAGCAAAACACATATGTCTTCTACTGAGGGGACATCTCCATTATATTTAGCAATCATTTCATCCTTTATCAGAGCAAAATTATGAGCAGATGAAGTACAACCTATGTCTGAAACCACTGCATTAAAACCTTTGATCAAATCCTGACATACCCTAGAGAGAATATCCCAGAACTCATCAGCTGTTTGGGCATGTAAGAGATCAGTGGAAGACACCCCACCGCTTTGGTTTGTGGAACCATGTAATACATCTCTTTCTTATGTGCCCAATTTCACTTTGTCAACACTGAGCAATGACATCAGAAAGTTGTTGGCTCCCGGATTTACACCTGGGGGGAAGGGGAAGGGGAATGCGGATGTGTAGGGGAGGTTGGGCAATGGAGGGGGATGCTCACAAAATGTCGTCTTGTAGTCGGGGGTGGGATCTCCCTCCGGTCGCCTGTCTGCCCTTCTCGAGGGAATGTTGGGGAGGCACCCGAACAAAGGGTGTGGCTGCTATCCTTGCTACTTTTGACTCTGCCTTAGTCAGGGTGAGATGACCCGAGAATGCGGTTAGGGGAACATAGAGTTTGGGGCGCGGAGTCGGGGTGCTGTTCCGAAAACTTCGAGAGGAACAGATTGGAACCGGGTGCAGCCACCAAATACAACGTTCACTCAAAAGAATGGTCACTAAACACTACAAACACCCTAGAACTCGATATAAACCACTAAGGGCAGTGTTGGTCCGACCTGCATATTTGTCCCAAAGTTTTTGCACACAAGTTATATGCAAGTCGATGATGAGGGACCTTGGATCAAGGTTGAGAACCCGCGAGATATATGGGTTGATAATGTGTTCTCCCAGGTGGGTCAGTGGAATATAAACAGGCAATCTGGGACCCGCACAATGAGTTAAGATTTTTGCTAAAAGTTATTCAAATTTTTAGTGGGGAATAAGAGGGATTTCGACACAAGGGAGGGAAAAGGGGAAAAAACTTTAAGGGTAACTGGGGGAGTTCCAGAAACAAAATGCCAACTGTCGTATGTCCTCATTACTAAATGAATACGGGTGAAGAAATGAATGGGCCTCTTGTAGGAAGTTGGTCTGCAGAGAAAGCTCCAGGCAAACCAAGATCTAAATTCCTAACAATCCAGCTTAGTTATGAACAAAATTGCAAAACGTAGTTCGGGCCTCGACATGGGATTTAGTATGGTTTTGTGAACTACATTTTCTGATTGAACCTCTGACGAGATGACACGTGTCCTTCAAGGATTGTACATGCGAGTCGGGTTTTTGATTGGAGTTTGCAGTTTGCAAATTTTGAATTGTGAGACTTCATTTTCCTTTCCGAGCTCCTAGAATGCGTCGCGTGTCCCTGCTGCGATCGGACCACGCCATACACTTATGGAATTTTGCAGTTATGCAAAACTGCCGTTCTATGGACTGTAATTCTTGGTTGGACCCCTGATGAAATGACACGTCTCCTTTCAGGCCATGATGTCAATGCAATTTGTAGCAGTGCACAACTGCACAATTGTAAACTTCAAAGTTGCATGTTTTCTCCACGCCTTAAAATTTGGGGAATATTCCCCTTTGCTTTTGCAGGCCGTGGACTTTTACTTGCAAGTTGCAATTTTGCACGAAAAGTGCAAAACTGATTTAAGGATCTGAAACCCCCAAATTCCTCGAATATTCCTTTTACGGGGCTCAGGCATGGAAATGCAGGTTGCAATTTTGCATTGCAAAAACACAAGGTATCTCCCCTTGCAAAACACTTAAGTTTCTCGAGATGGGTACCGTTGCATTCAGTCTGGAATGACATCTTGAAGGTTTAGGGATCACCATAGAACTTGCAACTATGCATGTTTTCACTGGAATTGAAAGAAAACATTTGAAGCATGTTAAGTTTCATAGTCAAAACACGATGCCAAAGTCCAAAATGAAATTGCAAGTTGCCAAAATAGCCTGCAGAGGATATTTTGGACAACTCATATTGTGTTTATAATATTGTAACTGAATGAGTTACATATTTTGTTATGTAGTTCGTGAGTTTATTTAGGCTTATTATTTGGTTAAGCTATTTACTTGCTTATACTTGGGCTGGTTAGTCATAGGTTTAGCCTCTAGCTATGTTTGGCTTTATTGTTGAGTCTTTGTTATATTTATGTCTTGTGGCTTCTATTTCTTCAACTTGAATTATTTTATGGTATCAGAGCATACATTCGGTGAGTCTGGAGAAAAGCTTGTGAGGGAGATCTTGTCAGGGAGGAAGCGTAGTAATTATATGCACGCGGTGAATATCTTGAATGAGAGAGGGCAAAATTTTTTTGTTGAGGGCATGTGTATTTATGTTGAGTGTTTTATCCTTGCCGTGGGTGTGTTTCTTTGTGTCGGATGTTTTTATTCTTGCTGAGGGTGTTTTTATTCTTGCTGGGCGTTTTTGTACTTGGTGGGAGTGTAAAATGGTTGGAACTCTCATCTAAAACAAGCTCACTCAGCCTGGAAGCTTGCTGGGCGTTTTAACCAGAGGACATTTTTGCTGTTGGGGAGGTGTTTTGGAGGTGTGCAGGGCATTTTTTGGTCTGCAAAATCAGTTTGTAAGACATTTAATCAGAAGGAGAGATTGTTTGAAGACTTTTGATCATTTACACAACAAGTTGAGTCCATCTCGTAGCCCATTCAAGCGCCTAGGCAAAGAAGAGTGCACCATTCTTCTATGCATAAACAAGTTCTCCCTGACTGGATGAAATTCTTATGAACCTTTTATCCAAAGTTTTCAAAATAAAAGAATTTAGGTTTTAATGATTTATTAAATTGCTGGAAAATCAGTTAAAACCTTAGAAAACTTCATTTTCTACCAAAAACTCGCTTCAAAAGACACGGTTAATTCCGTAACCGGAACAGCAGAAGGAGAAAACATTTGAAACTTGGTCAATTTGCCTGTTTTGATGTCTTAGTCTGCATGCAAAAGGATTTTTTGCAAAAGAGCTTGAAAATCCTAAGATTTTAATTTTTCCGTCTTTTTAAGGCTATTTTACGGAAAATTGTTAATTTAGAATCTCACAAACTATAAGAAACTTTTTGCTGAAAATTGGCAGCATTGTCTAGCTTTGGGGTAGACTCAGTGAGCAAAAGGTAGTTTTGTAAAAGCCTTTATAGTTTTTCTGTTTTATTGTTTTCGTGAAAAACTAAGTCAAATGGCAGTGTTTTCCAGTTTTGGGGTAGAGTCAGTGAGCAAAAGGTAATTTTGTAAAAGCCTTTTTAGTTTTTCCCATTTATTGTTTTCGTGAAAAACTAGGTCAAATGGCTAGTTTAAAACACTTGTTGCCAGATTCTCAAAAATTGATGTACAAAAAATTTAGTTTGTGGATATCAGAAAATTGATCAAATAGTACTTGGTAAAGAGTGTAGACCAAATAATGATGAACTTGATAACTATGATAAG
The DNA here is from genome assembly GCA_019776745.2 of Taxus chinensis. NCBI lineage: Eukaryota > Viridiplantae > Streptophyta > Pinopsida > Cupressales > Taxaceae > Taxus > Taxus chinensis. The sequence continues at coordinate 444,469,997 of CM034151.1, read as the reverse complement.
TGTCATAGAGAAGCATTGATGTTGCTAAAACTTTTAGTGGTTGACAATTTGATTCCTGAAGTTAGAAATGCTGCTAGTGCATCAGATTTATGAAAACAACTAAAAAATAAATACTGGGCTTCTGACACTGGAAGAGTGTTATATTTGAAGAGTTCTTTGTTTTCAATTAAGATGCAGGAAGGTGGTTCTATCCCTGAATTATTATTGCAGTTAAAGGATATATGTGACCAGTTGAACATAGTGGAAAAGCTTGTAGATGAGCAAGTTTTGATTGCTCTCATACTGCAAAACCTGCCAGCATCATTTGATTCATTTGTTGAGTCATTGCATATGATTGCAGAGACTCAGGAAATGACTTTTGAGAAGTTAACAATACTTCTCATGCGGAAGGAAAGAAGGCAAGAACTTTTAGTTGCCTCAACATCAATATCTACAGGAAGTGTTTTTATGGCGTGGACAAAAGGCAAGGCAAAATAGTCGGCAAACAAAGATTCTTCAAAGAACAATGTAAGTGATTCCAAGAAAACAAAATGGAAGTGATTTTATTGCAATGAACCCGGTCATTTGAAGAAAGATTGTCGTAAGCGACATTATGATTTGACAAATAATAGAAAGAAGTCACAATTTGCAAGTGTGGTTAAAGAAGATGAACAAAGTTCAATGGGTGAGTTTGCATTTGTGGCGGCACAAAACCAGCAGCGGAGTCAAGAATGTGGCATTTTAACTCAGGGGTATGAAGACACTACACATGTCACAAAGATTGGTATGTAAACTTTGTAGAAGATGATAGTTGCAATGAATCAGTTTCCTTGAGTGATGGTTGGGTTCCATATGTGAAAGAATATGGTGATGTTAATATTGCATTGAGCGATTCTGTGAGTTATATTTTCAAGAACGTTCGGTTTGTGCCTGACATGAAAATAATCTTCTTTCCATAAGTGAAATAACTATGAATTCTAACCTTTGTGTGGAGTTTAAAGGAAACAAATGCACGGTTAGTAATCTTCATGATCAAAGAGTCATTGTTGTTGGTTTGGTAAACAAGGGATTGTATAAGTCAATTGATCCTAAAACAGAAAATGAGCATGCCCTAATAACAGTTGGTAGCACTAGTGATCTTTGGCATAAGAGGTATGTTCACCCCAATTACCAACATTTACATACATTAAGTCATTCTAACACAGTGAATGGGATTTCTCTTATTCAAAATAGTAAGAATGTATGTCCAAGTTGTCTAATGGGTAAAGACTTTCAACTTTCATTTGACATTGGCATGGAGTGGAAGGCAAAAGGTGCACTGGATTTGGTACATGCGGGTTTGCATGGTCCAATGCAAACACCTTCAATATTTGGAGCTTTGTATTACTTGTTGATTATAGATGACTTCTCTACGAAAATGCGGGTTTATTTTCTGCATAGAAAGTTATAATGGTTCTCTAACTTCGTTGTTTGGAAAGCTATGGTAGAAAAACAAAGAGGGAAACATGTAAAAGCTCTTAGATCAGTTAACGTGGATGAATTTGTCTATGAAAGATTCATGGAATTTTGTAAGAAAGAAGGTATACATAAGCAATATTCTATATGGTAGAATGAAGTCATGACAAGGTAGAACATGATAGTGATGGATATGGCACGGTGTATGGTGGATAGCCAAAATATACCATTTTAGTGTTGGGAAATAGCAGTGAATACTGTTGTGTACATTCTCAACCAAAGTCCCACACAAGCTCTGCATAATATAACACTAGAAGGAGCATGGTTTGGAAATACTCCTGATATACATAATTTTTCATGTTTTCAAATCCACTGCTTCTATATTGGGAAAATTGTACGTGTTTGTCGGTTATTGTGAGCAAAGGAATGCATACAAATTTATAGATGTTTCCACATACAGGATTGTTGGGAGTAAAGAGGTTTTTGTAGATGAGAAAGTACCATTCTTTTCTGGTAATGGTAAATCTATTGAGAGTACTGTAGTCGTTTCTGCTGAAATTATTTCTGGAACAAGTTTTGGTAGAAGTGTTGAACAAAGTTCAAATAAAGTACGAGAGGTGTCAGTTCTAAGGAAGAATCTAGTGATGAAGAGGGTGTTTATCAGTCTTCACAAGAAGATCAAGAAAACTAACACAAAAGGCGTAAGTGGTACCTTCCCACAATGAATGATGTGCGAAAAATGAATTGCCTTATTTGTTGGAAGGGCAATGTTCAAGGTCACGAAAACAAAAGGTTCAAGGTGAAGAGCAGCTAAAATTTGCTCTTATTGCTTTACAAGTATTGAAACTAGGCATCATTTCAAGGACCAAAATCAAACACAAATGAAATTTTTTCATGAAGGTTGGTGAAAGAGGAAGGGGCATACAACAAAAACACATGAGTGTTGTGAATAGTAAATGTCCCAAATTTTTTCAACAATGGAAAACAGTAGGCATTGGGTCTTCAACAACTCAACGCATAAATATCTCTTAGGAGATATGCTATGTTGTTTAGTCTTGATGTATATTGTAAATTGCTTGTTGGAATTGATCACTCTAACATAGATAACTAAAAGTGTTAACGATAGGTTGTTATGTATCGTTACATAGGTTATTATGTATCGTTACATGATAGCCGTTTCTTGATAGAGGGTTTTAATAACTCAACGAGTTACTATCCTTCATGTGTACCTCTTATGAAACTATCGTAATATAGTGTTTGTCGTTAAATTATAGTCTACTTAACCATGTCTCATATAGAGTTAATCCATTCATTACTTGTTAAGAACAGTCCTTAATCTCATATGATCGTCATTTAATATGAATAGTCCATTTATTTAATAAGGTACAATAATAACTTAACGTTGTTTTTGTTGTATTGTTTTCCTTATCGTACTATGTTCGTCAATCAACATATTTGTTCATCTCATAGTAATAATTAAAATCAGTAATAAATGCACATCATATTATCAATCAACTTTATTTATACTCTACTGGAAATCAACATATAAATACTTACATATCCAACAAAATATGATACAAAACAAAAAGATATTTTATTGAAGCCTAATAAGGATAATCCCTTATTTTCAGAAATAATGATATACAATTAATCATGATAGGACATTAAGCAATATGCCTATTAATCAACTTGCGAAGATAATACTTTTGCGTTTAACAAATGAATATAACAATCCTTATTGGATTTTAAACAATCATACATGACATAATCATGCGTAAACAATCCAATCAATCACTTCATGAATGTCTTTCTTTCCTGCACTATAAGAGAGAGAAAACGCATACATGGGTCAGTTTAAAGAACTGACATGAGTTAACTAATTCATATTCTTGTTGTGTTTATATGAAATAAAAGAATAGGTTAAGGTTAACGTAACTGATAACTAATAAACTTCCTAGTTTTTTTTTATGTTATCCATAACAAACACAAATGGAATATTGTTTTGTAATTGAATGCTCTGTTTCCAAACTATACAAGGATTCCAATGAATTATGTAACTTTTAAATTATAAAAATAACATGCTATTGTAGTTATTCATTACAATAAACAAGAATAGATTTTACAACAACCTTCAATTTCTCAAGAATGTTCCACAAGAACAATATCCACAATAAATTTCATCAATGTTCCGCAGTATATTCTGATAATGAACTTAACTAACTTCATTATCCAACCCTGTATATGACTAAGCAAATGAATCTTTTAACTTAACAGTCCCTAGTCAAAACGGTGAATGCTTTACAAATCTTTACAAAATATTTACCATTCCCGTAAACAATACAAGGGAATGGAAAACATCTTGCTTTACAAGTAAATCAAACAAATCCAGATACCTTCCCAACTTACATCCTTTCAAGTAAATAGTCAATAGCTACAATCACTTAAATATACAAATAGCATCCAGTTACAAATGAACTCAATACCTACATGCAATCCCCTACGATGAATAAATGTAACAGTTCCTGCAACTTCGAGAAGGATCTAAATCACATTATTTCACATTTTTAGAATCTCAATACAGCTAATATCAACAAGGTTCACCGCTAAACAATCATTGCCATATAAAAACTAGTAGCAAGTCGTGCTTGCAAGTCCAAAGGAGGACTTAAAGTCAAACCAAATAAATCGGCCCATCTCCAAGAGAGCTACCAAAATAAAACGTGATTTATTCCCTTCGAACAATGAGGTTCGAGTGAGCAGATTTCAACTTAATACAACAAGACCCATTAAAGGTTGATTATATCATTCCAATTCACCAGTACTCAAGACCATAACAATTTAAACTCACAACCTTTAATGTATGCTTATTTCAGAAGTGACAATCAATAACCTTACAAAAGTGAATAACCAAAACGACGAGATATACAAACCAAATAGCTTCGCAGTTGCAAATATCAACAACAAAGCTTCACAAATGCAAATGACCAGAAGACCAAAATGACAAAAATTACAGATCTCTCATTTTCCAATAGACCCACAATGTTTTCCATTCTTTTCCTTATTTTTCTCTAAAATTTTCATATTAAAAACAGAGAGAAAACTCCAGATTCTAAAACAACAAAAACTCAAACATTTATCTCAATGTTAAAATGACTTTCAATAAGCTCTAACGAGCTGTATTACCCATTAAAATTTCATGCCTAGATTTCCATTTAAACCCAACAAGTAGAAAAACAAATTTTATCTAATATTCCCAATCTTTTCCAGATTTAAAAACCAGATTGAAAACCATAATGCATCCTCAAATTTCATATTAAAAACAACAAGAAAATGAGTAAGAAAAACCCATGCCTGGTTCGTGTTTTCTTTCTCTAAATTTCCCTTTGAAATCCAAAACTTCAAATGCCCAGCAGAAACTCTCAATAATTTCCAAACAACAATAATAAATACAATTTTGCCATTAAATATAGCTTCATAGTTGCATGCATCGACTAGAAACAAAATTCCTGTACTTTCTCCCAAAACTTCCATGCAAGCTCAACCAAACCAAACAAAATGCCAAAATGCGTATGAGGGAAAGCCTTGCATGTTTTGGCTTGCAATGCAAGCTATTGGTTCCCAAGGAACCGTGTGAATTAATTGCCATAAATGTTGCCAGTGCCACATAGAGGCCGTTCACATAAACCCAAAACCCCTTTGCATGCACTTTGGTTTGTGACCAAACAAAACTTAAACAATAACCTTTTTCCTTATTATTTGCCTTGTGGTTGATGACCAACATTCCATGCAATTAACATTAAAATTTTTACTTGCCAAGTGGTCAGTGATTGTTTAAAAATTTAAATAATAATCATTCACCTTACAAAGTGGTCAATGACCAATGTTCACCATGCTAAGGAGGGTTGACTTCCATAGTTAAAACATATGTTGATAAACAATGCAATATGGTCCAAGACCAATTCATATATTTATACCTTAAACCATTTAATTGGCTAGTGGTCTAAGACCTGGTTCTATATTAACAATGCCAATGCAATGTGATCAATACATCTCAATTTGATCAATGCAATCTAAATGGTGGTGTCACGAAACCATCCATAATACTAGTACATCAACATCGTAATTTTTTTAATCAATGCATTATAAACTTAGAAAAGGCTAAACATCTTCAATCAATGCAAACAACAGTAGAATCCAACCAAATCAACATCGTACAATAATGCAAACAAAAACGTGGTCATCAAAACAAATCATACAACGTAATAACTATATAATATTATATATATATATATATATGTATATTTATATGTATATATCACATATATGTATATGCTTACATATACATCTATATACGTATATGTATATGTTTGTGGCATATATATATATATATATATGCTTATGTATACATCTATATATATGTTTTTCGCATATATATATATAAATATATATGTATAATTATTAAATTAACTTTTATGATTAATTAAGTCATCATTCATCAAACACTACGATGAAAAGTACATTAAATTTGGGGGTGTGACAAATTAACTCATATTGTGTTTATAATATTGTAGTCGAAAGAGTTACATATGTTTTTACGTAGTTAGTGAACTTATTTAGGCTTGTTATTTGGTTAAGCTATTTACTAGCCTATATTTAGGTCGGTTAGTTGTAGATTTAGCCTTTAGCCATGTTTGGCTTTATTGTTGAGTCTTTGTTCCTAGATTTTAGACTCTTGCTTCGCTTATCTAATAGGCCTTCACATTTGTAATATTTAAGGCATGTGGCTTCTATTTCTTCAAACGTGAATTACTTTACAAGTTGCTAAAACTGTTGTATGGTTTGAAACAACTCCTAAGAATTTGGTATGCAATTCTCATGGAGCCCCTCTTGAGCACAAACTCGAAGCATTTTGAATTTGGAGAAGTAACTCTTTTTGTCGAGATAGTTGACATAACAATTGAAAAACTTGAAGCATGCATCTTGGCTAAACGACAAAGAGAGCCCTTTCGAAAATCAAATTGGAGAGTTAAATGGAAATTGAAGTTGATCCACTCTGAATTTTGTGGCCCACTACTAATTCCTTTTATTGGTGGTAATAAGTACTTGTTGATCATTGATGTTTAAATCTGAATGACCTGGATCTCTCTTTTAAAGCAAAAAATAGACGCTTTCAAAAACATTTCAAAAGTTTTGCACAATGGTGGCACTTTGAGAATTTATAATGGCGGTGAATTCACATCAAAGGTGTTTGAGGCCTATTTAAAAAAAAATGATATCAAACATCATTTCATAGTCCCTTACAACCCTCATAAAAATGGAGTAGCTGAGAAGATGAACAAAACTATGATGAATATGGTTTGGGCTATATCGTCTTTCAAAGGAGTATAATTGCATTTTTGGATAGAAGCAACTCAAACAATAGTCTATCTTCGCAACAAGTCACCTTTAACAGCTCTTGAAATGAAGAATCCATATGAAATTTGGCGTGGTCATCTTCATTCAATGCGACATCTTCAAATTTTTGGATACACATGCTATGCATTTATCCCCAAGGATAAAAGGAACAAGCTGAACCACAAGAGTCAAAAATGCATTTTTGGGATATTCAGATTTCTCAAAGGCCTACAAATTGGATGATGAGAAAAACAAGAAATTTATCATTGCAAGAAATGTTGTTTCTGTGAAACTACAAAAGACACAACCAACATTGATCGACAATTGATTCAACTCGAAAAATTTGCAAAATTTGATTTTTTCAAGGAGATTCTAGACATTAACGGGGGACATAGCTTGGAATCTGTTGAATCTGTTTTGCCTCTAATAATTGAAAAAGAAAATCCCCTTGAGGAAGAAAGTAAAATTTCGCTAGAAGATGAAAACATGTTTTCAGGGCAACAATTAGACGATGGAGATTCAAATCAAGAAAATGAGGCACCAATCATTTTGCAAGAAACATAGAAAATATGCCAAAATGAGTCACACATACATTGTTAGATATCAAACTTGATGAAATTGGAAAAGCATGCACTAGAAGTGCATATAAAGCAAGATAATAAGTAGATAAGTTCCTAGAAGAGAGTTAACAGAAGTTATGGGAGAAAAAATCAGTAGTGTTTTTGATTCAGAACTAACTTCCTTCAAAACAAGCTAAAAACATTGACGTGTGGAGAAAAACAATGAAAATTGAATATGATGCCTTGGTATGGAATGGAACATGGGAATTAGTTGATCCTCCACCCAATTGTAAACCCATTAGTTGTAGGTGAGTCTTTTGAAATAAATGCAAATTAGACGGCTCACTTGACAAACACAAAACAAGGCTTGTTGTAGAGGGACATGCTCAAAAGAAGGGATAGAGTATGAGGGGACCTTTGCACCATCAATGAAATGGATCACCATTCGGGTTTTGTTGGCTTTAACTACACAAAATGGATGGAAAGTCCATAAGATAAACATAAAAACTACTTTCCTGAATGACAATATTAAAAAAATGGTTTACATGCATTTGTTAGAATGTTTTGCAGTTGAAGGTCTAGAGCAAAAATTGTGCAAGTTGGTAAAATCCCTGTATAGTTTGCTACAAGCCCCAAGAGCTTGGTACAAAAAACTCATTGAGTACCTCTTGAGCATGAAATTCAAGCGTTTTGAATTTGAAGATGCAACTCTTTTTGTTGAGGTAGTTAACAAAACAATTGTATATCTAGTTGTATATGTGGATGATCTCCTCGTAACAAGAAATAATGAAAGGTACATTGCAAAAATCAAAGCAAAATCGATGAAAGGTTTTGAAATGATAGATTTGGGTCATTTTCATTACTATTTGGGTATTGAAGTGATTCAAAAATTCAAGTATATTTTCATCACTTAACCTAATTGTATCAATAAAATTCTAAGCAAATTTGGAATGAAAAAATGTAAACCATTCAATATGCCTAGGGAACAAAATATGAAGTTGACGTAAAATTATACTGCAAAGATTGAAGATGCAAGTAGGTATAGACAACTTATTGGAAGTCTGATCTATCTGGGTATTGAAGTGATTCAAAATTTCAAGCATATCTTCATCACTTAACATAAGTGTATTGGTAAAATTTTGAGCAAATTTGGAATGAGAGACTGTAAACCACTCAACACGCCTAGGGAACAAAATATGAAGTTGACTTCGGATGATACTGCAAAGATTGAAGATGTAATTAAATATAGACAACTTATTGGAAGTCTGATCTATGTAACCACAACTAGACCAAACATTTCTTTTGTTATTGTTCTCTCTAGATTCATGCAACTATTGAGAGTAAGTCACTGGGTAACAACAAAGAGAGTTCTATATTTAAAAGGAACTAAAAATTTTGGGCTAAAATACTCCACAGAAACAGAGTTTAAACCAGTTAGATATTTAGATTTAGACTATGGAGGTGATTTTGAAGATGGGAAATCTACTTCAGGTTTCCTGATGAATTTTGGATCAACAATCATCACTTGGAAGTCAAAAAAGTAGGTGCCAACAATTTATTTCGGCAAAAGTAGAATATATGGCAGCTTTAGAGGCAACTAGGGAAATATCATGGTGTTGATCTCGGCGAGTAACCCACCTCTCTCTCCCTTCTAGCGCCAAATGATGTTTGTGTTATATGGGAATCCCATGCAAACAACCTAGATAGGGCTCAACGTAAATGGGCAGGGCAATACCTCTCTTGAGGAGGATACGCGCATGAGAAATGCGATTGCGCTGTTAGTTGTGCATGTGGGGATTTCCCCAAGGTTGACTTGCACTAGGTCTTGGTGGTTGTATGATTTGTTGGGAATAGCTTAAGGTGGCTGGTGGGTGTTTGATTTTCGAAGGGCATTTACTGCTTCGTTTTAGTTTGTAGTGCATTTGCATGGGGTTGTGCAATGGGAAAACGTGGGGATTCAACCTCAAATGGTTTAGCATGGGTTTGCGCGAGGTTGATGAGTCATTCATTCATTACGCGTTGCAATCTCCTGTTCGAGGGATATTGCGCAATGAGAATCACCTGTAATCACAAAGAGTTAGCAAAGTAAACCGGTTGTAAGCTTTAGTCCTAGATTAACTCTAATCTAAGAATTATAAAAAAGTACAAAAGAGAGTAGGATGGGGTAGAAAGAGAAATGAATCTGATGCAACAACAAAGACCCATTTTCGGTTGGTGAAGATGTGGTACCCTATCCCACTGCACCTAGTCAACGAGCTCTTTCTACGGCCATCAATTTGTTAACAATTTCATCACGGGCATTATGCTTAGAGTAACCGAGTCAACCATCGTAAATTATGGTCGTTGAATGCTAATTAAAAATTATAAATGCCTCGCTAGGCATTAGTCATGGTTTCTGGTATCTGGTCACACTTTGAGGTGGTCTTCGAGTAACGGTTGAGGTTTTCGTTAGACCTTAACTAACCTTTTAATGTCCTACCATGCTTTGTCAAAGTTTCAGATGCCGCTTTGCACGTCGGGTGTCCCAATTCCGCTCTTGGGCGTCACATTGATAGTCGTTTTGGTTCACTAAAGCAAAATAATAATAATAATAATTAGTATATTAATGGATCATGATGATAAAACGAAATGTCAAAATAAATGAACAAAAAACATGGTTTAAAATAAATAAAGATAAATAAACAGAAAGAAAGAATTCCAAGTAGAAATGGGCTTAATAGCGGCGAGTGAGTGGTTGTAGGTAAAATGATGGAAGGCACATGGGCTTGTTTGCCTAGGACAAAGTTTGGGTGGTTTGCCTCGTGGCATGTGCTCATTTGGCATTGGACTAATGCTTGGGGGCCCATATTGGGTGCTGGAAACGTTCAGGAAAGGCGAAATACCTGGTGCGATGGCAAATGGTTCTTCCTCCTTGGTCTGCTAGACCACTCATGCATGTGTTTTGGGCTCTTAGTCTGGTAAACAACACTTAGGCTGTGGTGTTGACCATTATAACACGAGCTTTGAGCTGCGTGGAAAATGTTTTTGGGGCCGCTAAAGCTAATACAATCAACATGTGTCCACATGATCGGGGTTCACCTTTGTTAGCACATGCCCAACCTGTGTTATAATAGGAGCTTTGAATTAGGGCACCGACTTACACCAAAGCATGAGGGGGAAAAGGGCATGACTTATGTCAAATGTTGTAGTTGCAAGTGCTATGGTAGACAACTATGCAAAATGCAGAAACATGCACTTGGCGTGGGAACTATTTGATTTCATGCTTAAAAGAAATGCGGCCTCATGGACAGCAATGGGTGCAGGATATGCTCAAAATGGGTTGTTGAAAAGGGCTTGAAACCCCTCAAGCAAATGCATGGTAGTTTTAAGCCAAATCCCTCAACCTTTGCCCACATTCTCCTAGCTTGCGTTAAACAAGGAGTTGTGGGGCAGGTCTGACACAACACGCCTTGCATAGTGGTAGCCTTTATTTACAAATTGTTTCACAAAGCATTACCAATAATCTTTATAAGAACATTGTTTCTTTTGTAATGCAAGAACTGATTTGCATCTCTCACAAAAATTTGTCTTGCAACAATCTTGGAGATGAACTTGGTTTTAGTGGGGCAGTCAACGCATACTCGAAGGTTCTTAATTTCTCTAAGAGTTTTCCCAACGACATGTTTAACAGTCCAAATGCTATTGCCAACTCCTCATTATGGTGGTAGAGGAATATTGCTTTTCCCTCCTGGCCCATGTCATTCAATACATGTTTTGAATCTGGAAACCGCATCCTGCTTGTGAACTGCTACATAGATATTTCATAAAAGAACATAACTTGTAGTAGGTGGAGGAACCAACTCTGGAAGAAGAGTCACTGTAAATAATTGTAAAGCCAAATTCCGCAACCTTTGCGAGAAGCCTAGCTGCCTGTGCCAAAATGGGGAGCTTTGGAGAAGGGTATGGGCATTCAAACAAATTTTGAAAGTTGATTTTTATCAAAATGAGGAAACACATGCAATGCACGAAAATTGGTTGACAAATGCTCGTGGTGAACTTGTAGCTTGTGCGCATTCAAACTAGCTTGGAGCACCTCGTGCACCTCTTCATCGGCTAACAAACATGGTTCTCCCTCTTATTTTCTAGTGTTAGTTTTTCATTCATAATTGTATCGAAAATTTAAATCAAATGACGTATATGTTTTGGTTAAATAAAATGACTTATGTCGCTCAAAACGTCAAAAGTTACATTATTTCCTCACAACCAAAATGGCCTTTTTTTGAATGTTAACCTTGCACTTGGAACATGATTCGAGATGAATTGATAACTTAGATGAGTCAACTTGGAAGATGTAGCCTTCATTTGCCAATTGAACGTTAGATTTCATTTAAACACTCCTTCAAGCACCTTGCAAATGTCAATAATGATGTTTTAAAATGACAGGTAAAATGCCTTATTGACTCTCGTAGTGGAGATGTCGGCTTTTGATTGTTTTCCCTGGTGACATGGAATGTCATGTTAAACCTTAACCCAACTTTGGATGATCGTTTGATCATTTAATGACATGCGTTTCTGAGCCCAATTGGCTGTTTCATAGCTTGGGACATCTGCCAAAAGTTAGAAATTCGTTTAGGTTTTGTCTCGTGGTTTGGGGATCCGTGTTGTGAAACGAATATCTACCACCACATTACCCCTAGAGTTTCACCATGACAATCGTAATCAACCTTTAGTTTCGAGAAGATTGCTTTAGGAGCTAGTCTTGTAAGCAGGTTTTGTAGGCCACTTGTCGTTGTAATATCCCCTTCTAAAATAAGTTAGGAATTAATACAAATGTGATCACACACACCTGAAAATAATTAATTTTCAAACCCTAACTGCTGCAAACTTCAAAAATTCATATGTTTGGCTAGGGAAGTCCAAATGAGCTGAAATTTTGGATAGTAGACCATAAAAATATGAGGAACAATATGCAAAAATCAGATTTTGCACAGCCAACCCGAAACCCTAATTTTGACCTAAAAAGTAGGTCGCCCAACACTTTTAGGGCACAAAAACTACTCCAAAAATTATGAAATCACGCTCTCCTTATTCCTCCTAATTTCTACAATCACATTCAATATTAAATCAACCCCAAAACTACAGATCTGAAATAAATACTAATTTATAATAACTGAGAAGCATGCAAACAGCTGAAATCTGTTAAAATTGGTAACTCCTTCAATATTCCATGTTTTCTCTTCAAATAAAACGCAAATAGTTCTATAAATTAAGATCTTTCCGCAGAAATACAGATCTGAATTTTATGATTAACTGAAATCCCTCCAAAACAACCCCCAAAGTCCCCAAACCAGTCGCTAGGGTTTGAGTAAATGACATAAATGATTTCCGGCACTCAATAGCCCTTCAATACACTTAAAACAGCTGCCCAAACTCAACAAAAATAAGCCAACATAGATCAGATTTTGAATAAGGCTTGTTCACCCTTAAAACATGCTAAAAGATGCCCTATTCAAGTTGCCATTGTTAGAATAAAACCAGCAATAACCAACAGATCTAAAACACCATAAAACCCTTCATCATATTCAATAACATGCAGATTTTACTCTCAATAAAAGGCGCCAAAGCTAGAAAGAGAATCACCAACAAGTAGATTTGCAAATCTAATGAAAATACTTCGATTGAATATCAAAACCAGCTCACTAACTTCCCACGCAAGAGAGAGAGAGAGAGAGAGAGAGAGAAATCATCAATGGGCATACATCCCAACTCCAAGCATGGAGCATAAAATAAATATCATCATAACATGAGTCTAACGATGATCTTAGCACTCCTTTTATAAGCAAGGAGGCACAAAATTCGAAATCCCTAGGAGAGGGAAATTATTAAATAAAAGAAGTTTATTTCCCTTAGGTGTGGTGTCCCCTTTTAAAAAGGGTGATTTTAATATTTAAAAGCCACCTAATTATTATTTAATTAGTTCCCCTTTTTAATTTGCATTTTGGGAATTTAATTAAATAATTAAATACATTACTTGCTCCATAAATATTAAATAATTAAATAAATATTGCTTTATAATGTCAAATAATTAAAATCACTCTCCAGGCAATATTATCTAATTATTTAATATTTTTTTCCCCTTGCAACATCCCTAAAGCCCACGGGGAATGATAGGCTAAGGGTCTTCAAAAATGGGGACATTACAGTCGTTCTGCAGCAATAACGAATTGGTGCATCACAAATTTAACTCTGGTTGCTAGAAATGAATTTCGTCGATTCCGAGGGTTTTTCTGTATATTGGGGGGTAACGGAATGTGTGTTTGAGTCTTGGACATTGGTTTTCAAACTCAGTTTCATAGCCAGTATGGCTAAATTGGTCACTTTTGTAAACTTGCAACAATAACAAGAAATTTGTTGTGGGACCCCTTTTAAGCCTAATAATTGATTGGGAAACTTTTGGACACTATCACGACTGTATTGAACCTCTATTTGTTACTTGTATTGACAAAATTGCTTGTGAGAAATATGGTGTTTTTTCCTCCTCTCTCTCTCTCTCTTTAAAGCTGAAAATGCAATGAAACTTGAGATGTATTCCTAACCCTCTCTAACTGCATGCAAAGATTTTGATGTCTATGTGAATGGAAGATATGCATACATAGACTGTGTTAGATGGTAGGAGTTTTCCATGCTAGCTTCTAGGGCTAACCAAGCTTTTGGTTGTAGGTACATTGAACAAAAGGACTCGGTAGCAATATTACGTTGTTTTGTAGTTGCATTGTTATATATAAATGTATGTAGTTGCTATTGAAATTGGGACCTCATGTAGGTAATGATTAATGAAAATATCATTGTTGTATTATTTCAAGTGAGAACCACATTTCTATTTGTGAGGAAATTATAATGGTACAATATTTGTAATTTAGTTGACTGATATGCTTGTATGATTAGAAATATGCATTCTAAAGTAACAATAGACAGCTGTGGAAAGTAAAGGGTGTTGGCCTGATTGTAAGAGAATATTGTGGTAACTTGAATAATGGAAAGAAAGATAACGTCACCATTTTGTGAAGGAATAATATTTTTGATCTAATGGTGTGTCTATAGATGATATTGTAACATAGAAAAGGAAACTACATGCTTGGAACTAAACTTTATTATAACCATTGCTAGGTCATGTAATAACATTTATATTACTGGTTTTACGTATTGCATAGTACAGAGTTGGATCTTTGTATGATTAAAGAAACTAACCTAAGTATCTAATTAGTGAATGTAGTGACAAATAGTCATATGTATTCGAGTTGTGCACCATCTTAAGGGTATTTGCTCGTATCTATGAAGGGTTATACTTATTAGGATGTGTAAATTGAGCTTCCTTGTAAATTAGGGTGTAAAAGAAATTAATTAACCAAAAGAGACACAAGTAAGTGGGTCACACGAACACTGCACACCTTGTTAAAAGATCCAATCATTTATCATGATAATCATGCAAAACCCTTCTTCTCTCGTATTTTTTTTGAAACTAAAGTAGTTGTTTGTGTGCATTTAAGTACATTTAGCGTGATGACCAAGTAGTATCATGTTCTTTTAAAGTGAACTAAGAAGCAATGAAAGGATATAATTTCATGATTATCATA
This sequence comes from Taxus chinensis, assembly GCA_019776745.2. Taxonomy (NCBI): domain Eukaryota; kingdom Viridiplantae; phylum Streptophyta; class Pinopsida; order Cupressales; family Taxaceae; genus Taxus; species Taxus chinensis. The sequence continues at coordinate 444,454,996 of CM034151.1, read as the reverse complement.
GGAAAATATATAGCAATGTATAATGGTAATACTACTATAACATACTCACTTGAAGGTGGCCCAATTGAAGACAAAGAATTTGAATATCATACAAAATAGGATAGCTAACATCTACATTCCCACCATGAACATTGAGGATACTTACAGTGTGTGTTCAAGATACAATTGTCAGAGTCAATCCCTTAACCCACAAATCTGTTGAAGGAAGGTTTGGGTCAAAGATCTTATTCCAAAAATAAACTTGTTTTGGTGGCTTACTATGCAAAACAAAATTCTCACTGTGGATAACATAATAAGAAAGGGGCAAATGATTCCCAACAGGTACATTCTATGCAAATATGCGGAGGAAAGTGTTAATCATTTGTTCATCCAATGTCATTTTGCCAATACTGTGTGGGGTCTCATTTTTGACAAAATGGGGTTGAAGTGGGTTCTTCCTTCTTCTTTGACAGATCTATGGACACATAGGTTTTTTCAATGTAAATTCACTTCTGTAAGACTTCTATGGGAGATAATTTTGCCTCACACAGTTTGGGCCATTTGGAAAGAAAGAAACAGAATTTTTTTTGAAGAGGCTAACCTACATGTTAACATGGTTTTCAAAAAGCTTGTACTGCTGATCATAGAAAAATTGAAGTCCTCTATTTCTTCTAGTAAAGGAAGCATGAATGATGATGATGCTAATTTCCTCAGCAAATGGAGTATACAATTTGAGCAGGATGATAATCAATCTATTTGTAGATCTCTTAGACAACAGACAAATTGGAATCATCCTCCTGAGGGGAGGGTGAAGCTCAATTTCGATGGAGTTGCTAAAGGAAATCCAAGCAAAGCTAGGGGTGATGATGCTATTAGAGACAACAATGGGGATTTATTGCCGGCCTATGCTGGGAACTTGGGGTCCCAAACAAATCACTATGCTGAAGCTATGGTAGCTCTTTGAGGCCTACAATTGGCCAAGCAACTTAATTTGAGTAACCTTTGGGTGGAGGGAGATTCTTCGAATATAATTAATTGCCTCCAAAAGAACCATTCCATGCAAGCCAAAGTACGAGATCCATCACGTAGGTCAAGGACGAATAAGCCACGCAGGGGAGGTAGTACACACAGGTCCAAAACTGACCACACACACAAAACTGTTAGCACATTTTGTTTTCCTACGCAGAGCCAAAAGCAACAACACTCGGGCCACGCAGGAGAAAGATCAAACAAACCACGCAGCCAGAGGAAGATTTGCCCATGCAGACAATAAAGAAAAGACCACGCCAGCGGTCAAGGGAGGAGTAAAACAGCCACGCAGGGAGTTAGTAGACTACGCATTGGCCATATAGCTGTCCACACTAGTCAAAGCAAGAGCCCACGTAGTTAGGAATATAGACAAAACAACCAAACCAATAGGCTGCCCATGCAAAAACAGGTCATGCCCAACACGTGATCCTCCTCCTGAGCATGAAGGACCAACGAAAAACCAAGCTACTGTGATAGTATTTTAGTGCCTGTGTTTTCTTGTATTCAAGACCTGACCTTTTGGATGGGGATCAAAGATTGCCACAGGGACTTCAGTTTATGTTACATGCAAAAACATTGATGTAAGGGAGAGATCATGCATGATCAAACCCGTAAAAAAAATCAAAACGAGATATTTTTATTGCCTCCAAAATCAAGTTTCATCCCGAATTGATCCGAGCTCCATATCAAGCTCATATTGCCACTTCATAAAAGTTTTAACCCGGAAATTGCTCGGCTTTAGTTAAAAAATAATAATAATAATAAACAAAGAGCCATATTTTTTCTTACGGTTACGGTGGTCTGGAGACTAAGACACGACACCATTTTGCGTGCTTGCTTTGTTTTTCCTTCAAAATTCGTAATGGCCGAAAAACCTAACAAATCTATGGGAAAGTCAAAGAAACCCGTAGAAAGGTCAAACAAATCCGCACTTAAATATGAATTCCAAGGGATCATTCCTCCTATCAAATATGAGTATGAAAATATCACTGACACCGATCTTGGCCACATCAACGTAACACAATTTTGTGATCGGGTGAAAACCGAGGGGAAAACCATCTTCTCGAATAGACTCTATCATAGTGATCTACCTCAAGCAACAACTTTTCTTGTTTTAGTGCAATGCCCTGAGCTAGTCATTATCTGCGCAAAACATTATGATCCCGAAAGGCAAGGAATCTTCAAGGATAATTGTGAGCCTTTCCTTTTGATCACACCACAACACATTGAAGAATTTCTCAACATCCCCGATTTCCCTGAGAATGTTGACATCACTCAAAAGTAAGCACAAGAGTTTTGGGATGAAGAACCCCTCAGGTGGACCAAGATGGTCAACAACAATTGGCTAGTGACCAAGAGGACTCGTGTTGACCGGTTTCCCAAGGAATTGTATCACATTGAATTTGTGGAGGAAATCGGTGATATAATCACCCTTTTGAGCCGAGTCTTCGGTCTCCCCTCTGCCAGGTTTTTTACCCATGGATGTATCAGTTCATCTGCATCATCAGTGACACTTTTCACAAACAGTTGATTGAGGTGAAGATGACTGGGCATTTCTACATGACATCAACCCTACCCTATGTGGTGGCCAAAAGGAAGATGTTTTCAGGGTTAGAGACGAAAGGCATCATGGGTCCATCAAATAGTGTTTTCCACTATTATCCGCAATTGAGTTTCAAAAATAGCTCTCATCACTTCAGGAGAGTTAATGATGCTTTCACCTTCCACGTGATTAGAAACTTGAATAGTAATCCGGAAGAAAGATTCTCCAAGGATGCCATGGCGGTCATTTCTTAGTGGGGAACATGGTTCATTCAGTTCCCATCCTTTTCCTACATTCGCGTGAGCGGATTTGTAGGCACTCCATGAAAGCTTCCCAAGTATGTCATTGATAAGTGGGCATTAATGGAGCTTGCACGACAACTTTTCCAAGTTCATTGTCTTCTTAGTGACAAACACCGTTCATGCATTCACTTCCCAATCCAAATTGGGGAATATCAATGCCTGAATCTCTTCAGTGCACAACTCATGGAGAAGGACTTTGCTCTCTTTACCATACATCCATTTGTGGAGAGATCCAAATTTGACATCAATGGATTCATGCAAAAGACTCTCGGAGTGAAGTACCAGCACAACCCCACCATGGAAGACTTCTGGTCTGCCTGTTCAGATGAACACGAAGTAAGATGGCGAGAATTCTCCCGCATGACCCTTGCTTAAATCAAGGCCTTCCGCATCAGAGATCCTCCAGATTCATTAGTAGATGATGGTGAGGATTTGATTGATCCCTCTATGACGCCGTTGCCTTCACTCCATTGCCCAGAGTTAATTGGACCAAGAGAGATGAATTTTCTCTTGATAGCAAGAATCAACCGATTCTAGAAAGGAGCATAGCCTAGTATGAACGAGAACTTGTAAAGTTACCATCCATCCAAGTTCATACCCTAGGACCACAAAAATTGCCAACACGAGGAGGTCTCCAGTTGACTAAAACCTCTTCTCAGTCAATCTTTGTACCATCAACCCATACACATCAAGCAAGGAGAGAATGGTTGCCCAAATCCACTTCTCCAAAGAAGATGTCGCGAGGAGAAACATCCAAGAGTCCTGACCCTATTGAAGGAAGAGAATGTGTCTCGGGGTTTTCCACTTCGAGTAGCGACTCTACTCACGTTACTGATAGTTCAAGGAAGCTCATCACAAACACTATGCAGCCATGTCATGCACAAGAGTCTACTCAATTGCAAACGGTCCAAATATCAAATGCTTTTGAACCCTTAGTTCACGAAGAGGTTTCTCAAGGTTTCCCTGAGGTTCAGGAGGTTGATGTCGAAGTTATTTCCCCAAGCATTGAAGTCGTGGAAAGAACTCTTGTAGAATCCAGTGATGTCGAGAACGGTGTGAATGTTGCTTCAGACTTCAGGCTTATGTGTGCAGAATTGGTCATGGAGACTGTACGACAAAAAATCAACACGTGACCTTCGCACCCGACCTCTCGAGGTCGTGTCGAGATAGCTGGTGTGGAATGAATGTGAATGTGAGTGTAGTGACGGGGATCAAGCTAATTGGGCAATCTTATATCTTTAACACTCAATATCGGGATATGCGAGTCTAGGGCAAAGAATGCTCTCCTAACTTGAAGTGGTGTGATGACTCGGTCTGATATGATAGCTGCTCGGAGACTCCAATCAATGTCGAGCTCTGCCAAGATTCTATTTGTTGGTTGCTGAACACGTGGAAAGTGACCTGCGGGCGCCTTGTATGGATTCCCAGACAATGTCATGGAAGTAAGAACGAGAGACGTGGTGGAGCCACATGGATTTATGAGCTATTTTTTGGTTTAGTCCAGAAAGTCTTAGCCTGATCGGCTGCTATGTTCAGTAAGGAAAGTTGTGCAATAATGTCTGGTGGAAGTGGTAAAGATCTGAATACTAATGTACACAAACTAGTGTCGATGTCTAACTGGTTAGCAGGCCCGTTGGGTTGTGGGACCTAAGGATCACAACCAAAGACTTGTGGAGGCTGTGGCCCTTGTATGGTCATGTGCGTAATCAAACCCTGTTGCCAGGAGCAATTCAATAATCGCAGGCTTGATTATCAACGATGTTTGGCGTATTGAGTTGTTCTATTTTCTTAGCAAAAGTTGTAGGTGTGTGTAAGACCCTCAAACGTGATGTTGGTTTATCAATGTGTCCAACCTGAGAGGGTTGGCTTGTTGGTCTTGTGGGACCAATGATCACAACTATACGTTTTTTCTTGTTGTGGACCGTTGATGGTCATACAGAATGAAACAAAGTGATTTTGATAAGCAAACTAATTACTGAAGGAAATCTAATCGATGTTTTTGGAGTTTTCACAATATATCTAGTCAAAGCAATAAAAGCAAACTAATTCATCAAAGGAAATCTTTTTGATCTTTTCTATTTTTTAAGCAATGCATTCTAATCAAATAAATAAACTAAAGACAAGTAATCAGCCGGATGTGGCTGGTTACTTGTGCGAATATGTGAATCTAATCTAAAACAAATAACCTAATCCAATCAAAACCCTTCAAACCCTACCTCAGAGGTGAAGAACAAATCATGACCCTGAAAGGGTTATTGTTCCCCACAACTTTCCTGGCAATGTTAAAGAGCAAACTTTCTAATGATTTGATCCACTTGTGATTGCCTAACCTATTGAAATGAACGATTTTCTACTCTATTTGATATGTAATTGAAACTAGTGATTTGAAATTGATAATTTAACAAATAAAACAAACAAGACACAATTCCAACATGGATAAGCAAGAGCTTTGGCAAATCTGGTTGTATATGTATCTGGCCCCTCAGTTTGTTCCTTTCTTTCTCCGAGTGTTCATATGAGTCCAAGGGATTGGGAATGCAATAACGACAGCAGGAGGATGGTGCTTGAGCAATGGCAACTTGAAGGCAGTCTGGATGCAATGCAAGTAAAAGAGAGATAACACAAGAGATTTGAGCTTGGCTATGCAATTCCTAACAAGATTGTGGTAGCAATACAACGCAAGATACACAGTAAAATTCATCTAGGCACGTTTGCTTGATAGTTCAAGCATGGAAGCTCATCATAAACACTACTTGCCATGTCATGCACAAGAGTTTACTCAAGGTAAGTGGTCCAAATACCAAAGCGCTCCTAAACCCCTAGTTCAGAAGATGTTTCTCAAGGTCTCCCTGAGGTTCAAGAGGTCAATGTCGAAGTTATTTCCTCAGGGATTGAAGTTGTGGAAAGAACTCTTGTAAAATCCAATGATATCGGGAACAATGTGAATCGTTGCTTAAGAACTCACAGGCTTCTATGTGTATAATTGGTCAAGGAGACCCCTTCTTGGGTTGATTGTGAAGTCAAGAAAAGAAAGAGGGTTGTCAAGGTGATCAATATTGACTTTGATGCCCTTTCCAAGCTTTCAAATGATGTCATCCCCAAGAAGCCTAAAGTGTTCTCAAGAATAATGGTGGATGGAGATGGAAACAAATTTGCAGATCTTGTCCATTCCCCAAGTCGAGAAGGAGCGTAATGCCATGACACCTTTCTGACTATGAAGTATCCAGACTTGGACTTGGGAAGTCTACATTGGAAAGAGACATGGAAATGGCCCAAGATTCCATGGATATTATGTTAAGAAGGCTTGAGAAATATAAATCTCAGAATTCTCAACTCAAGGCCAAAAAGAATCAGTTGGTGAATTATGTTCAACATCTGATAAATCCAATATCCTCCACTTTCCCAGTACCTGATGCAGTGGCTGACCCCCGATGAAGAAACACTCAATCTTTCGAAGGAGGTAAACACTTTGGGCCATGTCACTAAATACTGGCTTTCGGAAATTCTCATCTTTGGGAGAGAGACAATCAAAGCAGTCGTAAAGCTCCATGAAGACATTAGTGCATACCTAGATCCAATCCTTTCTTTTAAGGAATATTTTGCTTCTAGCATATCAAATCTGGATGAGATATTGCCTAGTCTACAAGAGATGACGAGTATGGAATCTATAATTCTAGCCATTGAGGGGATCCTTGAATTTGAATGCCAAGGGACACGTGCTTTCTATGGTGTTTACATCTCAAGTCACAGTCTAAGACGCTTCTCGAAAGATTCCATGATTCATTACAAGAGCATATGCAGTGAAGCCTTCACTTCACTCGCCTCAATTCATGAGTTCATAGCTGAAATCCCTTGTGATTTTGTGGACGAGCATAATCAAAGGCATTCATCAGAACATGTTGAGGAACAATTCCCACAATTGTTTAAGGACATGTACATTCCTGCCATCAACTTCTCCTCTACTTCAATGGAACGTTGTATCAAATTGAGGAACCTGTTTGAGGATGCTCAATCAAAAATGATCCACCTAATAATATGTCAGGTAGGATTTTGGAATCGCAGGTGTTCTGCGAGGTTGTGCTTCAACCGAGTGAACCTCCTAAAGAAGAGAATATGTTTGAGACATTGGAAAGGTTCAAATATTTTCAATTGGCAAAGGTGACAGATCCTAATTTCACCAATGGGATGAGGAGATAGCATTCTGGTATCTAACGAAGTGGGAGAGTCCATTTCTCATACGATTGAGATAGGCATACCCCACTTTAATGGATAAGGCACTGGGTCTTGTTTTATGTTTTAAAATGATATTTTAAAGTGATGTTATTGTTAAACTCACTTTTAGCAGACTTTTGATCACTTAAGTGATTTCTAATTTCAAGTTACTTTTTGAAGTTAGTTGAAAAAGTCAAAGTCACTTAAGGTGCCCTAATTTGATGTTCATGTAAACCCTAACTACCTTGTAACCAACTTTTGGGTTATAAAAGGAAGTTAGGGGCTCATTTGTAAGGGTGACTTTGAGAGAGGAGAAGAAAATACTTTTGTGCAAGATTTGTTTCAAGAAATAAAATTTGTGTTCTTTTGTGAAGACATTTTGAAGAGTTAATGAAATATGAACTTTGTGTCCCATTCATTATCTCTTGTAGCATTTGATGTTCTTATGTTCATTAGATGTTAGTGTTTAAATCTTGCATGCAAATGCTATCTTTGATCTTATTGTGAACATTATTAATCTGTTATTGTGCACAGTGATCAAGCTCTGATATCTACTTACTCATGTGTGTTCCCTTTCATTTATTCTTGTTTAGCTGATTCAAACTCTGTTTCATTTGAGTTAGTTATTCATTGTTCCTATTCTTCTCTATGCAATATTAGGCTCTATTTTTACCTAACTATTGTATGCTCCTTCCATCCATTCCTTTCCATTTCTTTCCTTCATTCCATTCCATTTCCCTCATTCACACTTCTTTCCATTTGATGTCCCAAAACACCCCCCACATACAATTTTGAATGTATAGATGTAAATATAGTTTTGGTTTTCAATAAAGGCAACCTCACCTTCATTGAGGAGGGACTTTGTCCCCTGACTGTTGCATGTCATTTGCATGCGTGCAAATCCATTTGCTAACAAGAAGATATCAGCTCCACTAGAGTTCTTAGAAGCAACACAAGCAAAGGGAAAAACATTGATGGCCCTAGCTTGACCCATGACAACTCACAACATGGCCAGCTAGATGTTTGCTGAGCCTAGGCAAGAAAGGTGAGAAGGAGACCAAGTTCTCTATTCAGAATGAGTTGGATAATCAAAAGGAAGTTATTAAAGGGATGAGAAAGGACATCAAAGGGATCAAAGGTTGCATCAAGGATCTCATTAACAACAAGGCAGACAAAGACAATCAAAACTTGGAAGAGGTGAGAGATAAGATGAATGAGGTGGAGAACAAATGCAATCTTCTCTCGGATGGCTTTCTTCTCCAAACTGGCCCTTTTAAGAAATATTGCGAATGAGCTCAACAAGGGAAACAAAGTAATTAGCAGAGACAATGAGAGAAAAAAGGAAGTGGATAAGAGAGACCAGTATATCAAGGACCTTATTCAACTTTCCACTCAAATGCACAATCAAAACTGATCACTGTGATGTTTTTTGTATTTTGGTTGGTTTCGGGCTGGTTTTGGGCTACACTTGGGCTGTAAATGGTTTGTAATTGGGCTGGTTTTGTGTTAATTTCACCAGCTTTTTTAGATGTTGCTCTTGTTTTGCTCTATGTATTTGAAATTGCTATATATGGATTATAGATCCTTTTTGTAACAGGGTAGGGCCCCTGACAAACCCTTTAGTCACCTATTGTCTAAAAATACTACTGTAACATTTTTGGTAACAAATGGAAATAACGTGGAACCCTTCTCAGAAATGTAAATGGTCATCCCTTTTGGATCTAAGTAAAAACCCCGAGTGTATGATGTGAAAGGAATTGATAGATTTCCAAGTCCTTTTATGTCATTCCCAATAAGAAGGGATCAAACAATGTAAATCTTATAATGTTGCAATGTAACGAACCGTTACACCAAAACCTCGAGGCATTAGTGAAATCCGCACATGAGGATCATAACATCCCACCATGCTTCCGTAGCCCGGACCCCAGGCTAGATTTGCGCCCGTATAGTGGGACCCCGCCCTGCCCTATATGAGCCCCGGGCGAACACTGCAATGCCGGCGTAGCTACCCGTGCCGGGACTTGAACCTGGGTGGTCGCTCTGATACCAAATGTAACAAACCGTTACACCAAAACCTCGAGGCGTTAGTGAAATCCGCACATGAGGATCATAACATCCATGCTACGCCCTTAACTTATTGCTTGTTTTAGGATATGAGTAGCCGACTTGTGGCTTACCATATCATTTTATTATATCATTTATACTTTCTCATGCTTAATAGGTTGGCCTTGGTGATGGCCATAGCATATGAATAGTATATATAGGGGATTATAGGTAGTATTTGATTATCATTTAAGCATTTGAGTCTTATTATATGGTTTGGAGGTTGCCCCCTCGAAGTGGCGAAGCTATTCTAATTGCATATTGAGATCATTATTCTGAAATATTGTGTTATTTGGTGTTCTATTGTTGCTCTTAATCTAAATTATACAAGTAATTTCATTACAAGTGGTATCAGAGCTGCGATCTGGGCCGAAATTAGGGCAAAAACCCTAAGTTTTTGTTTCCGCCACATATTGCGAACCAGAGCGAATTGGTGGGAGATATTTTTACCAGAGTTCTGAAGCATTTCAAGTAAGGTTCCTTGAAAATTTCAGACTTTTCTGATTTATTTTGCAAAAGTTATTACAAATTTATGGTTTTTCATAAAATCGCTCCCTAGGGTGCAAATTGTGGAAAATTTTCAAGTTCTTTACATTTTCAGAAAGCTCCCAAAAAATAAGTATTAGTATCTTCTCTGTGTTTTATCCTGTTCGGCCGAAATAGTATCGAAACCCTAAACCCTAAGGTTTGATCATGACGAGGCCTTCCACAAGAGCAAAAGAGAATCCGGTTACTCCGGGTAAAACCCCAGATAAATATGGGGTAGTAATTGAAGAGATGGAGTCAGAAGGGGTAAATACAGATTCCTCAGCACTAGGGTTTACCTCAGTTGATCATAAGGTGAGCCAACTTGAGTATGAGTTGCGAAATGTACAATCTGAGATGGCCTCTAAAGGAGACATAGCCCAAATCAATCATCAATTAGATGATATCATGCAACATGTAAAGGGTAACCACTATGGCCCAAATCCAGCCCATATCAACCAAGGAGGACCTTCCCTTCAAAATCATGGACAAACTAACCATATTGGGTCACTTTTCTAGTCCCATCAGAATCAAACTTATTCGCAACCACAAAACATGATGCCGAAAGTGGATATGCACAAATTTGATGGTAAGGATCCCCTGAATTGGATAAATCAAATGGAGAACTTCTTTGGGTTACATCAAACACCATCAGGACAAAAGGTGACATTAGCATCCCTATATCTTGAACCCGACCAATTTGTTTGGTATCGTTGGTTATGTGCTCAGAGGCAGAAGAATGGTCTAGGTGTCACTTGGACAATTTTTACCGAGGAGTTGCAATTGCACTATAGTTCCAGTGTTTTAGAGAACTACTTTAGTCAATTAACAAAGTTACGGCAAACAAGATCAGTCAAAGATTCTGTGCATCAATTCCAAAACCTATCCTTAAGGGTGGAGAATATTCCAGAAGAGAATCTGAATGACCTGTTTCTTGGGGGTCTTAAGGACCACATCGAGCATGAGGTACGTATGTTTAATCCAATCAAGCTTTCTGATTCTATTATCATGGCACGTCGTGCAGAGGAAAAAGTTCTTTGTAGTAGGAGGCCACCTTTCATTAACACCAGAGACCGTAGTATCTCTTCCCCTTCATTTGCTAGGCCAATTAGACTGACTCCTCAACAAATGGAAGAAAAGAGAGCAAAAGGATTATGTTTTAACTGTGATAGCAAAAATGGATCGGGACATAAATGTGCTGAGAAGAAGTTGTTCTATATTGACGGAGGTAATGAGGATGATGAGGAAGCTGGAATTATAGGAGAGGCCGAGGAACCAGTAGAAGATGTAGTAGAGGATCACCAACCTACAATTTCTTACCATGCATTGTCAGGTATTAGTACTCCTCAAACACTCAAGGTTATTTGGCTATCTCAAAAAACAGAAGGTGACGGTGTTGATTGACTCGGGGAGTACTCATAACTAAATAAATAGTAAGTTAGTTGCCCGCCTCAATTTTTTTATTTACCCAGCTCCAGAAATGCAAGTTATGATTGCGGATGGTGGGACAGTCAAGTGCACAGGAAAGTGCCATAGTATCAAGCTTTCCATGGGAGACTACATGTTAGACTCACCTATGTTTGCTATTTCTATGCGAGGGGCAGATATTGTTTTGGGGGTCCAATGGCTCACAACCTTAGGTACTATAGAGATGAATTTCCAAGAATTGTTCATGCGATTTCATTCAGATGGAAGGACAATACAATTGAATGGGATGGTAGCTAAGTCTCCACAGATTATTAGCTCTCATCAGATGTAGAAGGTTCTCAGAAAAGGAGTGGATGGCTTTATAGCAAAGCTATTTTCCATAGAAGTACAAAATACAGAGTCTTCAATGCCACCCGATCTTCAAAAGATTGTGGATGCTCACTCATGTATTTTTGATGCAATTCCAAAGGGACTACCACCAGTTAGGGATCATGATCATGCCATTCAGTTGATTCCAGGGAGCCAAACACCTAACATCAAACCATACAGATACCCATATTCCCAGAAAAGTGAGATCGAGAAAATGGTGGAGGAAATGTTGAAGGCAGGTATCATCAGGGATAGCCAGAGTGCATATTCTTCACCAGTGGTCATGGTACGTAAGAAGGATGAAACATGGAGGATGTGTCCAGATTATCGAGAACTCAACAAGTACACCATCAAAGATAAGTTTCCTATTCCAGTAATTAATGATTTACTTGATGAATTGCATGGTGCTGTTTATTTCACAAAATTAGATCTTCGTTCGGGGTACCATCAAATTAGGATAAAAGAGGAAGATGTTCATAAAACGGCTTTTAGGACTCATGAGGGCCATTGTGAGTTTTTGGTAATGCCTTTTGGTCTTACAAATGCGCCCTCAACCTTTCAAAGCTTGATGAACACTATTTTTAGGCCGTTTTTAAGGAAATTTGTATTAGTTTTCTTTGATGACATATTGATTTATAGTAAGACATGGGAAGAACACTTACAACATGTAAATAACGTGTTGGAAGTTTTGGAGAAACATACTCTGTATGCAAAGCCATCCAAATGTTCTTTTGGTGTACAAGAGGTAGAGTACTTGGGTCATATTGTATCCCATGAAGGCGTCAAAGTTGATCCTCAAAAGATCAAAGCTATGGTGGAATGGCCAAGGCTCAAAAATCTTCGTGGGTTCCTAGGACTAACAGGGTACTACAGAAGATTTGTGTGGGGATATAGTAGAATAACAACTCCACTCACTGCATTGCTAAAGAAGGATGCCTTCCATTGGACAGACATAGCCACAAAATCCTTTGACCAGCTGAAGGAAGCCATGTGCAGCACCCCAGTTTTGGCTACTCCCAACTTCTCAAAAACCTTCATTGTTGAATGTGACGCTTCAGGATCAGGATTGGGAGCAGTTCTAATGCAGGAAGGAAGACCAATTGCATTTGAGAGTCGCCAATTCAAAGGAAAAGATCTGCTCAAACCTGTCTATGAGAAAGAAATGATGGCTATTCTTCATGCGGTCAAGCAATGGAGGCCCTATCTCATGGGTAGACACTTCAAGGTAAAAACTGATCATGATAGTCTCAAATACTTTTTGGAGCAAAGGTTATCATCTTAGGAACAACAAAAGTGGGTAACAAAAATGTTGGGTTATGATTTTGAAATCATATACAAAAAGGGTAAAGAAAATGTTGTAGTTGATGCGTTGTCCAGAAGGAATACATCCGCAGATGCCTTACTATGTGGAATGTCCATGTTGACGGCCGATTGGGTGGATGAAGCAAGATTGGAATGGAATCAAGATAAGGATACACAATCTCTAATACAGAATATCAAACAAGGATCTATGACATCTAACAAATTTGAGTGGAAAGGTAATGCCCTATGGTACAAGGATAGGTTATACTTGAGTAAAGATTCTGAGTTGAAGCATAAGATTCTTGCAGAGCTACATGCCTCACCGGTTGGAGGACACTCTGGGTTTTTAAAGATATATCATAGAATAAAAAGAGAATTCTTTTGGGAAGGACTCAAGGGGGATGTAGAAAAGTTTGTATCAGAGTGTTTAGTTTGCCAACAAAACAAAGGGGAAACAATTAAGACCCTAGGTCTGTTGCAACCCTTACCAATTCCTAGCCAGAGAAGGGAGGAGGTCTCCATGGATTTCATCACCGGATTGCCTTGTTCAGAGGGTAAGAATGTTATCTTCGTGATTGTGGATAGGATCACAAAATATGCCCATTTTTGTGCCCTATCACATCCATTTGCAGTCAGTATAGCCGCAACTATTTTTTTGGAGACCGTTCAAAGGCTACATGTAACCCCAAAGATAATTGTAAGTGATCGTGATCCTATTTTCACAAGTAATTTTTTGGACGGAATTATTTTCATGTTTGGGTACTCAGCTAGCTCACAGTTCATCTTATCATCCTCAAACTGATGGGCAAACAGAAGTGGTCAACAAATGCTTAGAGGGGTATTTACGTTGTTTTGTATCAGATAAGCAGGAAAGGTGGATTAAATGGCTACCACTAGCAGAATGGTGGTATAACACACTTTTCATACCTCTTCTCAAATGACCCCATTTTTAGCATTATACGGTTACCGTCCACCTTCTATCACTTCCTCCTTGAGGGTGCAAATTAAGGTCAGAGATGTTGAGGAACACATTCAACATCAACAACAGGTTTTGGCTAGTTTGAAGGAGAATTTAGCATTAGCACAAAACAGGATGAAACAACAAGTAGATCAACACCGTAGTGAAAGACATTTTGAAATTGGTGACTGGGTTTTTGTACGTCTCCAGCCTTACAAACAGATGTCCCTAAAGCAACAGAAAAAGGAAAACAAACTTGCTCCTAAATATTATGGCCCTTATCATCATTACATGCAACTATATCGTGAGACAATGTCACTACAAGAAATGAGGGACAATACTTTCATGTTTCAAAGTAGGGAGTTAGTCTCTCTTTTCAGTAGCTTCTGGTCCTGAGAGAGCATCCGATTCAATGGATGGGATTGTGGTCATCGTAACATGGGGAAACATTGTGTCGTTTCAAAGTCTCACTCTTGTGCTAAGTTGAGCATCCCCTTCTTACCTAATTAAGAGAAGGATATAAATTGTGATTGTACCTACCTAATGTATCTACAAAACACCTTGGTAGGAGGTGCATGGGACCTCATGAAAGGTGTTTTGAGTTATATTCTTCTCCTTCTGTATAGTGGGATTGCATGTGACCTAGAATTCGTAGAAGAATGGTGCTCATGAAACCTATTATGGGTTAAGCAACTCAATTGTGAACATCTCACTACCTGAGCGATGACTAGTGTGCATTTTGGGTCATGCCGAAGTTGCACACACTTGGATCTAGCCTTTTTTTGTAAAGAATTGAAGTTGAATTATTTGTTTGAAAGAAGTAATGAGAACAAAATATGGAAACTAACACATGATTGAACCCTAGAATGAAATGAACCTCGTATGAAATGTGGCATTGTGTGTCATAAAGATAGTAATTGTGTTTCCTCAAATGAAATACTTCTTAAGTAACAAAACACAATGCATACAAAAGTAAAATTGTAAACCACGTGTTTATTGGATTATTGCAACTATGATTGTTAGCGTTTATGTGGGCCCAATGTTGTGTCTTGTAATCAATGCAAGTGTAGTAAGTGATGTGTCAATCAATATAAAATAAAATAATTTTTTTTGGCTTTTGCATTTTGAGTTGTAAATTTTGTGGTGTTACAGAAGACAAATTCGGAAACCATACTCACGCTTAGACCAACATTCGCTCTATCAAGACATGAACAGGTGTAAGAGTTTGAGGAAATTGTTGTAGAGCAACGAGGGACGCAATGCCATTGGACGCGCAAGAAGTGAGCATTAACTCTAAGCAATGATTGAAAGATATATCTATTGATAAACAAATGGGGTCTACTTCATCTAGATGGAAAGAGTGCACATAGACATCAAACTTGGGATGAAACACAAAGTAGAAACAAGTAAACTAAAGCAATTGCATTAAAATGTTTTTAATGTCCTTCTACAAGGATCTTACCATAAGGTCTTTTAACTGGGTATTCATAGGAAAACCACAACTTACTCACGCTTAGACCAACATTCGCTCTATCAAGACATGAACAGGTGTAAGAGTTTGAGGAAATTGTTGTAGAGCAACGAGGGATGCAATGCCATTGGACGCGCAAGAAGTGAGCATTAACTCTAAGCAATGATTGAAAGATATAATTGAATGCATGGTAGCTATATTGATAAACAATTGGGGTCTACTTCATCTAGATGGAAAGAGTGCACATAGACATCAAACTTGGGATGAAACACAAAGTAGAAACAAGTAAACTAAAGCAATTGCATTAAAATGTTTTTAATGTCCTTCTACAAGGATCTTACCATAAGGTCTTTTAACTGGGTATTCATAGGAAAACCACAACTTACTTGCACACAATTACAAGTGTTACAATAAATGGCCTCAACCACCTGCTCATTGTAGATATGACAAATTGAATACATGGTAGCCACACAATCAAATCAAATTGAATGCCCTTTGGGCGATCTAGAAGAATATCATATTTGATATGAGGTCTGGTTCAAGTAGCATTCAATGCTATGTGAAGCGTATGGGTAACTTGAAGCACAAGTGAATCTTCATTAAATTTATACTGCACCTGCTCCTTGACATGGACAATCCAAAGAGATCTCCCCAACCTCTTTTGTTGACAAAGTGGACAAAATTTGGTACCTTGACATAAATGTTAGTTATAGGCACCGTTGTGTTAGAAATGATGGATTTGTTAACTTTTGCAATGAGTTTTGTTTTCTAGCAACCAGACATTGTGTTCTACGTGCTGTGCGCATTGGGATTTTAGAATTTTGCGTGCCCTTTGGAACTTCTGCGGGCGAGCCTCGAGTTTATGTGAAACACAAGAAAGCGTAAGGTTAGTATGGCGAAGGGAAAGTACACGGTTAAAATATTATTATGCCGCGCTTGCAATGCGCACGCTTGGCTAGCGTGTGTTTCTTTTATGTTTTGCGCGCTAGTTTGTGCACTCGTGGTATTTCATAGTTTGTGCATCGCAAATTATTGCACGCCCAACTATACGCACTACCTTCCTTAGGAGAATCTCTAACACTTTCTTTGCATAGCCTTTGATGTGTTGCGAATAATATAAATCTTGAGAAAACCAAGTGTTAGGCGTTAGATTTGCTCAAGTGGGCTCTATTTCATTCAATTTTACAATTTTGGTGAAGAATTACAAAGTCACAACTTGCACATAGTATATGGCGGGTTGATTGGCCAGTTTGGGCATCATAAAGCATTGGGAGGCCCCAAGACTCATGATATGGCCACACAATGATGCACGTGGGATTTCATTGAACGTGGGAGATTCGTGCAATGTTGTGGGGTTCAAGAAGGTAATGGCCAAGCCTATGGCAATGTGTGAGACACTGCGCATGACTATGCACCGACCACAGATTGAAGGTAATGGTGTGCGAGACTTACGATATTGCGCAATGACACTGCGCAGGGTGAAATGCACACTGCACGAAGGATGATTCAAAAAGGCCGTGTTGAAAGACACAAAGGGGCGTGCACAAAGCAAGAAGGCAACAAAATATTGTGTAAGCGATGTAATGCCGCGTAAGACTACTGCGTAAAGCTCTATAAGACCACACACGCTTGAGGAATGAGGAGCTAGTAGAATAGGGGCCAAGTAACAATGTGAAGGGGCCGAAGAAAAGAAAAGATGAACTGTGCAGGGGATGAGAAATCTAAAATGGGCAAGTGGTTAGGTGTTCGAGGGAAAGGCCCGAGGTTCCATGATTTCCTAAAGGGAAATTAGGGTGTGTTGTGTAGCCAACAAATGGTGACGTGGTTGGAAAATGCTCTTGAGCATTTTTTAGAACTGCGAAGTGGTTAGAAATGAGGATCTCTGGTTCATCTTAAAACAAACCCAAATGAACATGCTAAAAAACTTTAAGCTTTCAAATCAAAACCATAATCAAGGGCTTCAGTGTTACCGCACAACATACTAAGCTTCTATACTTACAGGGAGTCTAAGTGTGCACACATGAAGTTCATTGACTTTGCCTTTGGGATTTCTGATCCAGTGCAAAGAGTGATCACTTAGCTTGCTTGCTGACAAGTTTTTACTCTACATATATTTTTTTGTATTTTGATATTTTGATGGGGAATGGATGGAGGGGAAGGTTGAGGCATTGCTTTGCTACTAGCTAGGTGTCTATAGCAACAACAAAGATACCTTTGGTTCCGATCATGACCTTACTCCATTTCCAGCCGTTGTTCATAGCCTTAGTGGAGATTCCCAAAAACACCCTTAGGCATAAAAATATTTTGAAACACTTTAATTTGAGTGATTCTTCTTTACTTCTTTTAGGTGGGTTTGGAACCAAGATAGCCAGGTTGGAGGACGGGTCAAGCAAATTGAAGCGCAATTGATTTCCTCTTGTGCTTTCTCATACACCTAAAAGACAATTCTTACATTGATAAAGTGCGCGCGACTCTCCGTCAGAATAGAAACCATTCTAAATTGACTAGATAATTCTAAAACAAAGATTTAACTTCTATTTTGAAAAAGGAAAACAATTGACGGTCCCCCAATCCCACAATTACTTCAACTTTGGCGGGATCTACTAGTAAGCCCTCCCTACATATGATGTGCCCCAATAATGTTCCAAACGAGGTAGCAAAGACACATTTCTTAATGTTGAGGGATATCCTCAACTGCCGACACCTTTCAAACATCAACCTTAAGTTGTCATAATGGTCCTTCACTAACCCATATACTGTCCAATCATCCAGGTAAACTTGAAGAAATTTATGGATGAATCCTAGGAAATCTTGCACCACAATGTGTGAGAACACAACAGGCTCATTCTTCAACCCAAAAGGCATGACCGTATAGGCAAAAATTCCCCACTTAGTGGCGAAAGTCATCTTTCTCTGGTCCTCTTTCGCAATCCTTACCTGGTGATAGCCTGAGAATCCATCCGTGAAAGAGTAGACCTCGCGTCCTGCCACTCCCTCTAAGATTTCTTCAGTAAATGGGGTTGGGAAAGGATCAATGACACACACTGCATTCAGGTCCCTGTAATCAACACAGATCCTTATCCTCCCATCCTTCTTGATACTAATTACCATTGGACTTATCCATTCCGACTCTTCCACAACCTCAATGATACCTGATGCTATCATTTTGTCTATCTCCTCCTTGACCTTTACGCGCAAATTGGGATTCATCCGGTATGGCCTCTTCTTGATTGGGCTCGCACCTTCCTTTAGCTTTATCCTCATCTCCCCCAAGGAATGGTGGACACCTTTAAGCTCATGGTACCCGCGTGGGAACAAATCTTGGAATTCGTGTAACAGATCAATGATTTTAGAGACTTCTTTCTCCGACCAATAGTCTCCAATGATTGCCTCCTTGGGTTTTGCTCTTGAGCCGATGTTAACCTTTTTCGTCTTTAAATGTTCATGGTAGGTGCATGCCCGTTCATCAACACTATCTATGACTTCGTGCACCCCTACAGAATGGTTAACATCCAAGCTTTCCACCTCTTCCCCATCAATAACATACACCATCTTCCCCTTTTCTTTTTCTATACATGCGCGCTCAAGCTGTATCTCTTTTGTTTCTTCTTCCTCAAAGTACGCCTCCAGGCCAGGTTCACCTAGCAATTCTTGTATTCTGTCTTCCACCATAGCACTATCCCTTGTTGTAAGGTGCTTGACTACCTGCAACGCCTTATGTACTGATGGCTTTGTACTCTGATACTCGAATGTTTGAATGAGATCAGCCACCAATTCTTTCCAATTACCAGTTTGACGACGCATCTCCGAGTGGATATACCATGCGTGCACACAACCTTACAGGGTGGAGTACAACTTGTGAACCCATAATGAAGGTGGTAATGCTTCTGTGCTTCCCATCTAGGTTGTCTCACATGCTTGGATATGGAAGGAAGTGGTCTCTTTACCATGGTAGTATTTTATAGCCGTGGGCGCGTTGCTCCTGCAAAACCTTATGGAGAAGGAAATTCTCACCTCGCGCCATTCCAAGAGGTTCTCCTGATGTGTCACCCACCAATGCACAATAGTTCCGAGTAGGCTGTAGTTAAACATTTTCCTCCTTTCCTTCTCACTTCTCCAATGGGCCTCCATTTCTCGCAATAAATCTTCTGGATTATCCCCTCCCGAGTAACTTGGTAGTTTTCTTCCTCCCAGGCATCAGACTGTACGTGCCTTTGTCACCTTGGTTACTGATCCTCTTAAATGCCATCTGATCAACTCATAGGTCCCGTGTGCCCAATTGTCACATGCCATGCTTGTGGTATCACTCACAGACTGGGCATCCTCAAATTGGATAACTCCTTCTGTAGGGTGAATTATCTCAGGATCCCTGATTGAGCGCACGTATATTCTATCAAGGACTTCTTCTCCCAATGGCTCTGTGTAGGGTGCCGACTTCCCATCTGTCAAAGGGATGACCACCCGTTCTTCCTTGTTTTCAAAACTGATATATCCTTTGTTAAACCTTATGTCAGCATTATTCTTGTAACACCATGGGTGCCCAAGCAATGCTGGAAAAATTGATGCCTCGGCGAGCACCAAGACTTCAAAGTCTCCAGTAAACTTGGCCCCCTGAATGGTTATCACTACATCCTTTAATACTCCAATGGGCATTGCCTTAGTTTTGTTTTCCATATACAACACATTTGAAGATGGTTGCAACACAAGCCTTCCCATCTGATGCCAAGCATCTAAGGTAAGAACATTCACTTCTACTCCTGTGTCGATGAGGATATTTCTCAGGAGCCATCCATCAACAACTACATTCAGAGTAATCTCTTTGTCATATTCAAGGCTATGTGGAGAAAGTTTTGCATGTAAAACCTATCTCTCACGCTCTACTTCCGGCACGTGGTACCTTCTCCCTTAGCCATTCTCCCAGCAAGGGAATAATATTCTCTTGCCTTAACATTTTACATACTTCTTTGACCTCATCCAGGTCACTTCTTGGAACCTCGTTATCCTTCCACTACCCCACCTACCTTGATTGCTCCTTGAGACACTGTATCTCCCCTTGTAAACTCTGAATTACGTCCATAGTCTCCTGGTATACTTCTTTCTGATGGGCAGGGTCTGGGTACTTTCCATGTGGCACCTCCTCTCTGGAAACTAATGTCCTTGGTCTGGGCATCTCCTTGGCGCGCGTGGCCTCTACACACGTTGTCACCAGTACAGGTTCTAGCTCTAACTCACGTGCCACTCTTGGCATCCATTGTGAATTGGCCCTTTTTACGCTCACCATAGCAGCACCCTTATCTTTTCGGTGCTGCTGGTTCATATGCTCATAGAGTTCCAGACACTCTTCATACTTGTGCTTCTTTCCGCACCATGAGCATTGTAATAGATCAGGACATTCACATTTATAATGCTCTGTAGATCCACAATTATAACATGTTCCCCAAAGGAACTCACTTCTTCCTCCTCCATGGTTTCCATGACCCTGAAATCCTCCGCAAGAACTTCTTCCACGCACGCCTCCATCTGTGTCCTTCATAATGGCAGTCATCTTCCTTGGAACTACTGGCAAGGCTAGTCTGGCACACACCATGATCAATGTTCTCATGGATCTGGTCAATAAGCCTACAATCCTTAGTATCATGGGTTGTAGAGGTGCAGATCTTATAGTAGCAAGATACATTCTTCTGAATTATGCGCTACAACAAGGGACATCTACTCACATCATGGTCCCCATGAAAAATCTCACAATCTACCTCTATGGCGCGTATTGCCTTCCGGGGGCAGCTATCCTTGGCTAGCCCCTCTACTTCATAATCCGTACACCACATTCCACTGCGAGTCTCATGGGCTGAGTTCGCAGATAACTTTTCTAGCTACTTAGCCATAGCAGTGATTTGAGCCTCCAGAAATGGGCTAACACCAGTATCAATGCTTCCAACAGCTTCAGCATGTAGAGCAGCTTCTAGCGCCTTGTGCGGGTCTATGAAAGTCTTATGAGATAATGCTCTTCTAAATGGTGTTATCAACCCTCCAAAAACCATTGAGCATGCTGTGAAGGGTGAATGTCATATGAAAATTTTGACAGGAGAGTCTTAAACCATGCGTCATACTCCCACACACTCTCCGCCATTCCCTGCTGAATCTCCTTTAGGGCATTGATGCTCTTCTGTTCAAACTCAGGGATGTGGAATTCTTAGGAAGGCAATTTTTCAATGTAGTGTAATCTACCACCGTCTGATGGGGGTCATACTTCCTATACCAGCTATGCGCGCACCCTTGCAACGTCATTGCAAATTGACTGGCCTTTCATTCTGGGGTTGTGATCCCCTTCACGCACCATAGCAACTCACACTTGTGAACATGCTCCATAACATCCTCTATGCCCTGGTAGTCTGGCAAGTGTAAATACATTTCAAAGATTACTTGAGGAGGTGGTTGAGGCCCCCTGTCCTCCTGGTCCAGATCCTTGGTTTCCTCTGGTGTTTCCTCCACCAGATCCACTGGATCCACTAGGTCCTGTGCCTCCCAATCCACCAGTTCCACCTCCAAATCCTCCTGTGGCCAATAATGGGCCTGAAGTGGTCGTGCCTAGCATCCCCAACGTCCCACTGAACTATGCACCAATGGTCTGTGAGATCATTCCACTACCAGATGTATGCCCCGTGCCACTCCCCGACACGTTGCCCAAGCCTTGTGTATTTACACCTTGTCCAAAAATTCCTCCAAACACTGGAATAGAGTGTGCATCCATAGAAGTTCCAAATGATAAATTATACCTCCTGGGTGTCGATCGGTCACTCCCACCGATACCAACTGTGTTATCAACACTCCTCTGATTTGGAAAACCAAGCACCAAGGTTTGGTCACTAGGTGGGTTCAGATGCATGCCAATGACTCTTCTCTCTCCGTGTGATGAACTCTCATCAGAAGCTGAAGGGGTCTCTCTCCCATGCTTTCTGAGATGGGGTAGTACAGACTGCTCAAGTTCCACGTCCTCTGCGTGAACCTCAACTCCTTCCTGTAACATCTGCCTCCATAGATCCATCACACTTGCAACCTCGCGTTGTCTAGCAATCTCCCTTTCACGTGCTTCACTATACTTGAGTTGTCTCTCCTCCCTTTCTTTCTCAGTCACAATATTTGCCATCTTCCTCCACCCTAGCTTCCTCGCCCAGTGCTCAGGAAGGTTTAGCCGACCATCAGAAATGCCTCTAAACTCAAGGTAACAATCAAGATCTTCATCGCCAAAGGAATAACACGTAGAAATGATCCTCTGGGTTCCTGCAGAAACTCAAACTCAGTGACTTCTGGACAAGAATATGTAGAAATAGTGTATTCCAAAATGTAGCTAGTCAGTACTCCTTTCCACCAATGATCCACAGCATGAGTCCACATCAGATTTGTATCTTGCAGCCTTTGGTACTCTTCTTGGGTCCACATGTGATCTATAATACCAGCTTGATCTAGATGCATATGCTAAGAGCCATTCATATAGCTCTACTGGGAAGCAACAAAAGAAATTTTCATACAACTCATGGTAGAGGTTCTCTTCTACCCATCTGCATGCATCAAACTCAGGCCCAATGTTGAATCTCTGAGAAAATTCTTCCTCCGTGCTCTTGAACCATGATTCAATACTTTCCAGAGTTAGGCATTCTATCATCACTCATTACACAGATCATGATGTATGCTATTTCCCACTACAACTTCAAAAAGAGGTCCCGGTAACAGAACCAAGATGTAGTCATTTTTACACCCACCAAGAACAAGGGAATCCCATGCGCGTCGGCCTATCACCCAGTGGGTGCTGGGTGCTCACCCGAGGCATGCGCGGGTGCCGAGTCTCTCTTTTATGTGAGTTAAGTGGGAAACATCATCTATGATAGGAGCTTAAAAAGAGTGAGTGGGAACGAGACATACATTTATCATAGAACTCAGAATGGCTTCTAGACAAATGCAGTCATCCCAGACCAAATGGTACTTAACAGATTATAGAGAGGAACCAAAACAGAAAGGAAATGCATAAGGATTTATATTCATTCCATAAACATTCATGAATCAGAACTGTAAGCTATAAACATGGATCAGAAACATTAATAACCATATTCATCAAGTTTGGTAACCTCATTATATTCATTGGATTCATTACAGACTATCACAGCTGTGCAGACCGAAGTCATACATCATAGCTAGATTTATACCCATCAGTTCTCAAGAGAAAATTTACAATCCCAACCCCTTATTACATCCTTTTCCTATAGATCCCTACCCAACTTATGGAGCTCTCACAATATTCCTGCATGGCTTCACTTCCTTCTGCTTCTCTCTTCCTCTCCTTCCTTTCTTGCTCTGGCGGGTGCTTGTATTTATAGCCCTTCTCAACATCATCAAGCCTTCGCGGGAGTTGTAGATCCGTTGCCAAGTGTCCAAGGTGGTCCTTCATGGGAGCATGCTTCTTCAGGTCCGAGCTCTCCACTCTTTGCAATGATGGCCTTCTAGAAACTTCCATCACAGGGTATATTCCTTCTTAGGCCAACCTGTCGCCAGGCTGACACCTTATCCATTCCGCATGCGCAGTCGGGTCACGCTTTTCTCATGTTCTGCCTGATGTGTCAAATATGGCTAAGTCTTGAAACCTTTGTTCTGTCTTGTGTGTGCACCACTTGCTCTGTTAAACCCTACTAGAACCCTGTCCTACACACTTTCTCCTTGCGCGCCCTTTCTTGACTAGGCCTTGCACACCCACGTGCCTTCTTGTACTTGGCCAATATTTTAGGGGTGTGGTATCAGGCTTCAAGTAGCTCACTCTGCACAATGCGTAGAGTGGATAAGAACACCGGGCAAGTGCTCTTTGCATGTGATTCATTGTGGATCCTACACCAATTGGATAGGGCCAACCCTAATACCTCCGCGAAGGGCATCTTAGCTCAGTTTGAGCAGTAGGTCAAATGCATTGTCAACGGGTGCGCAACTTGCATTGTCCAACTCATTTGAACTATTGTTTACAAGGGTGGTCCTTACGCGAGTCATTCATCACTTTGTGATATGCAATATGGGGCTGCGTGTCACTTCGTGCAGGTTCAGAACGTGTGGCTTCTAGTGTCTCGTCAAACGCCTTTTCTCCTTCACACCCTTCCTCTCCTGTGCAAAAAATATCTGTGTCAGAATAAGAATCAAAGGAGTCAGAACTATTGGAAGAAAATGCACAACCAACATTATAATGCATGATATGATTATTTTGAAAAATGAAAGAATTAGTTTCATGCACATCAGTTAAAGCTCGGTTTGCCTCTATGTTCTCAACATGAATATCCTGAACATGGTAGTCCAGGGGTGATTGCAAAGGAGCACAAACTTGGTTGTAGGTTGGATAGATAGGGTTGGGAATTGCATTGAGAGGGGTGCTTTGTGCAAAAGTGGGGTTAGCCACTAACACGGGATAGTAAGCACTTGATTGTGTAAGTGGAGGGATAGGTTGGAAATTACATTGTCACTCCACTAAGATAATCTCATGGAAATTTGTGGACAGGCAAGTATTGCAATGTCTTGCTTGATAAACATGGAAAAGAGGGGATCTAGTGCGCGTAGAGAGATTTCTTCAGTGATAGGGTCAACAACGGCAAAGGCATCCCTCAACCTCTTGTGCACTTGAGAGAAAGGGTGTTGAAAACACCCATGGGTTCAGTTGCTCCTTTATTAGTGGATGAAAAATGGAAGTATAAGACTGTGTGATCTATGCGAATGGTGAAAATATCAAGGAAAATGTGTCAAAGGTACCTCAAGATGTGATTGACCCATGTGGCTACCAAAGAAGCCACTAGCAGGTCGTTTCACCAAAGGAATAAGAAAACAAGTGGCAAGCGACATCTTCATGAAGGATAGCTTCTCTTTGCAAAACGTCCTTGAAGGTTGCAACATACTCCTTTGCAGTTATGGCTCCTATGTGCTCATACTTCAGACACCATTCCCAAAAATCATTGGGTAAGGTCATGTCGGACTTTTGGGATAAGTATTGGATTTCAAACTTTGCCTAACCAAGCTAAAGACATGGTGGGCACATTTTGAAGGGCACTCGATAAAAGTTCGAGAATCTTGCTCGTATTAGAATGCTTTCCACATAACGCGCAAGGACCGTGTTATGTCATGCCAGAACAAATGGGCCCTCTTATTGCCAATGATGTTGACCTCTGTGAGTGACCCACCTCTCCCATTATACGGGAAACAAGGGCACACAAGTGTGGTTAACCTAGACAAGGCTCTAGACAAACGGGAAGGGTGATGACTCTCTTGAAAGGAGAATGCGTGCAAGAAATGCGATTTCGTAGTGAGTTTCATGTGCGGGGATCTCCCCAAGTTTAACTATCACTAGGTCTTGGCGGCCATAAGATTTGTTGGGAACAACTCAAGGTGGCTTTGTGGGTGTTTGATTTTCGAAGGGCATTTGCTCGTTTGTTTTGGTTTGTTCTAGTGCGTATATGTGGGGTTGAGCAATGGAGAACGTGGGGATTGAACCTCAAATGGTTTAGTGTGGGTGCGTGCAAGGTTGATGAGTCATTCATTCAATACGCGCGACAATATCCTGACTATCACCTGTAATCACAAAGACTTAACAAAGTAAACCGATTGTAAGCTTTAGTCCTAGATTTACTCTATTCTAAGTGCAAAAGAGAGAAGGGTAGGGAAAAAAGAGAAATGAATCCTATGCAACGACAGAGACCCCTTTCCAGTTGGTGAAGACAGATCCGGAAACCATACTCACGCTTAGACCGACATTCACTCTATCAAGACATGAGCAGGTGCAAGAGTCTGAGGAAATTATTGCAAAGTAAAGAGGGATGCAACGCCGTTGGATGCACAAGAAGCGAACATTTACTCTAAGCAATGATTGAAAGATATATCTATTGATAAACAAATGGGGTCTACTTTAGTCTTATGGAAAGAGAGCACACAAACATCAAACTTGGGACAAAACACAAAGTAGAAACAAGAAAACTATAGCAATTGCATTAAAATGTTTTCAACTTCCTTATACAAGGATCTGACCATAAGGTCTTTTAGTTGGGTATTCATAGGAAAACCACAACTTGCTTGGGCTGAATTACAAGTGTTACAATGAATGGCCTCAGCCAACTAATCTTTGTAGATCTGACAAATTGAATACATAGTAGCTACATAATCAAATCAAATTGAATGCCCCTTGGGTGATCTAGAAGAATATCATATTTGATATTTGGTCTAATTTAAGCAACATTCAATGCTCTGTGAAGCATATGGGTAGCTTGAAGTACAAGTCGATCTTCATTAAATAAATACTGCACATGCTCCTTGACATGGACTGTCCAAAGAGATCTCACCAACCTCTTTTGTTGACAAAGTGGACAAGGTCTAATTCCCTAACATAAATGTTAGTTTTGGGCATTGTTGTGTTAGAAACAACGTATTTGTTGACTTTTGCGATGAGTTTTGTTGTCTAGCAACCAGGCACTGTTTGTCTTCTGTGAATTGCGTGCACTAGGATTTTAAAAATTTTCGTGCCCTTTGGAACTTACGCGGGTGAGCCTTGAGTTAATGCGAAACACAAGAAAACATAAGGCTAGTATGGTGAAGGGAAAGCACACGACTTAAATACTATTATATTGTGCGTGTAATGTGTGTGCTTGGCTAGCGCGTGTTTCTTTTCATGTTCTATGCAATTTTGTGCACTCTTGGTATATCATAGTTTGTGCGGTGTAAATGATTGTGTCCAACTATGTGCATTGTCTTCTTGAGGAGAATCTCTAACACTTTCTTTGTGCAGCCTTTGATGTATCGCCAATGTGTGTATATTATCTGCACAACATAAAGCTTGAGAAAACAAAGTGTTAGGTGCTAGATTTTCCCAAGTGGGCTATATTTCATTCAATTTTACAACTATGGCGAAACACAATAATGGCTTGTGTATAGTGTATGGTGGGTTGCTTGATAAGTTTGGGCACCACAAAGCATTGGGAGGCCACATGATTCATGATATGGCCACGCAATGAAGCACGTGGGGTTTGGTTGAAAACTTGAACACGGGAGATTCATGCAATGCTTTGGGGTTCAAGAAAGTAATGGCCAAGCATATGGCGATGTGCGAGACATTGTGTAGAACTATGCACGAGCCCCAAATTGAAGGTAATGGTGCACAAGACTTAAGATATTGCGCAGGGTGAAATGTGCAGTGCGTGAAGGATGATGCAAAAAGGTCGTGTTGAAAGACACGAAGGGGTGCGTGCAAAGCAAGAAGGCAACAAAATATTGTGTAGGCAATGGAATGCTGTGCAAGACCTCTGCGCAAAGCTCTTTGAGGCAATGCCTGGAAGGAAGTCACTTGAGCATTCAAAATGAGACTCAAGTGAGACCGCACACGCTTAAGGAATGAAGAGCTAGCAGAACAAGGGCTAAGTAACAATGTGAAGGGGCCCAAGAAAAGAAAAGACGAATTGTGCAGATGGATGAGAAATTTGAAATGGGCAAGCGGTTTGGTCTTTGAGGAAAGGCCCAAGGTTCCATGGTTTCCTGAAGGGAAATTAGGGTGTGTTTTGTAGACACAACAACAAATGGCTCACAAGGATTGTCGAGGATTTGCTGGAAAAACAGGCTTCATCAATACCGCTTGTGGGCAATAACACTTCTGCAATCCAAATGGCAAGAAATCCAGTATTTCATGATCAAACCAAGCTCATCAACACGAAATTCCAGTTGATTTGCATTATGTGAAAGATGGCAGGGTTAAATCGATACATTGTCCAATAGCAAAGCGACCAACTGATATCTTGACAAAAGCGCTTGGAATAGAGAAATTTGAAAAAGTCTGAGGCATATTTGGTCTCACTATAACCCTTGGCAGATGAAGGGGGATGTAACATTATATACATAATCCTAGGTTATAGTAATATTTTTATTCTTGTAGAAATCTTAATTGTAATCCTGAAAAATGAACTAACCAATCATCCTGGAGATGAATTGAATGGTCATACATTATGTGGACTTGCATCTTATTTTGGTGAAGACAATTTTGGGTTTGCATCAATACAATTTCTGCATCCATTCTTCAGTCCACATTCCTGGTGTGATAGGTAAACTAGCAACTTTGAATTGGATGCCACCAAAGCGTAAACCTCTGATGTGTTAGTAGTCTAAAATCTTTAATGACAATGCTCTCTAACCCCCTTGGCAAGGAATTTACCACTATATTTCTCCTTAACTAGACACCTATCATCCAAAAAATACAATCTCAAGTGCTCAAAAATTTAAAATAGTAATTTGACTAATGGACAACAAATTCTTAGTTGAACCAAGAATATAAGACAGTTTAGAATGTGAATTTCTTACCCTGCTCAATTCTTCTGCAAAATTCACAAACCAATCATGCTGGTTAGTCACATCAACATGACCACTAGTACCTGAATAAAAGAACAAAATATATCTGATTGATTCCATTGGGATATCATTAAGGCACACTCCACTTCATCAACCAAATTAGCATGTCCTCCCTTTCTCTCTTTTTCTAACCATGCCAATCTCTTTCTACAATCTTTCTTTGTATGACCCTTCTTTCCACAAGCATAACACCTAATATTATATTTGAAAGTGTTTTTAGCACAAGTGTTTGAAGATTTTGAAGAAATTTATGGGTTTTGCTTCCTTCCCTTGGAATTCATGAACAAAGCACTCTCTAATGTTGACTCCTCCCCTGAACCAAACTGCGTATTCTATCTGTCCACATCACATAAATTGACATACATTTTGTTAAAATTTATATCATCTTCTGTAACAATTAGATTGAAAGTTTCAAAAAATGATAGTTAATGAAAGATGATGGTTATGAAGAACACTCATTACCAACTCTTCATCATTTACTTTTCGATTGATGGCTATTAGTTGATCTTTATGTCAATAAACTTCAACAAAGTTGTTGAAGGGACTCCTCTTCCTTCTTCTCGAGTGAAAACATCAAATTCCTTGAGCAGTGTCCTTTAAATATTATAAATCTCATATATATCAGTTTCTTCCACAGCTCTGCAGCATATTTGAAACCCGATTCTTTAGCCAGCATCTTATTAGTGACAGATAAAGTGAACGCCATCAAAACTTCCCATTTTTTTTCGAACAAAGTCTTTGCCTTGAATTAATGTAGCCGTTTCTACTTGATTCTTAGAAATTCTTTAAATTGATAGCCCCATCCAACTCCCTATGCATAGATATGCTCTGCAATAACAACCAAGCACCAATGCAAGTCGATACTCGCTTGAATATAATACTTTTGTCTTTATATGTCGGAACTTCACCAAATCTGATTTTTTAAATGTGAAACGAAGTCCAACCAATGCAAAGGACCAGAAAACGAGAACTGCAAAAAATTTTAAAAACAGAAATTTGAAAATTTGAAAATTTATGTACGTACACTTTATATGATTCCCATACAAATGTGCCCCTGGGAACGATGCCAGAAATATTGCACTCTGTAATATCCCAACTCCGGGATCAATGGGAAAAATGCAAATCAACAACCCTTCAAAACACCAATCAGCTTGAAATAGCAATACTCAATCAAAACTACTAGAACCAATCAAACAAATGACTCAATAAACCCAATGAGAGGGGTTTAATGGCCTCTAACAAGTGGCTCACTCACAGTTGAGACTATACTCCTTAGAAACTAGATTTATTTGTTTAAAATTACCACCAATGAGCTCATGATTCAACCCTCACAGATATGTAACTAAATCAGCCACAAGAGATACGTAATCAAACTATAACCTCAAATGAATGGCATAACTTAGTACTCCAACTGAAGTAAGCAAATCAGATTCAAGTGCATAAAAACCAGGCCCCAAACTATGCATACAAACCCCAAATATGCTGTAATTACATGTATACAAACTGCTGTGATAAATTCACCCACTGATCGCTGTACTTAAAATCTATTGACTATCTCAATCCAAACCAACCATGCTCAAAGATTGGATCACGGAATATAGAGAGTGATCACCAAATTTCCAATAAATGGAAGGACCAAACACCGCTGCTAAACAAGGCTTAAAACACCATTAAATCATGCCAAAACCCTTCACCAAAAAATACAGAAGTCGCTGCCAAATGAATGTATATTTTCACACACTATGCACTTCAAATGGGGACAACAAAGTTGGAAAACACCCGGTTAGAAGTCGCTGCAACTGAGAGTTATTAATCATCGCAAATCTCGTGCAGATACCATAAATTATGTGATATATAAGTCGCCCAGCATACCATCAAGTTCGCTGCACATCTAGGGCACTAACCATGAATCAAAACACGCAAAGAACTACCAAAATGAGGCGCTACAGTCAGGTAGGAAAAACAGATCTATTATTTAAAAATATAGATTCCCAAATGAGATCGCTGGAGCCACAAGCGAACAGCAGACTGTATTAGTCAAAACCCGATCATTTATTGCTTTAAAACAATCCACAAACACCATGAAACAAGCCGCTAGGGTAGAAATGAAGCCTACACCCAAATCGATTTGCAAAAGCACTTACAAACCCGCTGCTACAGTGACGCTACAGTAAAACATGCAGATTTCAATAGTGAATTTCAACTAAAACTTCGCTAAGGCAAATGACATGAATTTCACAAATAAGTGTTTCAAGCGAATCTCAAACGAGCTCAATACAATCTCCCACGCAAGAGAGAGAGAAAGCATCAATGGGCATGCATCCCAACTCCAAGCATGGAGTATCAAAATAAGTTCATCATAACATAATCATAATAATGACCCTAGCACTCCTTTTATAAGGAGGCACAAAATTCGAAAACCCTAGGAGAGGGAAAATATTAAATAAAAGCAGTTTGTTTTCCCTAGGTGTGGCGTCCCCTTTTCAAAGGGTGATTTTATCAATAAAAGCCACCTAAAATATTTATTTAATTAATTCCCCATTTAATTTTTATATTTTGGGAATTAAATTAAATAATCTTCATAATTAAATAATTTAATAATTATTGCTCTAGGCAATAATATTTAATTATTTAATAAAAATTTTCCCCTTGCACATCCCGAAGCCCACGGGGATGTATAGGCTAAGGGTCTTCAGAAATGGGGACATTACACACTCGCAAACTTAGATTTCTGCCTCCAAACACCACAAAATACCTTGGAATTCATGTGGGTTTTTCCTTTATGAGAATTATAGGGATATTAATTGCAGGTCTATTCTTTGAGGATTTGACCATACAGTTCCTCTTGTACGGCTTTCTTTATATTCCTGAAATCCTCCATCCCAAAACTTTCATACAATGGGAGAAAGACAAAGATAGGAGAAAAAATTGAAATGGAAATAGAAAGGTTTGCTGACATTTATGAGCATGAAATATTCTAACATCATCAAAATAATGGTAAGACATTTGTTTTTGAATTTTGTCTTCTTTGTTTCAATGAAAAATACCTTTGGTAACTCGTTGTTTTGATCTGAAATATCTTTGGTGTTTCATTTGTCATGGTTAGGCATTCGGTCTGAGATGATATCTAATTGATACAAGTTTGTTAACTTGCAGTAACGTTAAAGTGCATGGCATCAGAGATAGAAGAGCTCACAAAGTGGCACAATAATTGTTTAGTACGGTTATCATTTTAGATCTATATCAAGTATATATGCAAAATCGCTAGTGATCATGGAAATGTAAATTTAGTTCTGCAGTATACAAATGGTGATGCAAGTAGTCTGATACCATGTTACAGTCTAATTGATCCTTCATGTTGGGCCATTTGAAATTTCTGTATATCCTGACATATCTGCCATCCCAGCAGCTTTTGTAAATAAGAGTTTTGTAAGCTTATATAGATTTAGCCAATATTTTAATATAAGATTTGTGTTTTTACCAAGCATAAAAATAAGAAAAGAGGAATGTTTGCTTTCATGCATAGTTTGGGATAGATAGTTTTTCTGGGTGTCTGGATTTTTGATACATTTTAGCTTCTTGAGAATATCCTGGTTGCTTTAGGTATTATGAGATTTTTTTTTCCATGCTATGGCATTAGATTGGCATTCATTGCAAACTTATGGCATGCAACTGAATTGGAAGGTTGAGAACAGCATTGTTTATTTCAATCTCTTTGACAAGCAAGAAAGTTAGCCAAGTTCTATCGGAAAGATACTGTATTTCTTGTATTATGAATTGTATTTGCTCTGGCCTGAAAATCAGAGGTACAAGTGGGTTAATTAATTTGTATTTGTTTCTAATGTTAATGAAAATATTAAATTCATTCAAACTTAAGATTTGGCTGAGAGATATTTAGAATTGGGATGATTATGACAACTTTTTCCAATTCAAAGGCAGTATTGGTACTGTAGATTTTGGTACAGATTAAACTAATTGGTTCACACAATAATCTTAGTTAATTTTATTCAGTGAATGACATATATAGCCTAAAGAACTCCTATTAATGAGGAGCTTGGCTTATCATCATATCCCTACACTCACTTTCTCGAACCTATCCTCTCTCACAAATCCCTATTCTAGGCGAGTTTTTATCACAACTCACGCACCCCTCACACTCGACACTAATACACTAATGTGACTAATACATTATCTTACTTAAACACATTACTAGTGTATTATCCCATACAATTATTATTAGCTCGCCCATGCGAGTACCAACAAAAGATTCCTAACAGGTACCCCATTCTTGAAAAGAGGTAAAAGGTTTGTGCTTAATTGTCACATTATTGTTTCATAAAACCAGTGTTACGCGGGGACGCGTCCCCCCCCTTTTCTACACGTCCGGGACGTCCCGGACGCCCTGGGGACGCGGGGACGTGGGGGAAACGTTTCCCCCACGTTTCCTTTTTTGGCGGGAGAGGGCGAAACGCCTTGGGGACCGTTGGGGAAGGAGAAAAACGTCCCGGGGACGGCGGGGGGACGGTGGGGACGTCTGGACGTCCCCGGGAACTTCCTGGGGACGTCCAGACGTCCCCGCCGTCCCCCGCGGCTAATACGTGTTTTAAAAAAAAAAACATACTTTTTAGAGATTAAAACACTTTTTTTTTTATTGTATGTCTAATAACATAAAAGTGACATTCCTAACCTAACCCTAACCCTAAAAGTGCTATTTTATGTTATAAATTAACAATATGGGCTCATTTCATATTCACACCAAGCAAGAGCAAGAGCAAGAGAGAGAGCAAGAGCAAGAGCAAGAGGAAGAGCAAGAGCAAGAGCAAGGGCAAGAGCCAAGAGGAAGAGCAAGAGCAAGAGCAAGAGGGAGCAAGAGGTATTTATAATTTTATTTGCTTACAATACATGTTAAAGTTTCTTTTTTTTTAAAATTTAGAATCTAGATTAGGGGAGAGGACCCTATAACCGAGCGGGTACCAAAACATGTACATCTCTTTTCACCATAGGTTGTTGACAAAAGCACCAATAGTTGTTCACTTTTTGGTTAATTACACTTTTTAAGAGTTAATGAGAATGTGACACATAGGGCGCTCGGTCATTGGTCCCTCTTTCAAATGCTTTATATTGATTTTCTTCATATTAAATCAATTCAAAAACTACTTTTCCCTCCAAATTAACACGCGAAACGAAAATGTCAATATGGCACGATCATACGCTACACGATGATATAATTTTTTTACGCTACCGACATACGTACATATATTTGTGTGCCCCTAAAGTTAGGTGCACGGTTATAGGGTCCTCTCCCCTATATTTGCATTTGTTAGGGGCTGTTTTTTAGCATTTGCATCTACATTCACAATGTAATCATGCATATGCCATATAGTTTGTAGGATTTTTAAAAATGCATATTGCAATTGCATAGGGTTTGGTTATACAAACTACAATGTAAATGGTTACATTTTTTTTTAATTACATTTTTATTTCTAGTTTAAAATTTATATTATTTTTGCATTTTTTAGGGGTTGTTTTTTAGCATTTGCATCTACATTCATAATGCAATCATGCATATAGTTTGTGGGATTTAAAAAAATGCATCTTGCATAGGCCCTAGAGGCTAGGGTTTGGTTGTAAAATTTAAAATTTAAATGGCTACGCTTTTTTTAAAATTAATTCATTACATAATCAATCAATCATATAGTTATGGTTGTTTTTAATTCATTGCAGCAATCATCACCATGAGTTCTTCTACTGAGACTGAGTATGAGTATGAATCAGAGCAGGAGAGGGTTGAACGGGAAGTTGAGATAGGTGGCCGTGGAAGAGTTGGTGATGCCACAATGGGGGAGAGTGAAGAAGGGGCACAAAATGTAGTGGCAACGACAACTGGTAGTTCAGCTGGTAGTGCTACCAATTGCCCCTCTCAAATGTTGTCCAAATTTGCCATTGGACCATTTGATAAGAAGAAGCCATTGCAACAATTTCCCCAAATAATTGATAACCCCAAGTTTGGAGGGGGGAGCAAAGTATGGAAGTGCAACATATGTGCACTGACTTGGCATGGTAGTATCACTAGGACCAATGCACACTTGTTGCATCTTACAGGAAGGGGGGTTGGCACTTGTAAGGGTCTTTCACTAGAGCAGAGAGCTGAGATGGTGAGAATCTTCAATGGAAATACCACGGGCAATGTGCCAGAAGTTCGTGGTTCTACGGCTACTACTCCATTGAGCACTCATAGGACTGACAAACTTACTAATACTCTGGCTGGTTCTAGTTTTGAAGTGTCAGAAGTGGAAAGCAGAGGGAAGAGAAAGGCCGTGGGGGCAGCCCCAAATTCAGTTATTGACATGTTTGATTCAAAGGCAAGGGAAGAGGCAGATGATGCTATTGGGAAATTTTTCTATGCTGCTGGGATTCCATTTAATGCTGCTCGCTCTCCTTATTACAAGGAGGCTATGGCTAAGATTGCAAAAGTAGGTACAAGTTATGTGCCTCCTGGAGACACAAAACTCAGGACAACAATCTTGGATAGAAACTATTCCATAGTTAATGTATTGATGGAGGAGATGAAGGTGACATGGGTGTCACATGGATGCAGCATTATCATGGATGGGTGGACGGATATTAGACACCGTCCTCTCATCAATATCATTGTCTCTTGCAAAAATGGACCGTACTTCTTGAGAGCAATTGATTGTTCTGGGAAGCGAAAAGATGCTGAGTTTCAGTTTCAGATTTTGAAGGATGCCATTGAGGAGGTTGGACCTTCAAATGTTGTACAGGTTATCACAGATGCAACTTATGTGTGCAGAGCAGCAGGCAAGCTAGTGGAGCGGGAATATAGGCATATTTATTGGACTCCATGTTGTGTGCATGCCATGAACAATGCACTGAAAGACATAGGGAAGATTCAGTGGGTTAATCAGATAGTGACTGATGCCAGAGATGTGCAGAAGTTCATATGCAATCACCACACATCATTGGCACTTTTTCGAAATTTTTCGAAGAAGGAATTTTTGAAACCAATTGACACCCCGCTTTGCATCCTATTTTATTTTGTTGGAGAGGATGTCCGAGTTGCAGGAGCCCCTGCAAATTATGATTATGACACAGGATTGGACTAGGTGGCGTGAGTCCAAGACAGATCAAGGGAAAAGAGTGAAGGAAGTGGTGTTGCGGGAAACATTTTGGGTTGATATGAAATACATCATATCAATTATAGCTCCAGTTTTTAGTGTCATCAAATATGGGGATTCTAACAGCCCCAATCTTGGTGAGATCGACGAGTGCATTGATAGCATGCTTGGGCAAATGAAGGCAGCTATTCGGGTGAGGGACCCCACTTTGGAGTTCTATAATGAACATATACAGCCCATTATTCAGCGGAGATGGGAGAAGTTGAACACTCCTCTTCATATGGCTGCGTATGCACTAAATCCCAAATGGTATGTGCAGAGGCCAGGCAGAGTTGTCCCATTAGATGATGATGAGGTGAAGAAGGGCCTTATGAAGGCCATTAAAAAAATGTACACTCCCACAAGAGGCTTCACAGATCAGAATGGAGTGGCTTGACTTCACTGAACTCGATGGGTACAAAACATCAGCAAAGACAGACAGGGTAGCATTAGCACAGGAGAAACCAGTGAGTTGGTGGCGACTGTATGGGCTTCCAGGATTGCTGCGACCACTTGCCATTCGCCTCCTTTCCCAGGTTTCTAGCTCCTCTGCCTCTGAGAGGAACTGGTCTACGTATGGTTGGATACACTCTATTAAGAGGAATAGGCTTACCTCTGCGAGAGCGGAGAAGGCTTGTAGCTGTACACAGTGCTTTGCGTCTTATAGATCGCAAGACACCTGAGTACAAACAGACTCCAGCATTACGGTGGGATGTAGAGCCTGAGGAGCCGAGGCAGGTTGAAGAGGACAACACTGTGCAGCGAGGATTGATTGGGCTTACCTTTGAGGACGAGGATACTATACCAGCGAGGAGGAGTTCATGGATATTGCTTCAGATGGAGATTCTGATTTTTAGGCTGATACTTGTAGTTGTCCTCTTTTTTTGTAATATTGACAATAGACAATTGTTGGTGTATTTGGCTATGAGATTAATGATATGAATATTAGCTATTGTCACTTGATCAATCGTATTTTAGAATGGTTATATGAAATTTCAAATTTCAGCTTGTCTCATATTCAAGAATCAAAATTCAAATATGTACATTGTATTATGAATTTTCAATTTATGACATTAACATATTGATATTAGACTTTATAGTGTATTTGATGTTTATGAGTTCAAGTTTCACCTTATTTAAATCTCAAATGGTTTTATTTCAGCTTATTTATATAATTTAGTCACTATATCTTTTTATTTTAAATATTTATATATTTTTTAATCAGCCGTCCCCCCGCCGTCCCCCCCACCGTCCCCCAAAATTTAGAAATTTTTTGCCGTCCCGGAAACCCCGCCCCGCCGTCCCGCCATCCCCCCGTCCCAGGTAACACTGCATAAAACCTAATTAAATGCCTCTTTATTATATCTTCTGGAAGCGAGTGAGAGGCTCAAGGGTTTCAACTGTCCAATGAGTTTTGGGAAACATTTTATTATGATTTTTTCATGGCTGTCAATGAGAGGTAATAATCCAAATAGTTCTAAGGCCCATTTGCTTTTGTCCCTAATGTTTTCCTATCTTAAATATTTGGAGTTATATACTATTTGTTGAAAATTTGTTACCACAAAATTTTATTCGTTCCCAAGCATTCCTTTGAATAGCAGTTTAAAGAGCAATGTAACCCTAAAGAGCATTGTAGTATATTGAAGTAGAGACTAGTAATGGTTAACTGCACACTTTTTCATGGTTGATTACATTTTTTTTCTTAGTAAAAGCCAATAGTTTCAAGCTCTGGCTATTGCCATGAAAGTCAACAAGCAAACATTGTCCAAACTCTGAGATAGCTGTGACATCAGTGGAAAAAGAAGCCACAACACGTTGCAAACCGTGTGATGCAAAGTTTAACAGATATAGAACAAACCATTGCAATTGGCACTGTCAACATACTAGTAATCCAAGGTATCTTGGAGTAGCTCATATGCAAAGTACTCGAGATTCCTATTTGGCTTAAAATCTAAAATTTTGTTAGGGTTTTCCAAAAAAAAAAAAGATTAGTCGAAATTGTTGTTTTCATGATTTTCTGGATTAATTGTTATATTTTACCAATAAATGATGGTGATTCTGAAAAATCAAGAAAGAAAATATCTTATATATTAGCACCGATACCTAGATGCAAATTCATTTGAAATCATAGTTGACAACTATGACTCTCTTCCACTGATCTTATGAAAAAGCCCGTGCTGTATTTGTATTCTATGCTGTAGATGGAGCAACACAAACTAATTACTACAGGCCTAGGTATTGTGCCAATTTATTAACTGCTTTTTTTGAGAAAGGGGCTCAAACTTTAAAATCATCATTCATGATCACAGGCCCTAGTTATTCCTATTGCAATTCTTACAAATGTCTAGATAACTTGTTTAATATTTTCGTATATAGCATCAAAATCTTAGTATCCGACTTTTTTTTGGATATTCAATGGCAAAACTATTTTATCAGTAGCCTTATTTGGTTGGACAAAGGGTTGACCCCCTCGTGCGAACAGTTCTTTAGCATTTATTAATAGTTTATGAACCTGTGGCTTGAGAAAATTGATGCCCAATGCTATGCACTTAACTATTGCATTATTTCTGTGTTCTTAGAAATTATAGTTTGTTAGTTGCAGTTTTTAAATGTCATTTTTGAAATCCCTTTACAAGAATAGGATGATAGGAATTGTTGTCCCCCAAGATACAAGTAATCTGTACATGTAGTAAGGTTTGTTGTGCCTTCTCCATGTTTTCAAGCCATATAGCCTTTTGACCATCAAATATTTGTTTGTTCGTCAACGAGTATGGTGGGATTGGATTTAATTAAATTCTGTCAAAATATGTAAACTACAATTTGAGAATATAAGGTTTTATTGTTTGTGTAATTGGGTCAATATTCTCAATTTTTTAAAACGTGAACATGATATCGAGCCACATCAAACTGAAACAACGATCCACATTGAAGGTTTGACATTTGAGGTGCAGTTCACGATGGCTTAGAGGAGTTAAATGTTTGAAGATTGTCAGAAAGAACACAAAATATTGTAGGGCGTGTGTAGGGCAATTCCTTACTGAATTTGTAGCACATCATTGCATGTCAACAAATGCATGAAATGGTGACAATTTTGTTTTGCATACACTACAAATGCTTCACGAACGTCTTCTATTCTCAAGGGCTTGTTGGCATATTAACCTCCCCATCAGAATCGGGGTGTCAATTGGAATAATCTTGCTGCAAGAAATGTTTCATGGCCTACACTTCATCGTCAACATCACTTACATCCCTTTGACATCTTGAGCCCCCCTTTCTTTGGGAGGTCCACGACCATGATCCAAAGTGGCCAAAGCTATTAGTCATGAGCAATAATGTTCCTACCTCATCTTAAATTAAGTCGACACAACCGACCATGGCTAGTAGCGTTGCCTTGATAATAAATAGGTTTGAAATTTCGCATTTGTATTTATACTCTCAATTTATAGCCTATTTCCAAAAACCTCCATAAAGTATATATGCTTTGCACGTGCATGTAGAAACGATTCTCCCACGGACATTTAAAGACAAGTTGGGTAAATGAGCTTATTGAAGAAAGATTGTTCACAAAGACATGCTTTGAAGAATTTAAGAGATACCAACAACATACACCAAGTCTTAGATGGAGCTTACCATTGTTCATTAGGACTTCTATATCATTCTTATTTTCAGCTATGTTGTCTCATTGCGCAACATGACTACTTTAGTCAATGAAGATCAATGTGCCAATTCCCACCTGAGATTTACCCTCCTCTCTTTCATTTTATGCATTCGTGGAGGTCATTTTATTTGCCTTGCACACTAACACTTATTGCTTTGCATAGTGCAATACTTTTTGTTTTCATATTAACATATTTACTTTATTGACTTGCATATTACAATACTTGTTTATTATTTGATTATATATTAAGAGAGGTCTTGTACCTTTACCAATATTTAGTGGTTTGTTTAACACAATAGAGCATGCAGTTACACACTACCCTATGAGAGTCATCGTTGTATGATCAAATGGCTCAAATGCAAAACAAAATTCTACAAATCTATATCAAACCTCCATAAAACCATTGGGAGCTTCTAATAAACATTGATTGCCTCAACATTCCCACTAATTCTAATCATTTAGGTTTTACCTCAAGTGAAGCTACCTCTTCTTTCCCCCCACTTTACCGAAGCACAATTGGACATAGTTGTACAAGTCAACATGGCCACATCTATAACAAAAAAGAAAGCTAGAGTGCCACTTGTTAGTGCAACACAATAGCACTCTAGAACCTCAAGTTAAAGGCCATCTCAAATTAGTCCCAATGCTCGTACCAAAATCACACTTAATAGAAGGTCAAGATGGACATGGTTGTGACACTATTGAAGAAAACCATATGCTTGACAATCTCAGTTTCCACGTGTTAGTTAAGATGGTTAATTTTTTTTATCTATTCAATAATATAAATTATGAAATAAGTAGAGGATCATACTAGGGCCAATACACAAGTCAAAGATAGAGTCTAGAGGTGTAATAGTCGTGGATCTAGAAGAGGGTAATACACACTTGTAATGAAGGTATTTGTTATGTACCTAGAGATATGATATTATAATGCATACGAGTTGATGGAGATGTTGGCATATGTCACATATCCCCCTTAGTTGTGACTATAATATATTGGGTCAAATAGGTAAGCAGTGGAATTAGTTATATTGCGTAATAAGTTGACCTAAATTGGGATTAAGTGTGAACCCATAAGAGTATTGCATATCTATATAAAAGAGATAAATATCATTATGATGGATGTCAAGTATATTAAGTCTTCTATTTGATAGAACGATATGGAGGTGACCCCCTTGAAGTGCCATTCCCATATTGGTAGATCGTGTGGAGTTATTCATTCCTTAAGGAACATTGTATGGTGTTGCCCTACCTTAAGGGTATGCATTCTATTTTTGAATATATTGCATTTTAGGGCATTTTGGCCCAAAAATATTTCGTGTTGTGTTGTTTCATTATATTTTGCATATTGTTTGGATTATTATGTTATAATACGTGAAGATCTCATCAAGTGGCATCAAAGTTTCAATATGGGCAAAAATTGGGTTGAAACCCTAATTTTGAATTATTGGTTATATTTTGCAAGTTAGACATTTTTCTGCAATTTTTTTTAGTGAAGTTGAAAAAATATTTGAGGAAGCTACAATGCAAATTTCATCTAATTGTGATTTTTGTTAAGAGTTATAGTGGTTTTATGGTTTTTCACAATTTGCTTCACATGCCATAATTTTTGGAATTCTTCTATTTTCTTTATATTTTTAGAAAGCTCGTAGAAATTTAGTGTGGGTTTTGTTCTTGTGATTCTGGATTTAAGTCCGATTTTAGGTTAAAAGCTTCTTTTCTAAGTATGGTCAAAGGATATATTCAGAACTTTGTGTTTATGGATTTAACTCCAATTTCCGGTCAAAAGCTTCTTGTCAAAGTTTGGTCAAAGGAGATACTTAGTGCTACTTACCTACATATTATTCTTGGATCTTGGGTAGAAAATGAGATACCATGGATATAAGTCCTCCTGAAACCCTAGTTTTTATTTGAGTCATGGATTAAAAATAAAGGTGTTCATAGATATGCTAGAGAAGGTGCATAATATGGAGAATATTTTGGGTAAGTATGAGAAGGTGAGAAAAGAGGGGATGATGTGGAACAAGAGGAAGAAAATAATATTGATCTAAATAAGGAGGAAGATGACATATATAAAGAAGAAGTGGAAAATGAGCATAATGATGACAAGGATGATACATGTGATGCAAAAAGAGAGGTAGAGGATCATGATGAAAAAGTAGTAGCGATGGAGAATAAGGGTTCAAAGAGTGTAGCTTCAAAGAAAGAACCTTCAATATTTGAGTTTCATGGATGCATTTAAAGGAAGCTCATTGTGTCCAAATATCCTAGCAATAAGTATCACTTGATCAACATGGATTTGGTTCAATATCTGCAAGTTCAAGAAAAGAATATTAAGGAAGAACAAGAAGATGGCAAGAAGATTCAAGTTTTTGAAGATTCGAAGCTCTTTATAGACATGTTTTGCATTCATATTTTTATGCTTTGATTATGGATGGGTTGGATATTGTTGTCGAACATTCGTGTTAGTAGTATACTTTGTGAATAATTAATATTAGTATGCAAAAGAAGCTTATAAAGTTTTGGTACAAGAGAAAGAAGCTCACCTTGTAGGATATCGCACTTCTAAGGAACAATGAAAGGTCAAGGTAGATAATTCAAATTTTTATGCTTTGATTATGGATGGGCTGGATATTGTTCTTGAACATTCTTGTTAGTAGTTTACTTTGTGAATAATCAATATTAGTACTCAAAAGAAGCTTATGAAGTTTTGGTATAAGAGAAAGAAGCTCACCCTGTAGGATATCACATTTTTGAGGAACAATGAAAGGTCAAGGTAGAGCATGCATATGAATATGAAGACGACAAAGACAAACATAAGGACGAGTTAAAAGAAGATTAAGAAGAATATAAAGATGGCAAAGACAAACATACAGACGACTCAAAATAAGATTAAGAAGAATATGAAGGAAAAAGAGAAAGTACTAATGCTAAAGAGACAAAGGTGGAAGAGGCAAAGAAAGCAAAAGAAAAGGTTGATAAAGTCAAGGATATAAGGATGAAGGCATATAGACACCCACATCACCATGACAAACAACAAGCTTGAAGGCATGTCACAGGAGCAAAAAATATGGCTATACATGGAATCAGAGGAACAATGACATCATCTTAAAATGGAATCAAAGGAGCCATAATTATGGAACATAAACTTAGAGAAGGAATCACTATGGCTATGCATAGATGCCAAGGAGGAACAACTATGGTCAAGTTGGTATGTCAAGGTGGTATGTCATGTCATGTATCTTTGAACATGATATTATAATATATATGGGTTGATGAAGATGCTGACATGTGGCACACATTCTCTTAGTTACTTATATATATATAGTATATTGGGTCGAATAAATAACTTGTGGAATTGGTTATATTGGGTAACGAGTTGGCTCACATTGGGATTAGGTGTTACCTACCCAATAAAATTAATATATGTCTATATATAAAAATCCAATATTATTATGATGGATGTCAAGTTTATGAAGTCTTCTATTCAGTAGAAGGATAATGGAAGTGTCTCCCTCAAAATGGCATTCCCATATTGATAGATCTCGTGGAGTTATTCACTCCTCAAGGAGTATTGTATGGTGTTGCCCTACCTTTAGGGTATTCATTCTACTTTTGAATATATTGCATATTAGGGCATTTTGGCCCACCAATATCTCTTGTAATGTGTTGATCATTATATTCTACATATTGCTTGGAGTATTCCATTATTATATGTGAAGATCTTACTTGCATAAGATTCCAAAGGTTATATAGCTAAGATACATGAATTGGGTCTTATTTGGATTGTCAGGGTTGTAAGAGTAAAAATAATAAGAGCTAATCCCAAACCAAGGGTTGTAATGCCATTTGGTAGTAAGCATGTGCTATAAGAGAACAATAATGCAATAGGCAAATGTGTTTACATTGTCCTAGTCTAATACACGATACATCAACATAATCAATCAATCAATATAAAGAAAGAGTTTAGGGTTATTGATAACATTTGACGACACTATTGGCACATTAATCTCCCTTGCATGAGAGCTTGTTATGAGTGGATCACAAGAGGGATAGGTAGAAGACCTAATTAGACCAAAGTTGGGGACTCTAAAGACTAATGCAAACCTCATTGGTACAACCCTAATTCTTGTTGCTCCTAATAATCCAATGCTTCAATGATGACCTCAAAGTAGTTAACCTTTAAGGGCAGATTTGCAAGCACATGAAAAACAAATTATGTGAAGATATATTTGAGAAATAACAACAATGATACCTATTAATAGGCAAACATAATCCGAAGTCATTATTGCAGTCAACTGAAAAAATGTCTATTAGTCTTTGTTGACAGTGGGATTAATGCGCTAACAACTTGGAAAGAGAAATTGTAAGTGAGAAATAAGGACGTGGCTCTAAATGAAGTAATAAGTGACATTTCAAACAAATGAAATGCACTTACCTCCACTTATCTTTTTGCGAATTGGATGCATGTTGAACCTCAAGTATCAACCATGGAGGCCACATATTTCCTTAGATGCCCTAATTATACAATACTATTTAAGAATATAACAATGCAAGCATACACAAGTGATTCTAAGGACATAGTATAAATATAAGGAAGAGCTCAAATGAGGGTGTTAGGACATTTCTAGATAATGGGACTAGGTTAGGTCTGTATAGCCTATTGAATGGCTATAAAATATGAGTAACTTAGGTGATAATAGCCGATATAACAAGGTTGAAAAACTAAGGAAACTAACATGGTAAGAGGACTAGGTCAAGGCCAAATAACCTATAAGGAAAGACTAAATTACATCCAAAAAGATAAGTTGCATAAAATGAGACAAAATCGACCTAATAGGGTCATGAGAATGTAACATAATATCTTAAACATAACTAGGAGAAATCCAAGAAAGAAAAGATCAATGATCGAGAGAGCATCTAGAAAGCCCAAAGATGCAATTGATACTCAAGTAGGCATGGTCTAAATGAAATCCCTTTAACCCCAATGCCTGTTGTAATGCTAACATGTATAAAAAGAGATGAAGAAAAGGATGCAAAGAAGATACGAGAGACTTAGAAACTACCCTGTCCAACAAGGGGAATTGATAGAAAAGGGATGGAAATTGGGTGCCACCAAGGCAAAAACAAGTTTTTTAGTGGAATCAAGATACTTTACTAAGATGGGCAAGACTA
This sequence comes from Taxus chinensis, assembly GCA_019776745.2. Taxonomy (NCBI): domain Eukaryota; kingdom Viridiplantae; phylum Streptophyta; class Pinopsida; order Cupressales; family Taxaceae; genus Taxus; species Taxus chinensis. The sequence continues at coordinate 444,410,366 of CM034151.1, read as the reverse complement.
AGAGTTTTTAACGCCAAGAAATGAAAGAACCCAATTATGCAAGGTTCAACTCATGAAACCTAGTGAAGTATAAATCTATTTCATGTCAATTTGGAAATACAAGAAAATCAAATATTCCCACCTTCCCACTATGTGTTCCTGTTCCTCATGACCAAAGGAGCCATCATTTGACTTCAATGATTAGGTACACATGTGAAAAAGAAGGGATGCAAATGATAGATGTGTAGCCTCTTACCCCAGTTAGGAAATTCTATCGTACCCCTAAGGACCCGAGGCTTTACAACGAGACCAATTGTGGAGTTTAAACTTTCAACTAAATCAAAATACATCTTTTTGTTTGTGATTGATGTTTGATTTTATAGTTTTCCTTTTTTTATTGCCTTTTGTTTATTTTTTTCTAATATCATAGCTTTTTTCTTTTTTGGCTTTTTTGTTCCTCTTCCATATGAATTTGGAAGATTGATTAAATGGGTATGAAATATGATTAACATTAGAGAACTCACACCTAGCTGCTATAGAGGAGAACTTACAAACCTTGATGCTTAGATTCTCCTAGACTTGCACCTTAGAACAAAATACTATCTTGTGAGAGACCTTGGCATGCGTAAAAGGGAGTTTGAAATAAATGTAGTGAATGCATAATGATTGGGTTGCTTGAATCATTGTATATAAAAGAATGATGTAACGTCTTTGGCATGACTGTTACTATGATGACTTCCACTTTTGACATTGCAAATGTTGACATGTGATTTGTCTTAGGAAGGTGTATTCTTTTGACTTTAGAAATCATGTTTGCAATGGATAAGTTATTACTGTACAGAGACTCATACTTGTTGTAATTATGTTTACTTGAAAATGAAGTCACTCTGGTTTGTGATCTGTAAGTTGTGAATCTATACTATTGTTTTCATACTTATCTTATGATAACAACAACACCTTGAATCCATTCCATTGATCCAAGGTATGCTTCAGTTCTTCTTTATTAATCATCTTGATAAACTGGCATTCCGAAATGAAAAGTTAATGAGGAACTGAGTCTTGTTTTGGCTATGATTATGAGGAACCTGGTTTTAGGTGTCCTTACCTTGCATCATGTTATAAATGTTGAACATGGACCTCTTCAAATAAATAATTTAGAATTGTGAATAACGTGAGAGTATTAAGGGTGTGCTAATGGGATATTAAGGAAAGTACCTTAGCCTTAATCATAATGTTCCATACTATGTTGATTTTAACCTATGGTAATTAAGACCTATCTGGGACCTATTACTAAACTACTAAGGTTGATGCCTTAACCTTAAGTTGTAATGTCCTATCCTATATGGATTATAATATAAGGGTTATAACCTAACCTAAGATAGTATACTTTATGGTTACGGAGTTTTGAACTAACCTAAGGCAAATACTAATGACCTAAGAACTAAGGTGGAATCCTAACCTAATATTAATCTAACCTAAACTATTACTAAGCGAAGAAAGGGGAACCTAAAGGTTACATAGCAAGTGGGGAGTTGGTGGTGATGGTTTCTAAGGCATTTATGGGAATTAATTTTTGTTATTACATATTTAAACTTGCCAAGTTTGGCGGAGGCATGGGGAGATAGTGGGATGCCTACGTCACATCATTGCTAAATATAAAATACATGCAAATTTTTGAAATAGAGCTCGCCAAATTTGAAAAGGGTGGTGGCGTAGAGAAAGAGGAGGGAAAGTGGCATTCATTGCATTAATGGCCTCGGGCACGACGATGAAACAACCTAGGAGAATATGCAGGCGAATTTTGGGGGAAGTCGTTAGTCATTTGTTCTTTTTGATTTTTTCGCTCTGCATGAGGGTTCTGGTTTTTTGAACCAACAATTCTATTTTCGATCCTTTGTGATCTTTGGCACCTTTGAGCTATTTTTGAACCTGTGGAAGTATAAAGGAAGCAGGAAGATTTGGTTGTTGACGTTGTTTGGAAAAAGGAGGTTGTGGAGGCTCGGCTGGAAATCTTCTGCAAATCAAAAGGAAGCTCTATCAGGCATGATAGGCTCTTCTCATTAAGTTGTTCTGCTTTTTACTAAACGTCTTCATTAAAAGAACTCTGCTCTTGGAAACAAATGGGTTTTTGTTTGTGATGTTTATTTTGCATTCATGTTTGAATTGTTCACTGTATTTTTCTGTTGAGATTCACTGTTTGATGAAATGGAACCTGGGTTGGTTCCTTGTTAAATATATGAGTGAATCATGCTAAAATTTTATTGGAACTGGAATGTTGATAAATTTGTGAGAACTTTTGTTACTTGTGCAAAACGGATTAGGGGAAAACATTGTTTGATAAAGATTTTATATGGGTTTGTTTTTCATTTGTTGGAAGGAGGTACGAAATGTATTGTCTTCTGCTGAAATGTGAGTTGCTTCGAATCTAGTTATTTCTGTTGAGATACGCTGAAATAGTTGTTTGGATTCAATGCTTTTGTGGATTTAAACTTGTTTGAAAATAACAGAAAATGAGTTTACTTGTATATACGGTTTGCATCGTGAACCTCTGTTAGACTGCTTTGAAGTTGGACAATAGAAGTCTCTACTATGAAGGAAGATGATTCGAGTATTGGTTCTTTCTGGTTTGGAAATTTTGTTTATACAAGTTAGCTTCTGTTTGAACTTGCATGATTTCGATTTTGTTGCTTATACCTGTAAGTAGTGGGAAGATCTGTTAGTGTCTAACCTAGTAGGAGTATCAGAATGAATTCTCCACGAAGTAATCTAACGAGTAGCATTACTTTAAGGAAATTGAATGGAACAATTTCGGTTTTGCTACTCTTATTTGAGTTTTATTTTGAGCATCTAACTTGTTATTATGTCACTTTGTTGCTCTTCATTGTGTTCTAATATGAGTGGAGTCCTTTCCTTTCTTACTTGTAGACTGATTCATTCATCCTTGTGAAGTTGAGAATACGTGTCAACTTGACTGTAATCTTGTATTTGTATTCTGCAAAGGATGCTTAAGTTACACTTGTAGTGTTTGAAGCTATTAACGTGAGATGAATTATAATGCTCAGTTGCTGTTGTGCTTCATATAATGTTGCTAATTGAATTTATTTGAATCTCTCTCTCTCTCTCTGAATGTAGCTAAGGTACTGCTATAACTGTTCTTATTATACGTTGAATGGACCTTATCTTTGGTATCCAACTTGCATGTTGCATTCGTATATGTCGACCCAGATTAGTTCCATGTCTTCAATGTTTGGTAAGAAGCTAAAAGATCGTTTGATCAAGTATGTATCAGTTATTTTATTCTAATATCTATTTCTTTTCTTGGGAAAGAATATTGAGATCTTCTCTCATCCTTGTTGATTAACTCCCTTCTCTCTCTTTTCTGAGTTAAGGTATTCATTGATACATTCTTTGAAATTTAAAGGAAATTATATTCTGTTCCCCTTCCTGTGTTGTAGAATAAAATGTTGTTTTCGTTGAACTCTGAAGGAAGACTTAAGTTGTTTCCTTTTACATCTATTCACTTTTCTCTCATTGGTAATACTCCTGTTTGAAGCTGAGTGGGTAATTAGAGGGAAAACCTACACTTCTTCTCCTTGAACCGATAATTGAAACTGGATTTGAAATTGGGTTAGTACTGGAAAGAAGGGAACTCTTGCTTTAGGATATTGTTGGTTCATCCTAAATTCTATCCTTAAGATTGAAAGAATTTGGTCTTTGGTATTATATGAAGAATTATGTTAAAGTTGCGTATTGTGATTCATTGCTTCTTTAAAATAATTATATTTTGGGACTATTAGAGTTAGTATCTTTCTTTGATCTAGTTACATGAATCAAGAATGAACTATAGATAACTATAGTAAGAATGAGATAAGTAATTTAGATGAAATATTACTTATCTGATGTAATTTTCTTATGAAATCATTGATTGAAGAGTGCTGATTTGATCATGATCTTTACTTAATGTAATGTGGTTGCTCACTCTGTTCTTCCTTTTATGATCCTTATTTCTTTATGAGGTATCTATCTGAATTGCCTTATTGTTTCATAAAAGCAGAGTTCTTTTTATGAAACAGTTAGTTGAAAGCACATCGTTTTAATGCTTAGTGCTTATCATGCTCAGTTCGATGAACTGACCCGTGCTAGCAATTGTTGCAAATGGACTTCGTAAGTGAGAAAAAAAGACAAGTTCTTTTATGATGCTTCTTATGTTTATCTAAGGGATGGATCTTTTATGAGGAACTATGATTCTTATTGAAATGTAATTGAAAAAGGGAAAAGTTGTATTTCTTACTTGAGTTTATTAATGCTGATTGACATGAAAGATGTCTGGAAGGATTAGATTTGTAAAATGTGTATTTTACTTTGATGAATGGAAAAAGGATTGAGTGTTATTTGTACTTGATGTGTCATTCTCTTGGGGCATTCTGTAAAGTGAATTTGTAAACTTATCCTTATTATCTCATGATCATGTTTGTTTTGAACTTTTTCAGTTGAACTTAAGATGAATAGGTGAATTGGGAATTGATATTCTATTCCTAATTAAATGCAACTTATCAAGTTGGCATTCATTGTTGATCATTTAACTAAGTCATTATAGACATTAAATGATGATTATGAAAGTACAAACTCATTATGCTATCTTGTACAATGTAGTAGTTTGCAATGAACCCTAACTAATATAGTTATAAGAAAAGGCAATATTCTGCAAGGTTAAGCAATCCATTAAGACCTTTTTGGGAATCATACCCAAATGATATTTGGAAGGAGGGAAGTATGCTTCCCCTTATTAAATCAAAATCAGAATAAGGTAACTGAAAAAGAATAAATACATATACAATAAATAGACTTCATCTTAATGAAGTCTATTATAAAGGAATCTGAATTTGAATTCAATCATGCTTAAACTTGGTTAAGCTAAGTAAGTTAATCTTATTGTTGGTATGCTGATTTTGTTTGTAAGCATGAATCTTAAAATAAGATACTAAGGAATGAAACACAAACCTTCGGAAAAGAGGTTTGGATGCAGATTTATCTGCATGGAATTCGCAAATCATTTATGTTTAGCAACCTTAATGATTAAAGAAATCAAGGATTCAACAGGGTTACTGAAATTAAATCTTAATTGAGAAGATAAGTAGTTAACTTCTTATCTAGATATGTACATCTAGATGAGATGATTTCGTAGGATGTTGGTACACGCCAACTACACTACCGTGCCATCATGAAGACTTGGGTCTTTATGAGGGCATAGTTTTGCAACTGACATGTCACAACACCCTTCTGAATTGGATCATCTAGATTTACATAAACTCGGACTTAGCCTTGGTTATACTCTAGGTTCGTTTAGGAGCATGCTTTTGTATTGGGGGTAGCTCACGACGACTTAGGATAACTAGACACATGCAATCGACTTGGGTCAACTGAGTATGTCTATGTACCCTTAGTCACCGCGAGTGGTTCTCTATACCAATTTATGTTGCTAATACGGGTTAGGGTTAAACCTTGGACAAAGTGGACTGACAGGAGTCAGTGAAGACCATTCTAGATAACATATGAAGTGGGGTGAAGGACATATTCCATTCGACAAGTATGCCACCTAGGAATATGAACATGCACAACATGTGAAAATCTTTGGCCAAAGTATCGCAAGATGTTGGTTGTGTTGTCATATGTCTCCTAGTTTAAGATGCAAGATTTTAGATGAATATTGGTAACAAATATTCAGACAAGTCTCTTAGACAGAACACTTCAATACCCAGAAAAGGGTAAGAGAACCAAGTATACTTAGTATACAAGACATTGAGTTAACATGAGAGATCGGTGGTTTGCCAAGTCATGAAATGAGAGATCGGTAGTTCACCGAGTCATTATAGTTGCATATGGTTATTTGTTATGAGATTGAATGACATGAAATGTGTGTTATATATTATGATTATTTATAATAGAGAACATTATTCAAAAATTGGAATGTGTGTTCTAAATTGTGATTATTTAGAGCAGAGAACATTATTCATTTTTTTTCCCTTGTTCTAAAGTCTTAAAATGGGAATGTTACAAATGATACAATGATGGGAAAAATTGAGACTTCCATAAAAAGAGAGGGAAAATATAGATGAAAGACAAGTAGATAAACTGGCAAAGTTGAGCTATTAGAAGCACAATCAACTCTAGAAGACAAAATGCCACTCTTTGCCATTGTTATTCCTTTATAAGAAAATATATAGTAATGGTTTGGAGCCTATGGTAATAGGTTTATAACCATAATAGATGGGCATTTTTGTGGAATGCTAGGTTGATTCCCCAAGGTCTTACAATGCTAGTCATAAAATAAGATCCTAGAGGCATACGATAAGAGATAATAACCAAGAGGTGTATATATATGATTTCAAAGCTATGAGGTGTCAAAAGCCAAGAGGTAGATAATAAGAAGGAAAAACTATGACAAAAATAAAGCCAAGGGGTATGTAGTAAGGAGGAAAAACTATGGAGTGTATAAAACTAAGAGGTATGTAGCAAGGAGGCAAAGCTATTAAGTTTACAAAACTATAGTACTTTAAATTTGGTTTGGAACATTTTGTAGTAATTTTGATATATAGTCCACTTACAATACTTGACCTATTTTAATGATCTTGTCATTCTACCCCACACCATGTTATCCACCAAATGACAACTATTCTTCATTTCAACTTCTTAGAAATCACTTAATTTGTTATTGAACATCTACACAAACTTTCACATGGATTCGACTTGATTTCTATCACACCCTAGAGAAGTTCACGCATCATGGACTGAACTTGTTCACCCCCTACGAATATTGTCCATTAGTATTTTAAAGGTCACATTTTCAAAAGGGTACTTGACTTAGTCGGCATAGGCGAGTCTTATTGTCAGTTAGTTGGGAAAACTAGCAAAAGGTCAACTATAAATATAAACATGCCTTGACCTATTAGGGGAACTTTGGACATATCTAGGAGCTTTCTAAGAAGGTCAAGAAGAAGTATTGAGTTATCCTATTTCTTAGAAACCATAATTTCATTAAATATGGACATACTCCAATCCACACAAAAACCAAAAATGTTAAAATTGGCTATTCAAGTTAAAATATCAAAATTCAATTGTAGATATTTAGAGATTCAAATATTTTCATTTTCGGACTTCTATTTTGAGCTTCCTAGAACTCAAAATTTCAATATTGCCAATGTTAGATTTCTATCTTGAGCTTTCTGGAGTTCATTATTTGTTGTTATTGTTGAGCATAATGGAAATACATATACTCTTTAGGATTAGTATTTGAATAATGATGGAGGATAGGCATTTGCCTATTCTAACTGCATTTGTTTGTAGTGTTTAGAAATATATTCTTTGTTGTTGTGTGATTAGGATTGTAACAAATAAATGTGTTCACCGGAAAAAAAAATCAAGAATTTTAGAGGTCGAAATGATAGGTATTTGAATGAATGATGGAGAACTGATGTCATCTATTCTAATTGTGTTTTTGTAGTGTTTAACAATATTTTTACATTCTTTATCGTAGTGTGATTAGAATTGTAAGACATAAATGCGTTCAAACAAAAACCTATAAAATCGTATAACCTTTAATGGATTAAAATTAATATAAATTATTAGCACTAGTGTGTGTGAATGCATGCATGTGCGTTGTGCGCACGTGCGTGCCTGTGTGCGTGCGTGCGTGCATGCGTGTGTGTGCACGTCTTTGTGTGTGTGTGTGTGTGTGTGTGTGTGTGTGTGTGTGTGTGTGTGTGTGTGTGTGTGTGCGTGCGTGCGTGCGTGCGTGCGCGCGCGCGCGCGTGTTGGGGGTGGGGACGGGGGGACAAACTATCATAAATATTTATCTAAGAGTGAGAGTGGGTGAGTTATCACTAATCACCACACATTAATTTTTTCAAAATATATTTGATAAAAAGTTATACAATTTCTTTCACTTTTTAAAGAGTTTTTCATGCTTCACAAATTATATTTGAAACGTAATCCATTTACCAATTACCTCACATATTTTACATATTTTCACACTTATAAAAAGCGTCCATAAATTATGTAATAAGTAATTGTCTTCTCTCTATGCATGTAATCTATTTACAACTTGTCTTGCATCATTGACGTCTTCCAAGCTTAGTAAAAACGATCATAAGTCATGTACTAAGTAATTGTCTTCCAATGAGCATCAATTAAATTTATTTGCAATGATATAATTTCTCTTATCATTTCTAACATTTTAGAAGTAGGAGTCATCAACCAACACTACGTCATTTGTTACGTTTCCAAAATAAGTCTAACACTTAACAAAATATTACTAGATTTCCAAAACCTTTACCATCAACATATGTAACCGATTCACAATCTTTTGGGTACATAGAAACTTAAATCTATTTTTGTTTAATGACGTATCTTGAAGCAATCAATACAGTCCGTCCATATCCCAGTTTTAAAGACACAGAAACATCTGTGTGAGAATTCCCTTACATTTGGGCGGAGGATATATTATTTAATTTCAAGCTCTATCGCTCTTATTGTGCTCAACCTCTTTACAACAACTACAATTTTATGAAGTGTATGGACTAGAATACCATGCAAGACAAAAACAATCAATGTTGGTCGTTGCTCTTTATAATCTGCATGTAACAAAATGTATATACAAGATAAATTATTGATTTAAACTAGTCAATCAATTGTATATGCAAGAGAAATTTTGATGAAGTAAATAAAAAATCGATTTCTGCTAATTAATCAATTGTTATTTACATAGGTTAATCAAAGTAGTCACTAATAGAACAAATACAAAGCAAGACGAGATTACTTAATCCTAGTCACTAATGGATTAAATATAATGAATTGTATATGGAAGAACAATTTCAATTAATTATTTGTTATTTTTATAGATTGCTTGAACAAATATAGAGCAATACAAGATAATGTCACTTGTTTTAACTGGTACAAAACAATACAAATAACTTAGTTGAAGTAACTAATGATTTGTTTGTATATTTTAAAAAAGTGACACATATTTGGTTGACTCTACATGCTTTAACCATGTACATAAAGTATGCAAATATTTTCATCTTAGGATGCATTGTGCCATCAAAATCCTAATTGGAAGAATAATGCAAAGCAAATTGCTTCTTATGCATTACCAATAATTTTTTTTCCTCATCTATGAAACATTATTTTTCGATCCATATACATGCGTGTATTTGTTTAGAACATGGTGCATGCTATTGATATATACTGGCACAATATTTTCTTTTCTTGATTTAAGAAATTTCCCACCTATTTCACATTGTGAGAAACTCTAGTGACAATGATTTCAACATTTCACAACTAGTTAAATTGGTGAATAAAATAATGAAGCACATTGGAGTTTAGAAAAGCAAATCACAACCCAAGATCGAAATGATTTGCAATATTCAACAAGTCAAGGCTAAATGCATAGTGGAAGTATCTATAATGCAAATATGAAAAATCATGTTATATGGCTGCTTTATATTTAGTATATTTTGGAGCTCTAAACAACAATCTTTCTATTCCCAATACCAATAACTTCCTTCCGAATGGAATAAAATTAAAAAAAAGATTAAAAATAAGTAGATTTTAATGTCATATCCAGATCCCTTATATGAAATAATCAGGTGTCCCTTCTTCTTTTTGGTTTTTGTCTGGTGGTCTTTTTGTAATTATGTTGTGAAGCAACTGACATTTTGCTGACATAGTGCTGACATTGTGCTGACTTCCTCCTGTAATTTTGTTGTTTGGTGACTGGTTGTTTTTCCCAGTCTTGTTCTGGTTCTCTGTTCTATTTTGAATATTTGGGCTTTGGCCTTCTTTTGTAACTAGGTAGGGTCCTAGCCAAAAAACCTTTATCCTTAATACAAAAAACATATCATATCCATATCCAATCAACATATAAAATACGTATCATAGAAGATTATGCTTTTTTAAAGCAAAACAAAATGTGAATGAACAAGTAACGAATAAACATTATTTACATTTTTTTTTGGCTTAGATAAACACAATTTTTTGAAATAGATATATTAAGTGAATTTCAAATGAGCATGTATGTTGTTATAAAACAAAAGCAATTCAAAAATTGAAAAAACGTTATTTACATTAATTTTTTTTGGATAAGATAAAAAGAGTTTAGTTTTGAGGTGACCAAAAAATCCCATAAATAAAAAGGGGCCAATTTAAACAAAACCAACAAAAGGCCATGGAGGCCAAGTAAAAAAGGCTTGACAGTAAGCCACCACAAAATAGAGCCAGAAAAACCCATTCTGAATATTAATAATTACTTTTTTTTTGAGAGAAACAAACCAGAGCACAGTAAAAAAGAAAACCCAAAAAAAGACAACAAAAAGCCTGCCATTAATCCTCCTTAGCTTTGCTGTGGGTTCCAACACTCGGCCTGCTATCCTTCCTACTAGCAACTTTGATGATCACACGTTTGGGGTATTTTCTCCTTCTTTCCCGCAGTCTGGGTGTCCACATTCTCAGGTTCTTTGGGCAGATTCTCATCCTTGTCCTCAGTCTGGGTGTTCGACATCTTAGAATCAGAATCCCAATCAGTCTCAGAATCTGACGTATCATCACTGTCAGAGCTACTAAGGGATGGTCTCTTGGTTGGCTTGTTTTTCTCCACTTTGGCCAGAAGGATAGAAACCCTCTGCTCCTGCATGACGAAATTAACTTGTATTCCCCCAATTATTTTGTTCTGGACCTCAATTTTATGGTGGCACTCCTTTAACTCCTTAATTAGATTCTTATTGACCGTGAGAATGGTGTAAGCAGTCGACTCAACACGTATAAGCCTAGCTTCCTAGTCCACAAAATCTCTCTCCATGCTACCAGAGCTTTCACCTGCATTCTGGACCCCACGTTTCAGGTTGCAAAGAGCACCAACAATCCCTTCAGGGATATCTGTCCCCTTCATTTATATTAAATTTTTAAAAAACAAAACTTTTTTACATTATATATTTAATTGACTTAGATAAGCTTATTTTTCGAATTAGATAGAACTAAAATTTGAATTGATTGTTACTTATAAATTAGTAGTTGACACTTTGATTATTACTTAAAAGTTAGTTTGATTTTTCTTAAAAGTTAATTATTGGTGACAATTTTAATTCGACCCGAATTAAATAAAAGAAGCAACAAATTTTGAATGACAACAATATAAACAATCAAACAATCATATTTAATTGTAGATAATTTAACATCAATTTTTTTTTACTAATTATTATACGTTTTCAGTAAAATCATTTTAATGTACTCTGTAAGAACAATATAATTGCAAGAGTTAGTTTCTTCAAAATTGAAAATAAATAAATTATTTACTACGTAAATATTTAAATACCAAGTTTTAAATCTAACATTCAAATTAGCTATTTTTAAATAAAATTGTTCTAGCATAGTGTACAGGAACAACAAACATGTGGAGCATAACAATCGGCAATATTTTAGTCAAACCATTCAAAAGTGATATATATATATCATTTTTGAATTCATGACTATTCTTTCCCCTGAATTGGTCCCCAACCCTAATAAGCTATTAATAGAGTACGATCTTTCACATATTAGCTATATTGTTTCAATAATTTTTTCCTATTTCTTCACCCTCAATTAAGGCTAGGTTTGTTCACCACAATCCATTTGTTCTTTAGAACAAACATTCAAAGATATAATAAAATTTTCAGTAGGAACATAGTTTTTGAGCAGGTCAATTATAATAATACTTGAATCATTATAAGAGAAACACACATCATTCCAAATTGCATGCACAAATTTAGTATAGTTTTCCCATCTTTTTCACAATGTTCAATACCCCAAACAAAGTAAAGGATGCTCCTTCAACTTTGATTTGAAGTAGTTTGTTTTCCAATTCCCCTACGTAGGCATCATTATCAGATGAAGACAAGAATGTAATTTGGATTTTTTTTCGATGTAGAGGCTAAAACCAAGATCCCCTAGCCCCTACTTTCAATGTGATCATTATTCATCTGGAACTTTTATTTATTTTAATTTTTTTGGTTGTTTATTTACAATCTATCCAAATCGAGTATAAGCCAATGTTTTTATAGACACTACAAAAATAATGAATATAAAAATTCAGTTAACAGTGTATTTATTTTTAAAGTTATAGTGCAATGTTAGGCAATACTTCATTTTTTCTTTGGAGTTTCTCATTTACTTGTTATAAGTTACTCATTTGTCTTTATACCTTGTGAATCCTCCACTCAATTGCACTTCACTATCATTTAAATCTAGACACATGAATTTCAAATAACATTTATACAATGCTATTTTTAGAATAAATAATCGATATAAAAACTACCAACTGCCAATTCTATAAACTAATCACTGGTGACAAGTTTTGTAGCCTCTATGTCATTATATTTTTTATTGCTTATTTTGTCTGTTACGATATCACATGTTCAAGCAATTTATCACAATTATACAATGCCAAGTTTTAAAATAAATGATTAATTTTGAAACTAATGACCACCAATTGAATAAGCTACTTACTTGTGTTAACCTCTACAACATGGGCTTCTTTCTCCTTTGGGTTGTATGTTTGAAGTTATGATATCACATCTTCAAGCAATTTATATGTTAAGAAATAAAGTTGATTTCTTAGTGAAACTCTCAATCCACTTATAATTGTTAACTATGGAATCTTTAATGCTTGTTTCCAATTCAAAAGTACTAAATGACAGTGCCTTCCTAAGTCAAAAGACTTTGTCTTTAATTGGTAGTTTTAGAAACATATGTTCATCATGGATTCTAGACATATTTGTGTCTTGAGTGATGGAGGAAAAATGCATTTTCCGAAGGTATCCTTGATTGTAACAGTTGAACACATTCTAGAAATAAACATATATATGAAATAACATGATATATTGAGTATTTATTCTTATCCTTTTCAAAGGATAAGTAGTGAGTGCACATCCATTTTTAAAATCTTGGAAAACATATAACAAGTGAAGAAAAAAAACAATATTTTTTCAAAAATATTTTGGGTAGGCCTCCATCCATTTTTGAAACCATGGAAACACATACAACATTCACATAAAGCTCAACCAAATATTAACAAAGTATTATTTAAGCCTACAACTATGTGAACTACATTTGTACCACTATAAATTATAAGAACTATCGAAATTTGTGAAGGACATCTTTAAATTATATGTTCCCACATATCTACTTATCTTTCAAACTTGAATGGGAGCTTTGACAACTATAACACTATATCCATTGATCCGAGAAATCAATATCTATGTTGTATTCCTCATTGATTGTCTTGTGAAATGTGAACACCGTTTATGGCATAAAGCACTTATGTGCCTTGGAATGCTATGTCCTCATTCATAGTACTGTAACATCCTTCACAAATGCTTTCATTAGCATTTTTGCACTTTTTCGATATAGCTCCTATTTTTTTTGCAAAACATGAAGGTCTCCACCACTGGGAAAAAGACGATACCATTTATGGCATGAAGCACTTATGTGTCTTGGAATGTTATGTCCTCGTTCATAGTACTATAACATCCTTCACAAATGCTTTCATTAGTATTTTTCACTTTTTCGATATAGCTCCTAATATTTTTGCAAAACATGAATGTCTCCACCACTGGCAAAAGAAAGATGCAAGTACAATTCATTGTACCAAATCTAATGCATAAGAGAAATTCCATTATTTATAGTTGATTAATTCTTGTTAGAAGATCGTAGAAATCAACAATGACAACATATGGACTAAGGGGTGTTGGATATTCTTTGAGTCCTATAAACATTTTAAAAAAATCAAATGGAAAAGAACATAGAAATGTAAACTCATAAGTGTACTTATCCTTTACTTGTGTTCTTTTTGTGAATGATGGTATATAATTTTTTGGAAAGTTTCATGTGTCTTTAAACACCAGTACATCTTCTTATGCTTTTTCCTACTCGTTTTTACTGTATTAACATATGTTATTTCCCTGTCCCCCTTTCTTCAAATTCCTTACAAAGTTGGTGAAAATGCGTTCTATGAATATTAATCATGTCAACAATATTGGATGTAATGCATTCTTTTGCAGTAAATTTCTTTGGAATTCTTGATTTGAAACTGTCCATATTTTTGGACTTTGTGGTTATATTGTCTTTAATTCTTTTGCAATATAATTTTCAAAGCTTCTTCCTCAACCTCATGACAATAATTGTTCTTATCTAAACTTCTCCACTTGTGATTCTATCCATAGACAAACAACTCATTTAGAGGCATACACCTTGTACCTCTATTTTTTTTTGGCTATCAGACTATCCAATAAATTTGGCTTGAAATCTTCTTGGTGAGATTTATTGGGATAACATGCAAGCCCACCATTTTTGTACACATCAAACCATACTACCCATTTGTTTCATATGTAATTGGGAAGTAAAAGAAATGATATCTTATTATTTAAGCTATCCACTTTCTTTACTTCAAATATATTTAAGATATTTTTTCAAAGACCTCTAAAACATGGCAATATTTTTTTCGTAAGCCACATGGTTGTAGAGCATCGAATTAACCAGTTTGTCCACATTGGCTTTCTTTATAGGGAAATATTGTAATTTAGATGGTGCTTGATGACATCTATTAAATCCAATCTTAAATGATTTTTTTTTTGGAAAAAAAGTTTGAATATCTTGATTTATTGAAGGAACACTTTTTGCAAATTAGTTTTGTACTTGCTTCAACAATTACTTCTCACTTGTAGATTTCCATAATTTATTGAATTTTAACTAACATACCTATCTTAGAAAATCTATGTAAAAGACACCGAGAGGTATCATTCTCGAAACGCCTACATTTGTGGAACACGTGCCTCAAGAATGATTGGTGTCTTTTACATAGATTTTCTAAGATAAGTATGTTAGTTTATATAGTTTGTTCATATATATACAAATAAGTCTTATTTTTACACACACACACACTAAGAATTGTATAAAAAATATATGGTTTTCTAAATTTTCAGCGTACAATTTCTTAAAAGTTTCACCTATAATATACTGTTGAAATCACAAAAAATGGTCCACACCCTGTCAATTTCCAGGGTTGAAATTTCCCAACTTACGTTTTGGTGGGGCCATCATCGGGAAATGTCACGAGTCCTTTGATTCCTCCACAACACCTGTGTCCAATCACGGCTGTGGCTATTCTGATGGTAAAATAACGCGCACAGGCTTTATGCGGGGTGGGACCCACTATGCTTCCAATGTGTGTATACTACATTTTTCGGGAAATAAATGTGATTGTTCCAGATGATTGGAACATTATGCATCTGCTAGGAAAGTTGGTAGGGGCATGCACATATAAATGATAGGTGTTGGGTTCGAATCCACAAGTTTTACAAATTTTTTGAACTGTGTGTTGTTGCCAGAATAACCGACGCCCCCAATCACCACTACATTCTCCACCTGTTCCATCAAGTTTTACTTATTACATTAAAAATTAATTTTAAAAAAATACAGTGCTCGTTAAGTAATTAAAAGGTGTCATCCTTGCCTTGATGAGAATAATACTAGTTAAAGATGCGTACAATTTACATAAGGAGGAACCATATTTGCACCACGAACGCCTCCCCGAGATTGAATTTCTGAACGGTAGACGGACATACCCGCAAATCTGCGCATTCAAATACCATTAACTGCAAAACAAATATTTTCAAGGAAATCACATCATCACATATATTTTGTTCCTAAATTGTTTTATATAAGCATACATCATTCACTGTTATTTATAAATTTCCTAAATATTCTAAACATTGTGTCGCTTTATAACTTTTTATATTTTTTTAAATAGTGTGTTGGTTCATAATTTTTAATTCTTTTTTGATGTCTGCCCATAAAATGAACCACTAACACCATTACAACCCTGGCTGCCACTGTAGGAATGCCTCTCGACGTAATAAGGAAGCTTCATTTTCTAGCATAGACAATAATTTTCTCCAAAAAATTCTCTCGCCAAACTCTTTATCCGTATTTAAATGGTGACCCACAAAGGAAGTGAAGGAATACTAATACACTTTTTTGTTAACAATTTTGATACTGCCGTCCAACCTAGTTTTGTCACCATTCTCACACAATTCTAATTTCAACAATAGGTTAGGAAGAATCTTTTGGCATTTCATTGAATGAACCATGCCACATTTTTTTATAATGACACTTTTAGTTGCATTTGAATAATCTGACATAAGTGATTACCGTTGTCTATTTGTTCCACTTGAATAGTCGAGAAATCATATGAAGCGCGATGCATGCTTAATACTATCCCAATCACATGATGTTTATTGGATATTGAATTAAACAACCGAAGATCATTGTGATATTTTTGTGGAAAAAGATATCCACGAGCCACTCATCTCTTTTATCCTAATTGATTGCACTTTCTATATATGGGATTTCCATGTATGGGGTGCACCCAACCATAATAATTATTTCCTACAATTAAACAATAAGTCAATGACATCTATCAAAATAAATACAATAGAGTACTCATTGCTTACTTCTTACTTAAAAAATAATTTCTTTTTTACGCTTAAGATATAGAATGAATTTCTCAACTAGAATGGATGAGCGTCCAATCTTAGTTTCTACTTCAAAATATTTCCTTTCTGAGAGTAACAAATGCTCTATGAGTGTTGTCCACTCAAAATTCCCCTGCTTTTAAGAAGTTGAAAATTAAAATTTTGAGGTTAGGTGTCTTTTCTGTTGTCCTGATAATGTGAAAAGTCAAGAAATTGGGAAAATCTACTTTTTTGGGTCATTTTGTGTGTTTTTCGGGCTTGTCAGACATTTTTGTCCCGTGTGTCCCAGGTTCATTTGGGCTCTCTGTTCCCCGATCGGCCGGTTTACCCGAAGTCCGTTCTTTTCGGGCCCGTCAGAACTTTTTGTCCCACATGTCCCAAGTTCGCCCGGACTCGTTGTTCCCTTTTCGTCCAATTCGGCCGATTCGCGTATTCCACGTACTTTCGTCCCGCATGTCCCAAAAGCATTTGTGCGTCTTTTCTCCACATCGCTCGAATCGGCCGAACCACGTACTTCGCACTTTCGAGTCCCTCGTGTCCCAAATGAACCAAGTGCCATTCGTGCTAATTTCCCGCTCTACCCGAATATCTTGCTTTTCAATTTGGTAGATATGTATTTAATGCGCATTTATTACCTTTCTCTCTCCTAAATGGCTATATAATGAACTACCCCTATGCATTTTTGCACACTGCTTTCATGCTATCTATTGCTTGAACCCTTGCAACCAAAATTTCTGTGCGCGTATCCATTTCCCTTGCGATTCCATCCCAAGTCTAGCTTGCAACTTTGCTCTCCGAGTTACTATCAACATGAAGATCAAATTCCAGGGGCAGGAACAAGTTTCACCACTCGAGTTTGCCGTTCCTGATATCGGGGACAGTGAAGTTCACCACCTTGATTTTGGGAATTTTTGGGCAAGGATGACAGATGCAAACCCTTCAGCTATGGCACAGATGATTCATGACAGTGGCTTGGAGTTCGCCGGTGGCTTCCCAATTTCAGTACAATGTGCAGACACTGTACTCGCTTGCGGAGCTCATTTCAGTCCCGACTCAAGCGAACTAACGAATGTGCATGGAGAACTCATTGCTAAGTTAGATGCCACAGCCATTAGCACTGCCCTAAGGATTCCTGAGATGGACAATGCTATAGTTATCTCCCGGAATCAAGCATAAGCCCTTTTTGATCAAGACAACGATAACTATAAGGCGCGGGTGGCGAAGTCCTGGCTAAAAAACCCTAAGAAAGGGGCATCTCGTCTGTCCAAGAATCTTTTCCGTGTGGATTTCAATGAAGAATTGTCAGATTTTATAATTCTGCTGGCTCGGGTCATGGGTTTACCCTCTACAAATGAGTTCCATTTCTGGATGTGCCCGCTTATCAATATGGTGTGCGAGGGAACTCAGAATATCAACTGGGCAGAGATCATTAGTATGAATCTAGCAGAGCAACTGTCAAATGTGCAACAAACTAAGAAATTTTATATGACTTCATACCTGATGTATACTCTAGCAGCATCGAGGCAATGGTTTGGTTTCTCATACATTGATGCTCACAAGGATGACCCCATGTATGCCTACTGCTTGCAGTTCACCCTGTAAACCAGCAATCATAATTTACGAAGGGTGAATGATGCTTTCACCATGTACATTGTCAGGCTACTAGAGAGTGACACCGCAAGGAGATTTTCTGATGAAGCTATGAATCTGATATCGCACTACGGTGCCTACTTTATTTAATTCAGAAAATTTTCCTATATTAGGCTTGCCGGCTATGAAAGCACTCCCCTCAAGCTTCCTTTTTTCTGTAATGACAAAATGGCCTTGATAGAAGTATGCAGGCAATTGGACAAATTGCATAGAACCTGCATGGATAAAAAAATTACTGGATTGCATTTCCCCATCTCTTTGGGAAACTATACCTGCAAAACAGCCCTGGACGCACAAAATATAGAAAGATCCCTAGCTCCCATTACGGTCCATTTCTTCAAGCCAAGAACTTGTTTTGACTTGAAGAAGTTTATTGAGTAGAACATCAAGATCACCTATCATCATAGGGCAGACACAGAGGACTATTGGGCTGACTGTGCCGATGATTTTGAAGCAAGAAGGAGGCATTATGGCAGGTTTTCTCTACAATTGATTCAGGAACTCAATTTGTACCAAGTTCCTGAAGGGCTTCAAGATGATAATTCTAACCTATACTCATATGAGTATGACAATGTGGTCAAACACACTCCCTTGGAGGACTTGGATTGGTTCAAAAAGGAGAAGGATGATTTGGCTGAAATCCTGGCTCCAGTCTTAGTCAGGACCAAGATCTGGTTTGATAGAAAAGTCCGTGAACTTAGGAGGCACTCAGGGGAATCCTCCTCCAAGGATGCTTCAACACCAAGGAGGGAAGCATCGACACCTAGATCAGAAGCACCTGTGCAAACCCCTCCCGCCTCGTCAACTCAAGGACCTGCAGTCTCTACTCCTTCCTCATCCACCTAGGTGTATAAGAAGAAATTCAAAGAAGTTAAGAAGGAGCCTGTGGAAAAAGACCCCCTGAGGAAGCATGCAGAATTACCTTCGAGACCAGAGAACATTATTGTTCTCAGTGAAAGTGAAGAGAGTGAAGTGCCAGCTCCTGCAAGCACCCCTGAAGTTCCAATGGATAAGGATAAAGAAGTCCATAACATTGAACTTCCAAGCACTGTTGACTCCTCTACACCAGGAGCACCAAGTGCTCCACTCATATCTCAACTCGAGGCAACAACAGTACAAACCTTGGGCGCTATGAGTTCTTTGTCTCTTGGTCCTCTTTCCCCACCTGCTTCTTCCTCCTCCTCTTTCGCATGGGTGCAACCTCTTGTCGATAGTAGGAAGAGAAAGTCTTCCTCCCGGATCTCAGGACCAAATTTTGATGCTGTGGCGGCCTTGTTAGGCACTACTCCTCCTTCTCGCGCCAAAAAAGCCAGAACTACCTCCAGGATAGTGTTTGACGCTCAGGGCCAACAATTCCTGGAGATAGCCAAGCCTAAGGTAGACAAGCTAGAACAAGATTTGCAAGCGTCTGATCTTGAGCTCTCAAGAATTCCCATGGGAGAATCTACCCTTGAAGGTGAGATCCACAATCTTCAGGAAACAATCACCAGAGTCATTGGGAGGGTAGAGAAAGGGCAGCAAACCATAGAACAGTTGGAAGAACAAGCCTAGATTCTTACAGGTTTCATCAAATCTCTTTTGTCCAAGGACAAAGTTTTGGACCCTACCCCATTGACTACTCTTCCACCAACTGTAATTTTGAGCCAAGATGAAGTACAAAGTATCAAAGATATGCACAAGTATTCCGTCTATGGCAGAGCTATGGAGGCCATGGTGGATGATATGCTTGTTGTAGGATTGAACTTCATTAATGAAGCTTTCAAACTCCACGGGAAGGTGAACAACTTGCAACAGAAGCTCTCCTCCACTATTGGGAGCATTGATAAAGAACTTAAACTTTGGAGCAGTTGCATAGTAGACCTCCGCCTCATGGGACAAATAGATGAAAACATTTTATTGGCAAACAAGGTCTTTGAAGATACAAAGGATAATTTGTCGAAGTCCTGGGTCTACAACGTGGACTAGAAGATCAAGGTCTTGGAGGAGGCTTTGGGAGAATTAAGGAGTAGCTGGCAGAAGGGTGAGGCCTTCAAAACACTAGTTATATCTGCCTTTAAAGATATACATTGGCATCTTCATGATGAGACTTCTGGTGTGCCTCTCACTTTACAAGAAATCAAAGCTCAATTCAGAGCTTTTGTCAAAGGGGATCTATTCAAGGAAAGCTCCATTTCCAAGGAAAAAATGAAGGAGATCTGTTCTCTTCAATCTGCCATAGAAGAAGCCAATAAAGATTATCATACTCATGTCGAGTTCGATAAGGAAATGGAGAAGTGCCTCGGATTTTGGACTCAGTCTACCGCCAACACATCGGTCCCACGTGGCAGAGACATAGCCGAGGCGTTGAAGAGATTCAGACAACGAATCCTTAAATCAGTGGGTCCCTCCCAATCTTGAACGCTTGTCTTCTTCTCCTGATTCCTCTCCTTCTTCTCTTCTTCATCATGAATTTATTGTATTTAGTTGGGGTATTGCGATTTGCAGCCCTTTAACTAATCATTAGTTAAAAGAAGTAGTTACCGTGAGTAACTAATTTGTAAACTATATAATGGCCTCTCCTCGCCATTTTGAGAAAGGAGGAAGGAACTTGGCTTATTTCTAAAAGTGTAAATAAATCTTACAGAAGGATTTTTTATTCTTTGTCTATTTGGTTTCCTTTATTCCTAAGCTATTCATTTAATCTTGTTAGATCATTTGTCTGTATTATGCTGAGAAGCTTTGTATTCTTGCAGATGTTATTTACAAAACTTTGTGTCTTTTCAAATTTCATCTTATTAATGTGATACAAATGATCTTATTCCAATTCACTGTACCCTTGCATGCATAAGGAATTACTCTGTCATCTATAATTCTGAATGGTGCCTTTCTGCTCGTTCTCGCATTTTCATTCCTCAGTCCTTTTGTGATTGATGATCCTTTTAGAAAACACTTTCATAATATCCAAGTTCTGTAGAAAATCATGCTTTGTATATGTGTAAATAGGTTCAGTTTTTAATAAGGGAACCTCTCCCATTAAAGAGGAGGGACTTCTTGTCCCCTGATTGTTGCTCTTCTTGAAGTCCTTTTTGACGACCAACAATGAGTAGGTATGTGTTGTTGATTATTATTTTTATAAATTAAAATTAAAATTATTTGATTTGGTATGAGAAATGATGTATGATTATGGGTTGTATGGATCTCTCTATTAAAATGGGCAACCATATACTTTTAAAGTTTCCATCCTATTTAATAAAGTTACTTCTTTCTCAAATGTATTATCTTTAGTTTGGAGAGGATTTTGTTTTCCTTCGTCTTATAAGTCCTAAATGTTATCGTGCTATCTCTTCCATTATGAGAAAAAGATTTATTATATGTTTTTTCAAAGATATGGGTTGTATGAATCTCTCAATTAAAGATGGCGACCACTCGTTTTCACTCCCTACATTTATAATAATACTTTTGTGATTTTTTAGCTGGAATGAATTTCTCAATGCTCATTATTAGTCAAGCATTTTTCCACATGAAAGAGTGCAATTTAAAATATGATAGCCTTAAAAAGTTACTTATCTCTCAAATGTATTATCTATCACTAGGTCAGAGATAATTTTGTTTCCCTAGATTTGTTTTCTAAAAGTTGTCATGTTGTCCAAGCATATGATTTATTATATGATTTGTTTGATTTGAGTTGTGAGTTCACACTTAGACTTGTTTATATAGATATTAGCAAGTCTAAGTTTTGATTAAAACTACAACTCTCATGTTAATCTTTTACGGGAGTTCATTTAATTATTGTTGGGGGTAAAACTAATTGTACACAACAATTTACTAAGTGTTCAATTATATTTTATTCTTATATTTTTGATATTATCAAAACAATGTTTTAGTTGTTGTGTAACCACCTCGTAGGCCTATTTAATTTGTATAAGATAGTAGATTGTGGATATTGTAGAGGAAATAATATGGAGGCAGTTTTTAATTTTTTTGTATGGTGTGTTGGTTGTGGTAATGGTGCGCTATTGTTGCTGATCCTGAGAAGCCTTAGCTTCTTTGATACTAGAAATGGGTTGCATGATTATGATTTGTATGAATATCTCAATTAGAATGGCTGGCCACACATCTTTGATACTACATTTATAATATTTTGTTTACTTTTCTAATTCAAGTTTATGATTAATTTATTAATTTTTTTGATTGTTTAATTACCCTTGAATAGTAAGGCTTAAATAGTCGGTACTGTTTATTAAAGATAGTTTAAATTGGGAATATAACATGCTAGAGTATGAAGTATTCAAGTCAAACAATTTCACAAAACAATCAAAGCATCTAACACAAACGCAACCAACGCCATGAGGAAATCAGTGAATGTAGAAGGTTTTGAATTGTTTAAACAATAATTGAAGTGATTTTCAATTCTTGGGGGTCGCGATGGGTTCTACGAAATAATTTTTTTGAATGGATTACGTGAGGGGAGTGGGATTGGAAGGAAGGAACCTAGACGAGTGAGAGAAGTAGTTCTTTTATGGAGGTTGAAGATGAAGATGGGATAACACAACAAGACATGAAGCGATTGCGTATGCTTAACGAATCCGAGTAAGGAAATTTTAAGGATGGGAGGAATGAAGATATAGAGATGGATTCAAATTATGATTTTAGTTAATTGGTCTTCATAGAAAATGAGATAACCACGGATGAATCTTCCTTGTTGACTCTAGAAAGAAATACAAGGGATTCGTCTTTAGAAGTTGATGAAAATGGCCTATGAAATGAGGAGAAGGAATGTATTGTTAAGTTACAGGAGAAGTTTGAACATACGAAACCTTCATAACGAGATAAAATTTGTAAGATTTCAGTGCCCAAAGGAAGGGTTTAGGGTAGAGGAAGAAAGTTTCTCCGGGGAAATTTTGGTACACTCTCTTTTGGGGGAATTGGAAGAAATGAATTGTATTGAAACCTTGACACAGGAAAACTCACAAAATCCATTTTGAAGGAAATTGAACATACGGATCAATCCTCTTCTGTCAGGGTGGAGAACTTCTACATTTGAGGTTACATATAAAGATTGATTATTGCTAGATGTGGAGGATAAGGTGGTAGATGGTCAGAAGCACTGAAAAATAGGCTACTTGGAAGGGAATCAATACAGTCCTCAGGATCTGAGAAGATCAAGGTTTCAAATCAAGTCCTCAGCTGGGACCCGAATTTACAATTTTAGGTGAGGTATATGGGTGGCTTTGAAGGGATGACAATTTATTAAAAAAATTAGATAAGAAAAAGTTGGAAATGGGCTGAATTACAGAGTTTATATTTTTCCCTAATTGAAAATTTGTTATCACTTCTATTTCAGAAAAGGAGAGGGATTATGTATTAAATCTATGCATCTAGTACCGTTATAAATGTAGCATTGAAGTAAGCATGTGGAATGGAAACACAAGAAACCAATCCAATGGTCACATGCAAAAAATCTGGATTAGGATTCTAGAATATAAAATTTGTAAGATAGATAGGGGACTCTTTTGGCAAGTTTTGTAGGGTGAATTCCAGGTTTTGGGATGAAATTTTTGATGAATTCATTCGGTTGGAGATTTGGGTAGATCAAGACTTTCTCATGCTTCCTTCATTGATGTTGAAATTGTATGGTGAAATGTGGCTTCATGGCAATGTTTACGAGTTTCCTATAACTAGACAATGATATATTTGTAAAAAATACAACTCATTTGGATAGAGTACACCCTTTAAAGAAGGTGAATGGTTATGGAATTAATACTTTTTATTCAATCAAACATATAAAAAAGACAAACCCCCTAAGATATAATGATGAATGGGAATCTATGCATAAGAGGATAATGAGGAATTATGGCAAATTAGAGAAGGTTAGGTCAAGAGAAAATGGGTAAGCTTAAGTGGCTCAAAATATGTCTATAATTCAAATTATGAATATGGGTTTCAGAGGCCTTTGATTTTTATGTAAAACTTTTAAGGAAAAATTAATGTTGGTGTTTCCCATGATAATAGGAAATACCCTTTTATGATTTCTTAGTTTTTAACCCCCCAGACAGGCCCTCCTAGCTTTAGAATATGGGGAAGCAGTAAACAAGCTATAGAAGGTCATAATGATAAATATGAAACTTGTTTTATATAAATGATGCGGAAATAATCATTAACGAGTAAATATGATTGCGTGGAAGTACATGGAAATCTAAAACAAAAGGAGGGGTTTTACATTTGTGAGAAAGTTTTATGGGATTTGGAGAAACAAAAGAAGATTTTTTGTTGTATCATGTACAATGGGGGGATTTTAATAAGGATAAAAATAGATAATCATTCCTCACTAGAGGATGATGTTACTTGCAAGAGGATTGTTGATGAATTAGGATGGTTACAAATGTTTTAGACGTTTCAAGGGGTTGATGAAGTGATTTCTCTAGAATTTGTGCAATATTGGAATAACAGGGTGGTGAATGTTTGGGGTATGGTAATTATGATTTTAAAATAGGAATTGGGATGAATTTTGAACATCTCAAATGACAAGTAAAAATGGATTGTGGTTAAACAAAGAGAGAAGCATCGTAAGGACGAGTTTCTCCTCCTAGGAGAGCAGGTCAATGACATTAGTAAAGGAATATTTCATACTTCATTGCCTGCACATTGGCCGACTGTGGAATTATACATTCTCAAATATATTATGTGTGAAGGTAAGTATTCTTTGCTTTAATCATACCATTTTAATCTACTCTCTCATATAATACACAAGAAAATGGTAAGTGTAATGTTATTTTTATTAAGATATCTAGAAAGTATGGTTATGAGGGAAAAGGGTGGAAACATAACTACCTTGGCTCACTAGGGAATCATAAGATTTTGATTATGGATGGAATTAATTCATTAACCAAAGCATTGTCATGGGATGTTTTATGTGAGTCCAAAACTTTCATGGTGACTCATAAAACAAACAAGAGGAAACTAATTCTATCCCCCTCAACCTCCTTATCGGGAGAATCTAGGGAACCTGGGAGAAATGATAAATTAAAATTAGGGGAATCCTCTTTTAAACCTTGAAGGTACCATAGACTGCTAAAAACCTAGAGAAATTTGATAGAAGAGTTCCTTGGGGCGGACCTTTCTATAAGGATAGTAAAGAGAAAATGACTGGATTAAAAATAGCTATGAGGGAGCTTGGAGAAGCCATTGTTGAAGGTGGCGAGGGTAATGAATATGTTCAGAGCATAAAAGGTTCTCAAGGAAATGAATTTAAGGTTAGTGAGTTTGAAGGAAGAAAGGACCACACTCAAATTGAATTAGAACAAATGATTTTTAGTTTATAACTGTAGATGGAGGCACTAAAAATTGGGCCAAGCACCACAACCATGGAAAAACTATTTCTCATGGTAAGTATGGCTGGTAGGGAAACTGTAGCAGAGGATAAGTATGGGATTTCATGTCAAGATATGGCTATGAAAACAAATGGTACATTCTTAGATAAACTTCCTCTTTTTAGAAAAAGACTAACAAGGATACAACAATGTTGAATTATAAAGGAGGGTTTTGGAAAATGTAAGGATACTTTGAAGGATTATGAAGAAAAATACTAAATATAGGTAAAAAATCTAGAGAAATTATTTTCGAGTTGCTAGTAAAATAGAGAAAATGGGAATAACATATTAAAATCTTACATGAAAATCTTTTCCTCTCATGCTCAGTTGGGGTAAAACTGTCTGAGTGCAGAGAACCTCCTAGATTCTATGTTATGGTTCTTAAAGAAAGTTGGCCGAAGTTTCAGTTGGGTACACTTTCTTCTTTTCTACGGATAAAAATCTCAAGAGGTAATTTTTTTATGAAGTGTTTTTCTCTGCTACAAAAGAACAAAAAAATATTTTGTGTGAAACTTATGTACATAATTTGGTACTCCCATTAAATGATACTTAGAACCCCAACCCTTTTTTTAGTGATGTGGCGTTGAGGGATTTCTTGTCATACACAAAAATGAGGTTATGGTAGGAAGATAAAGAGATACTTATGCCATAAAATGAAGAATACAAGTCTCTATGGCTAAGAGAAAAATATTCTAAACTTGTTGCAATTCAAGAGGATTATAAGAAATTACGAAGAAATATTCATATTGGGAACATGATGGATGACATTAAGAAAGCATTGGTAGACTTAGGGTAGAATAATCCTCAAGAGTTGGGATTTCAGGATTATAGTGGCGGTTGTGTCAAATGGCAGCCCCTACTCACTCTATCTGAAGAAATGAGAATTGACGTCTCCACCAAATGTCGGTGAGGAAATATTATGAGCTACTTTCTTAAATTAGAGCGATGGGTAATAAATGAGTATTAAGTGGTTGGGGACTAATACTTTCAATTTACCATTCTTTTGGACACCACTTATGCCATATACAAAAAAAACTCTCGTGGACCAAGAAAAAGAAACCAAGAAATAGATATGATTTGAGGCTACCCTCAACTATTATTAAAAACTCGATGATTCGACTAATTTACCATTGGATATCTCTATTATGTGTCAAATATTAACATTAAACTAAGAGGAAAGTAATGGAAGAAGGGCCTGCTGCAAAAGAAACACTATTTTCAGAAGTTGCTATGAAAATGATCACTGATGATATAATTACTGCTACAAAAGATACATATGACCTAGTATTTAGTATTTACTATTTTTACTTTGGGTTTATGTTTAGGGATGTACAATTGTGATGGTTATTTGGTTTTGGTTTTTCTTTTTCTATAACGATCAAGACGTTATGTAAAATTTTCCACTATTAATATAAAAGGAAGAGGTACCCACTAACCCTATTTTACCGATGAAACAAAAAAGATAGTATACAATTTTATGGAAAACTATGACGTTTGCATTGTTCAACTAGCTAATTGATTTTTATTGTTAAGTGATTTGCACAATTCAATTGGATGAATTTATTAAATAATTTATTTTTATTGTTAATTCTACAAACTACAATCTTTATTGTAAATGAATTGTAATTGCATTATGTGATTAAAAAAAAAGATATGTAATTATTATTTTAAATGATATGCGCGATTTACTTTTAACAAATGTTGATGTTATTTAATTTATATGTAATTTTTTTAATTTCATTTTTTTGACTACTCGTTTGATTTTGTATAATGTAGGCTGAAATTATTTAATTTATGTGTAATGTCTAATTCATATTATGACTATGTGATTGATTTAGTATAACATTAACGATGAATTTATTTTTAATCTAACTCAATTTATTTAAAAATATTTGGACTATAGAGTTGATGTTATTGTATTTTAGGACATACAATTTTGTATATTCTAAGATGCACTTGTATTTACATTTTATGAACAAACACTTGTGTCCACACCATTATTCATACCTATTTATATGCCACTCATAAAGAAGATTATATTTAGTGGTTACCCTTAAATCAAGGTTTGTCTATTTTGAGATTTTATTCCTAAAGACATAATCCCTTATTAGAATAAATATTCTTACTTATCTATATAATAAGTTGGAGGACATTGATGAAAAAATGAGGTTCATTATAATGTCCTAGTGAGGAGGGTTATTGGCTCTCCCTCACACACGAGCTTATAATATTACAGTAGTTATTATACCTTGCTATATCTATGTTTATATTGATTTAATGTTTTATAAGTATGGGCATGCACTCTAAGGTGATAATCTTGAGATTTTTATTCAAATATCCTAAAGTGTGTACCAAATTCAATATCATGGAACCTTCCAAAATTATAATAGGTTCTTAATTCTGAATTTGATGAGATAAAATATGATGTGAGTGTTTCTCGAAGAATGATTTTGAAACAAATGTTGACCACATAGATAATGAGAGCTCCAAAAGAAAACAAGCGTGAAGAAAAAATATTAACACTATATGTGGTGATGACACACACACATTGAAGTGGATGATCTAACCATACTAGATATTTGAAAGGTACTACAAGCATCTTTTTGTGTTGGTAGAGATATGAAAGGACATACGCATTTCAAATGCTTCTTAGTTATAGAAAAAATTAAACATGATTAGATAATAGTTGAGGCCATCAAATAAAATTTGATCATGTGATTAACTCCAAGAGGGGGGTTAAATCTTAATAGGTAATTGAATGTGTTGAAGGTGATGCTAAAAATTCCTCAAAAAATGATAATTTTCCTTAGAAGACTACAATATGATGTGCAAATGTATCAAAATGGGTGAAAAATCAAGTCCCATTGACTATATGTCAAATATTACACATAATATGAATGTCCTTATGGACGCCATTCCATCTTATCGACATATATGGGTGTTAAACCATTGTAACTTCCAAGTAAAATAGGAAATGATGCTAAATATTAGAATATACCCAAAACTATATGCGTTAATCATGGAATTGATTTCCAATATGTCGATAATATCCCTCATATAAATAAATACATGCAAAATATAAATGAGGGGATATACTTAAGAACTGAACAATATATTTTGCATGATCAAGACACGAGTGAAATAAATCCGATACAAAGTTGTTTCAAGAACCACATAATGAAATTTATTTAATGTGATCAATAAAAAACTATCCTCGATATGAGTCTTGAAAATTTCCATAATGAAACCCATTCATAGGTGAGGCATCATCATAAATAATTAGTAAATCCTTAACAAGTGTAAAAATTAAATACAATAGAAAATTTTCTTATGACATAAAATTATACTTATAACTACAATAATGAATTCCTCTAAGAAAATATACATTTTTAATTTTTTTTATTAAGATTTTTTTTTCTTATGTGAAATTTATCACAAATTGAAGCATAAAATTTCCAGGTGGTAGATAAAAACTAAGAATAACCAGGAAAGAAGCCAACATATTTAAAAACCACATACATCTTTACAAATCTCTTGAAAAGATAGGTATTCTACAAAAACTTTAACTTAAAATACCATTGCATGACCAAGATATTTCTTGTCGAAATTAAGTGTTCAAAAAGTGGAGCAAAATCTTGAGGGGTCATCTATAAAAGAAACTATTGCAAAGCACAAAAATGTGTCCAAAACGAGCAATAAGTTCTGAAATGTAACTCTAAAACCAAAAAGATGGTGTTACAAATTATTTAAAATAAAATAATTTCTAAAGATAAGAAAATATTTTAGAATTTGCATGTTTATATTTATAGCATTTTATTTTAAATTTTACCCAAAATTTACAGTTTTTAACCTTTTGATTTTCAAAACAATATTTTTATTATTTTTCATGAAAAAATTGAATTTATAAAAATTATGCAAAAAGGTAAATTTAGTAGTAAAAGACATGCGATAAATGAGTATTGTAGATATGTTTTTGAATGATATTTTCAAACGTTATGGATGCAATGGAATAAATGAAAAATCTCCTAGAAATTCTAAAAGCGACAAAACAAACAAGATCCCTTTGATGCAAATTTGATAGAAAACTCACAAAATTGAAAAGGAGATGATTTTTAAAGATGAAAAATAATCCATGCAATGAAATGAAGATTAGGAAAGATATGAAACCATATTATATTTTTTGAAGGGCCCACGATATATTGAATATGGCATCAGTAAAATAAGAAACTTCAAGAATATCAACCATAAATAACATTTGCATGTATCTATGAAATATTAAAGCAATATAAACACAAATATGTAAATATTGATTGGATAACATGATATATTAAGGTCATATTGTCGCGCCACACTCAACGCCAGTTCCAATATGGTAAAAAAGACAACCAAACATCCCGATCAAAGGTGATAAAAAAATAAAGGTGGTAATAATTTTTAAAAAGGTATTTAATTACACGACGGTTACGATTACATGTAACGAAAGTAACATGACTAATTCACGACATACGGTGAAGCGTCACCAAACCACAATCACAAATGACAAGGAAAATTATAAATTTTTTTACGCCGTTAATACAACAATGCGTTAACGACCATTCAGGACAAGAAGTTGACTTAATGACACTCCCAAAAGTTGTACAAATTATGGATATTTTTATAAGCGTCAATGATAAATATATCATGACGACGGTAAGGTAAAAGTACTTCAATAATGATAAAATTATCACACGTAAAAGTAATTACGAGTTTAAAATCAAGATATGGAAAAGTTAATAATCGTTTCTAGAACGATTAATATATTATATAATTTTTTAAAAATGGTTTGTGGAAAGGAAAAATTATATAAATTGGTCATGGGTCCCATTTCATCTCTGAAATGGACCCATGCCTTCGAATTTATTCCACAAATAAAAAAAAAAATCAAGTTAATTTATTCATCCAATATAAAGGTTACCCAAAACATAAACTCAACCATCAACAAGGTAAATTATTTAATCTAATTCATTTAAAAGTGCAGTCATTTGACTCAAGTCATCGTGCACATCAAATCTGAGCCCTAGGATCTAAGAGATCTCCAACCTTAGATTAGCTAAACCTCAAACTCAAATGAGAGGATACAAAAGTGAAACCCAAAGTCTATTATTCATTTCCTCTCCCATTTTCATTCAGTGCTTGTTCCATTTTTTCTTATTTACAGGTATGAGGAGGAGTTAATGGAGAGGTCAAGCAAGAGAGAGACTAAATGGATGATTATCCACTCCATTGATATTTACATACATGCAGATCTTGTTTTCTCACAACGGTTTTTTTCTAGGGTTTCAAATTTAAAGTTTCCATTCCATCTTCTGGGTATGAACC
The DNA here is from genome assembly GCA_019776745.2 of Taxus chinensis. Classification (NCBI taxonomy): domain Eukaryota; kingdom Viridiplantae; phylum Streptophyta; class Pinopsida; order Cupressales; family Taxaceae; genus Taxus; species Taxus chinensis. Next base: position 444,379,471 of record CM034151.1, on the reverse strand, counting down.
CAAGGGATCTGCAAGTTCATTTGTTTTGTACTATTAATGTTTTTGATTAAGAGCCCATATCTAGGGAAAGATTAAGAGTAGTCTTATTTTTTTTATTGAAACTGTATATACATTTTATCATATGCATATATATATAATATTAGTAACAATGTTGGCCACATTTTTGGAGAGCCCCAAAGGGCAACTGAATAAGGTTAAGGCCATAAGAGCCATTTATAGTAGAGTTAGCCATGGGCCGTAGAGATAAGGGAAAAAGGGAGGGATGTGGCCCATCCCATAGTCGTGGGCTGTGGTATGTGCCAAAACCCTCATGGTTTAAACAAAGGAGTGTGGGAGCGGGTGGGATAACTGTCCCACCCTTCACACACTATAATTTTTTTATTAGAACAAAAAACCTACCTTAAAAAACAAGGATTCTATTCTATTTACTTTAAACATGTTTTGTAAATAAGGTAAAAGTGGGGGTTTTGAAAGGACCCTCATCCTTGTATAAAAAAAAAACTCAAGGTAAACTATTACAGTGAAGCAAGAAGAGAACAAGCCCATAGGGAGCAAAAAACAAAAAGTCACAAAGGCCCAAACCAAACAAAGCCTATTACATAATATGAATATTTTTTAGATTAGTTGATGCTTCCTTATTTTCAGCAGTAGAGCTCTTGTCAGCCAACATATCCACTAACTTAAGTAGATCCAAATAGTATTCGTTAATGTTCTTCTAGGTCATGCTCGTGTAGTTTTTCTATTATTTGATAGTAGAGAAGGCCTTGTTAAGTTTTCCTAGAATACTGAGCACAATATCTACTACAATGGGCTCCTATTGGGTAGGAGAAAAATTCTCTAAAGGCTCGCGATGTTTTGAATTTGTAGCTTGGTCAGCATCCGCAACAAGGATACTATAGAGAGTTAGGGTAAGCCAAAGAGATACCCAGTAAGGACATCAGATATATCTGAGTCAATGCTAACTTCCATGGAAAAAAAGGGGGGAAGCATCAAGGGCATCTGTGACTAAGGGTGCATTGTTGATAGCACCCATGATGATTTCTGAGGAGACATGAAAGAATTCCAATAAAGCATTGGCAAGAGGTTGAGAGGAGGGAGAATGTTGGGTCAGAAATTAGTTCAAGTGATAATGGAAGAATGCTTTGAGGGGTATGAAGTGTTAAAGGTCGTACCAGAGAGGAAAAAAGAAAGACATGAGAAGAAGAAGGGGGAGACCACTAGACCACTTTATCTTATGATCATGATATCCAAATCAAATTCAGAAGGGAGAAGAAGATGGTGATGATGACAGTGGGTAGAGGCAGCAGAAATAGGGGGAATGGAGGGTGAAGGTTAAGGAGTAGGGGTGATACGATGTTGCTTTCCAAGATTAAGGGGAAAGTGTGAGATGTCCTTTTGGGAAGCCATCATTTTAAAAATCAAATACAAAACACCTTGCTAGAGCATAGGCCCTCCTCTTCTCTAGCCAATCGAAGGGATTGTTCGTGTGACTGTAATATAAAATCCACAAATTTTACCTTCATATCATGTTGAAGATGTATAAGATGAAAAAATTGAGGTCCATATATCATTTTATACTGACCCTCCAGAGTAAAATAATGCATTAACTATTCAACAACCTTATCCCATGGCTATGGAAGTGTGTCCCTTTTAAGTCTTGATTGCTACTTTCTCTATTTTTTTTCATGACATGGGAAATCATCTATCTCATCCTGAAGTGAAGCATTTAAAATAAATGTCTCCCTCCTTGGGGAGCCTAGTCACATCCACAATGGACTTAGGTGAAATAAGAAATTTCATCTTGCCCACTTTAACTACCCTTTCTTCCAGGATGCTTGTCACTTTTGGTCACTCGAACAGAATGACTAGATAGTCTTTCCATGAAAGTGACATAACACCACCAACCTATAAAATATTCCATACATCTAGGTCTGCCTTGACCTCTTCACAGGAAGAAGGCTCAATTCTTTTGATAGCACCACCCATAGTGAACTGGGAAATAGTGAACAGTTATTTCTAAAGAACCTATGTACATGTTGATTAAATTGTGATAGCATGCACCTTCAATCCAAAGCTTCCACATGTGTCTCCAAGATTTCAAATTGAAATATTTCCTTATTAATAATATAGCCATGCATGTGTAAAATGACTAATAAACCTCTGTCCATCACATGAAATCTATTAATGTCATAAATGCCAATAAAAGTCACGCATATTGTATCCTTACTCTAAATGCCGAAAAGAAAAGTGGATCCCATCTTAGTAACATTGTATCTAAGTGAAGCCACAATGTGAAATAGGTTGGAGATTAAAATCAACAACCAAGAGGAGAAATTATTTTTTGGGGGTGAAGATAATTGGCAAAGAAGGGTAAGAAGATCCTCTAGGAAATCTCCCAACTAATTATTGTTCCACCTCCGAGCCAAAACAATATTAGCGAAGAGTTCAACAACCTTGTTTCCCTCCTGATATATATGCTGAAACTGAATCATTTGGAAATGAGATTGAAGGGATATTATATCTTCAATTATGTTACATATAGTCCACTTAGGGTGCTTATTTGAGTTGAGGATTCTTACCATGTTAAGATAATCAATTTCAACAATTAGTTGACCAGATCGAATACTGAGTGCTAGTTCTATACCTTTAAGAATATCAAGGGCTTTAGCCGTATGGTTAGTACCAATCCTCGAAGAAAACAGATAAGGCATATAGGGGGTTACTAGAATCATCTCTAAGAATAGCACCTCCACCAGAAGCACTCGGGTTACTCATTAGCTGCAACATCAGTGTTAATCTTCAGCCAACCTAAAAGAGGGGGATATTAGGAAGGTGTTACCATGAGCCAAAATCAGTAAAAGTGATCAGATAAGGAGGAGTTATCTAGGGAAAGGTTAAGTAAGAATTAAAACTAATTTCTATTTTTGCTTCCCCCAGATACCCCAGTTTAGGTTTTCTTGCAATCCAGATACCACCATGTTGAATACTTGCCACAAACATTGAGCTTGTATTCTTTAATATACCTCTAATTCACTCTTTTCATATGTCCCCATAGTACATGGGGTAGAAGTAGGTTCCTAGGAAATGGTAGTAATTTTGTGTAAAAATTTGGGGACATTCATTGGGAAAAATCTCCGAGAGTGAAGAAGGAAAAACCCATGTAGTTCCAAATATTTTCAAAAGGAGACACCAAAGAGAATGAGAGAAGGGGAAATGGAGAAAAAGGTGAGCACAGAGCTTTCCAAAGAGCATTAAGATAAAGAATGCAGCAACTAGGTAGGGAGAATCCCCTTCACTTGAGATTTTCCCCTAAAAGGATAGCATCCCTAGAGGCAAGCTAGGAGAATAAACTAGTTTTTGGAAGAACTTGAGGGATCCAAATCTGATGGAGAGGTGGGCCACAAGGGGGTGAGGTCATCACCTTCCTGATATATAAAATTTGAAGGAGAAGAAACCAGAGGGGGAGCCCGAACCAGATATGCACATCTAGATGATGGAGAGAATTGAATATATTCAAAGGATAATAATAATCCTTTAAGTTTTTCAATTCATTCTAGTTGGATCAAGCTACAACCTTCCCAAGAAGGGATGAGCCAGACAAGGCTTGCCTCCTTTGTTGTTCAATGTAGTCATTGATCATCCTACCACATAAAGCCAAGAGGGAGGGGTAGATTAGATCCCAAAAAGAATCATCCGATAAAGGCTTGTCACCAATCAACCAATCATTCTGCAAAAATCAATGGTCAACCCATTACCAAAATGTCATTTAATACCAAGCCTTTAGGAGTTATTGATTGTGTATGCAATAGAATTCCAGATGGCAGATCCCCATTGAGATATATGAAGATAAAAATTCTCCCAAAGGGGGGATATATTTAGAGACAAGTAATTACACCCAAGGGTTATGTCCTTTCATGGCAAGCACGCAACCCAAATTAGCCAACATAGTCTCATTCATCTCCACCACTTTTATCAAACCAAAGACTCCACAATGTTAGGGATGTGTGTAGGCTACATCTCTAAGAAACCACATGTATTCTTTTACGATTCTTTAAAACTAGACCATAGAATTTTATTTTGAATTTTATCTATACATGAGAAGCAACCATCCAAGGCATCTTTAAGAAGTCACATGAAATAAAGTGGAAGACTTTTAAGGGTAGTTTTAATAAGCTACAACTTTACCATCTTGGCTCAAGAAGAGAACCCTTACTTCCAACCCACCAACTTAACTTTGGAATATTTCAATCAGCCAAAGGCCCATAGATTCTTTAGCTGTCTTCCTTTGAAAAGAGGGAGGCCTAAGTAGGAGGATGCAAGATCAGAGATGCTGCACCCAAATAAGTTACAATATTTCTTTTCCTACTAGGAGGAGTGTTAATGAAGGCTAATGATTTTTAGAAAAGTTAATAAGTTTTTGTGAAGCTCATTGGTAATAGTTGAGAGTCTTCTTAATTTTTCTATCTTAAAAAATAGAATCTACACCCAAGAGGAGAGTATCAGTCGCAAATTGACTATGTGTTGTCGTTGGAGCCCTGAAGGTGATTTTCAAACCCAAAATGGCTCCAACATTTTTAGCAAGCCCCCAGGGCCCTACTTAATGTATCAGCCATTAAAATTAATAGAAAGGGTGAATAGAGGTTCACCTTGTCTAATACCCTTTTTTAGCTAAGTAACTAGTGGAATACCATTCACCAAAACCGAGAAGTGGGGAGATTAAATACAACTATGAATCCAAATGCACCATTTCTCATAGAAACTAAATTTGTTAAGAACTATTCTAAGGAAGGACAAAATAACCCTATAAAAATATTTTTGCATATCCAGCTAAATTATCATCCATGTTGATTTAGAGTGTTGAGCCATGTGAATAGCTTCATGAACAGTGATAAATCCTCCTTGAATAAGTCGACCTCTAATAAACCCATTTTGTTGCTTAGAAATTAGGCGATCCATATAAGTCTTCAACCTAGTAGCCAACATCTTAGTAATGATTATGTAGGAGGTATTACAAAGGATAATAGGATAGAAAATAGAAATAGACTTGGACCCTAAGGATTTAGGTGTCAAAGCTTAAAAAATATTGTTTCATTCTTTTAGGAGGGAGTCATTTCCTTGAAACTCATTTACCGCCTCCAGAAGGTCAACTTTAATAATATTCTATAAGGAATGAAAGAAATTTACCTTAAAATGATCAGGACCTGGAGATTTGTCTCCTTTCATAAAAAAATGCTTTATGAATTTCTTCAATGGAGAAAGGATTAGTAATATTTTCATTAATTTCATCTATAATCAGTTTTGAGATGTGTTGCAACATTTCCATAGCATCCTCGTCATTTATGGGACCCTCCTCCTTGAGAAGATTAGTGTAGAAATTAACCAATTCCACCGATATAGCATTCTCAGTGGTCAAATGATTCCCTTCCATAGTTAAGAGATCTTTAATCTTATCTCAGCTCTTATGTTTACTGGCAGTAACATGAAAAAAAATAGTGTTGTGATCTCCATTTTGAGGCCAAAGAGACCTAGATCTTTGCCTCATATAGATCTCTTCTTCAACAAGAGTATTATGAAATTCACTCAACAACTTCAATTATTATTCATACAAATAGGGAGTTCTACCATTTAACTCAATATGTGCAGAGCCTTCAACTGTCTTTAAAGATAGTTGTTTCCTTTCTCTTATGTCCCCAAAAGTTTTAGATTTCTAAATTTTAAGTTCTTTCTTGAAGTAGTTGAGTTTATTTGTACATTTTTACATAGTTGATCCCTTCATTTCCACCCTCCACCAATCCTCTATGAGTTTGTCTACGTTGTGGTTTTATAACCA